>CAMZMU010000076.1:1450790-1643167 GCA_947311845.1 Poa pratensis | reverse complement strand
ACCCATCCCCAAAACAACTGCTGGAGCTCTCCTATCAATAGGCACGTACCTAAGAGCAACACAACCTCCAGAGGGCGACCCCTCGCGTAGCCTTGCACAGGCAACAAATCAAAGCGCTTCACCTGGCGGAAGAAGGCGCTGATCACAGAGAACCACCTGCAGCAACAAACCAAGCACGTGAAGATCAAGACCGACAGAGACCGTGAACGCGCAGCACGCGAAAATCGGCCCACCCGACACTGCAGGACGGAGAAGATTCACGCAACGTCATTGCGCAGCGGTAGGTCGACCACAGCCGTGCCGCACCCCGAATCAAGAACTATACTCAAAGGCGAATACGAGCCTTGCGGTGCTTCATGTTTCAGTCTCAGTATCCGCGACACAAGGATGCCTCGAGGCTTCAAGCTCACATCCGAGTCAGTCAAGTTCGATGGCACACATGACCCTAAGCTTTCGCTCGATGACTACATCAAGCGATCAACTGTCAAGGGGTACCTTCACAACAACCATGCAGTACATACAGCTAATGCTCGTGGGCTCAGCGCGTGGTTGGCTCCAAACCTTGCCCCGCAACTCCTTCAGCTCATGGGACCAATTCGAAGAGGCCTTCGTCAAGAACTTCCTCGAACATACTCGAGGCCCGGACGTTTGCAGAACTGCAAGCCTGCAAGCAGCAAAAAGGACGAGTCACTGCGATCATACATCCAGCGTTGGACCCTCATGCACAACTCCGTCGAGTCGTTTCAGAAGATAGATCAATGGACGCCTTCGTTCGCAGTGTCCATCCGACATGACCTTCGAGAGGCCTGTGGCCGCCTTCAGCCAACTTCCATTGTCAAACGCATGAAGATTGCCAACCAGTGGGCGGACGGAGAGGACTCTGTACGCAATGAGCCCCCTCACTCGCCGAAGGAAGAGGGCGGACCAGCAGCTGGAACCAAGAGACAACCGCGATAACGACCGACGCCGTAAGCGACATCTCGTTAAGAAGAGGCGAAGCAGTCGAACTAGTAGCGGCCGGGTTTGCTGACCCCCGCGAGGACAGAAGCCACGACAAAGTCGCCAGAATAGTCGAGCCGCGATGTCTATCGTAGCGACGGGAACCAGAGGCGCGAGTGGCGACGCCGGACCCGCGACAACCTGCGGTCAGACCTTACACCTGAGGAAGAGCTCGATCAACCATGCAAGTTCCACATGTTTCCGAAGCGAAGAAATCGGCAAGCTGATCTCCAGCCATCTGCTGAAAGTCTGCCGGAAGATGCATCGCATGCACGGAGCGTTCACCAGGATACTGACTCCTGCACCAGCCACGTCACTGGCTAACCAAGCGCCGCCAGCACCAGCAGTTCCACCCGCGCAGCTAGCAGGAACCATACAACACCAGCCGCGATTGGAGGCACCTCACCCAGCAGGGGAGCAGTACCCGCAAGCTCGAGCACATATGAACATGATACAGAAGGGACACCCGTCAAACAGGTGTCCAGAAGTTAATCACACGACAAGTCTATCATGCCATGCAACCCACCGGCCGTACCATAGTACCTCAAGGGATCGGAGACCAGCATCACATTCTATCGGGAGGACCATCCTCCACGGGTACCGCGCCCAGGCCATGCTGCGCTTGTACTTGAAGCACATATAGGAGAATATAATATGACCAAGATCTTCATGGACGGTGGCAGCGGCATCAACATCATCTTTGCCGATACCCTCCGGAAGATGGCAGGTTTCTGGAGAATTTAAGCCAAATCAGATAGCACTTTTCACGGCATAGTGCCAGGGAAGGCAGTCTACCCTGAGGGAACAATCACACTCGAAGTTATCTTCGGCACACCCGATCACTTCAGAAGGGAGATGATTGACTTCGAGGTGGTCGATTGGAAATCACAGTACCACGCTATACTTGGGCGCCCGACGTTCGCCTGATTCATGGCAGTTCCGCACTACGCTTACCTCATGCTCAAGATGGCAGGACCAAAGGGAATCATAACCGTGCGTGGCGACTTTTAGCGCTCGGACAACTGCGACTGCGACTCAGCAAGATCTCCGAGTCCTTCGGCATGCAGCAGCAGCTCGAAGAGCTGTCACTCGACAACGACAAGACCCTCTTCCCTGCAAGCAAGAAACCGGCACCCGACGCGCCTTCAGCACGACCAATGACACAAGACACCAATCCACCCGACGGACCGTACCAAGACGTCCTCGTGTCATCAAGCCTGCCTATCGCATAGGAAAGCGCGCTCATCGAGTTCCTGCGTGAAAACTGGGAAATCTTCGCCTGGTGTCCAGCGGACATGCAGGTGACCCAGGAACTCGCCGAGCACGCTCTACATATCTACCAGATGCAAGACCTGTCAAGCAATCCATGCGCCGCTTCTCCGAGCCGAAGCGCGTCGCCATAGGGCAAGAGATCGACAGACTACTTCACGCCAAGTTCATCCGAGAAATCAAGAAAGTCAGACTGGGTCGCCAACCCAGTACTGGTCGAAAAGAAGCACACAAAAATCCTCCGCATGTGCGTCGACTTCACCGCCATCAACAAGTGTTGCCCGAAAGATCACTTCCCGCTGCCACGCATCGACCAGATCATCGACTCGACTGTAGCTGTGCGCGCCTATCTTTCCTGGATAGCCTACTCAGGCTACAACCAGATCAGGATGAAAGTTGAGGACGAGAGAAGACAACCTTCATCACACCCCATGGTGTCTACTGCTACACAACCATGCCCTTCGGGCTCAAGAACGCTGGTGCCACGTACCAGCGTATGATGCAGTCCTGCCTTAAGGACCAGATCGGACGCAACGTCCAAGTCTATGTCGACGACATCGTCATCAAGACCAAGCGAGAGGACATGCTCCTCGACGACCTGCGCGAAACCTTCGCCGCACTCAACCTCTACAAAATCAAGCTCAACCCAACGAAGTGCGTCTTCGGCGTACCAGCTAGGCAATTACTCGGGTACCTCGTATCCGCACGAGGCATCGAGGCGAATCCAGAGAAGATAGAAGCAATCCTGACAATGCCAGCCCCGACCAAGCTTCGGGAAGTTCAGCGCCTAGCCGGCCGAGTCACAGCGCTCAGCCGGTTCATTAGTAAGTTGGGTGAAAAGGCACTTCCTTTCTACCAACTGATGAAAAAGTCCGACAAATTCGAGTGGACGCCAGAAGCTCAAGCAGCCTACACATCTCAAGCAAGTCTTGGCGACTCCGCCGGTGCTCGTCGCGCCACATGAGAAAGAACCTCTGTACCTCTACGTTGCAGCAACCAACAGAGTGGTCAGCACCGTCCTTGTCGTCTAGCGTGAAGAAGAAGACCATGCCCACCGCGTACAACGGCCCATATACTACCTCAGCGAGGTGCTATCTATCTCCAAGTAGCGGTACCCACATTATCAGAAGCTAGCCTACGGCGTCTTCATGAGTTCACGCAAGGTGGTCCACTACTTCGCCGAGCACCCGATCACAGTGGTCAGCGCCTCGAGGATATCAGACATCCTCACCAACCCTGACGCGACGGGAACGAGTCGCCAAGTGGGTCATCGAGCTAGGCCCGTGGGACCTGAAGTACACGCACCCCAAAGCAATCAAGGCACAAGTGCTCCCGGACTTCACAACCGAATGGATAGACGCTCAGCTGCCAGATATACCCGACCTTTCCAACACATGGACCATGTACATCGACGGCTCCAAGAAGTTCGAGGGTGCAGGGGCAGACATCGTCCTGACATCGCCAAAGGGTGACAAGCTACGCTATGTGCTGCAGATGGATTTCCCCAAGCCCTTAAACAACGAGGCAGAGTATGAAGCCTTGATACACGGCATGCGGATGGCCAAGAACTGCGGTGCTACTCGCCTCCTGACTATGGGGACTCGAACCTTGTCGTGCAGCAAACCATGAAGGAGTGCGATGCTACTGCAGAGAACATGATCGCCTATCGAGACCTCTACAACATCTTGGAGGGCAGCTTCGACGGCTGTGAGCTGCGTCACGTGGGCCGCGAGAGTCACGAAGAGGCCGACATACTAGCCAACCTCTGCTCGACTAAAGCCCCAGTCCCACCTGGAGTCTTCGTCGAGTGCATCAAACATCGGTCTATCAAGATGAAGCAGCCAGCAACACCCTCTACACCAACAACGGGGACTCAGGGACTCGCCAGCAAAGGACCCAGAGGTACCTGACACGGAAGATCATCACATCGAAGTCCTGCTCGTCGAGCCAACATGGACAAACCCTTTCCTTGCATACATGCTGCGTCAAGAGCTGCCGGCAGACACAACAGAAGTAAGGCGCATCACGCGTCGCTCCAAGGCCTTCACAGTCATCAACGGAGAGCTGTACAAGCGTAGCTGTTGGGGATATACCTACTAGGGGTATCACCAGCATGGATCAATCCGGCTAGTCCAGGGTGGCCCGCAGTGGTGGTGAAGGCTTTGCCTACCGGGCGGCCCAGATAGCTGACGACCAAGGAAGGCGGATGCCGGCAAGGAGGAGGCCCAAGACTGAAGCCCATGAAGCCACCAAGACCAAGACGGAAGGCGGCATACTTGCCGGCTAGGTTTAGGACTCCGTATACTTGCTGGATACGTAATCACCTTGTAACCCTAGGTCCAGCCGCCTATATAAGCTGGACCTCGGGACGCCTTTAGGGCAACTCTTGATACACAACCAACTCATTGTAACCTGTTCACGGCGATATTGCCTTATAGTGAGTTATAGCAGCACGTAGGGCACCGCCACCGCCGTGGTGCCTGAAGCTGGGTAAACCGCCGTGTACAATCCCGACCTTGACGACGTCCACCTTCTTGCCCTACGTTCACCCTCGGCTAGCAGGACCCCGTCTCCTATCCAAGATGCCGATACGACGACAGTTGGCGCCCACCGTGGGGCCTAAGGCGTCAGGCGTCACGTTCCAGGCGGGAACTCTTGGCGGCATCGGCGAAACAATCGCCGTCGGCCGCGCTGTTCGCTACGGCGACAATCACTACATCAGCTGCGACGAGTCCTACATCCCCGCAGACGACTACATTGTCGGATGCGGAGTTGTGCCGTTTGGCGGCGTCGATGTGTTCATCGGCTACACTTCTGAGGCGTATGGGTTGCCGCGAATTTATTCGCCATCCCACCCCCCCTACAATCAAGACGGATCTGAGTTTGCCTCCTCTGAGGAGTCCGCAGATTCAGATCTACACTTTGTCGGCATGACGGGACTGGGATCAGACTCCCAGCCCAACAGTCAAGATCCCGAATCTATTCTTCCTGCACTCCAGGATGATGCGATGTCGGATGCCGGATCCAGATCTACCGTTCACGTCAACGTAGATTCTGATTCCGAAGAAGATTCTGCCAGCATGTTTGAGCAACGGGTCAAGAAGTGTTTTATTACACCTGATCCTCCGCCATCTGAGGCGGCTACGGGCTCTTCCGTCAACATGCAGCAGGTTTTTGTGGCGGATGTCACCGGCGCAGCTTCAGAGAAGGCGGCAACTGACGCCGCCAACCTGGGGACCCCGGCAACCGATCCACAGTTTCCAGAGCCTCCTGGGGCTCCAAAGAAGAAAATTCTGGAGAAGGGCGAGCCCAGCAAGATAGGAAGCATGGCGGCTCTGGCGGAAGTTCTTCACACGCCGGTAAACGACAAAACCAATCCGGCTGATTTGGAGAAACTTCGGAACACCTTGGTGGAGCAAACTGAGTACCTCAAAAGCAAGCAAGCAGAGGTCCAGAGCCTCCTCGACGAAGCCAAGGAGGAAAACGCCAAGATAACTGCCAAGTGCGACCCCAAGCGTAATCTTTTCACCACCACCCCATTGCCCAAGCCGGCAGGACAAGTGGCGGAGAAGAGAGGTAGGAAAGGCAGGGATCATGACACCTTCAAATCCCCTGCCCAAAAGCTTGGTTTCGAGTGGGCTACAGCGCCGCAGCGTAAGGACAAGAACGGGGACGTCATCCTCGCAACACCTGTCCTCAACACTGCGGCCGCCTTGGACATCCTCAACAATGATGACTATGACAAGGACGAGAAGATCTACTACGCATCGATCCTTGCTCACAAAGCTCTAGAGCAGCAGGCCCGTGCTGATTCTCGCGCCGACATGGCGGACGCAAGGGGAGGAAAGTTGGAATCAAAATCCAACGCTTGCAAAGCTGCGGCCGGTGGCAACCCGAAGATCCGTCCGGTTCCAGTAGCCACGGAAAAGGGAAGGACAAGGAGAAAGACCCACGCAAATCACCACCTCCAAAAAGGCAGCGTGATGAGGCATCCAGGACCGGCAACAGGCGCAAGGCCTCACCTCCTCCGCCTAGGCGGGATGAAGGCGGAAGCAGGGGCAGCAAGCAGCCGCCAAGGAGTGGCGGCAACCGCGACGATGCCCCGCCGCCAAGAAGAAGCAGGGACCGCACACAGTCCCCACCACCAGTGCCCAGGCACGAAGGCGGAAGCCGGGGACACAACAATGAGCCTAGGCACAGCCGGGCAGCGCAGGACGAGCCACATGCTGATAGATCTGGCAAACAGCTCAGTCCGCAAGACGCGAGACATCGTCTCAATGACATCAAGGCTGGAAAGCAAGATGCCTATCTAGGACCTGAGTGCTTTGGCCCAGCCATCCGCAACGTTCAAGTACCCAGAGACATGACGTCAGTGTCAAAAACTCATCAAAGGTACAATGGAGCGGACAAGCCAAACTCATGGTTGTCGGACTACGCGCTGGCAGTTGAAATTGCTGGAGGCAATGGCCTCGTCGCTGCACGCTTCCTTCCCCTCATGTTGGAGGGGACAGCCCGAAGCTGGATCGAAAACTTGCCGGAGAAAAGCATTCATAGCTGGCATGACATGGAAAAGGTGTTCACGCAGCACTTCCAAGGCACGTACAAGCGACCCAATACATACACAGATTTGGTTCGTTGCGTGCAAAAGCCAGATGAAACAGCTACAAGCTTCTTGGCAAGGTGGATTCAAACAAAGGCAAGCTGCGAGAACGTAGACGACAATCAAGCAATCCATGCCTTCACCACGGGCCTCCTGAAGGGCTCAAGTCTCAGACATAAGCTCGTACGCATGCAAGTCAAGGATCTCGGAGTCATGCTCGAAGTAGCAGCCATGTACGCACAGGCGGATGACGATGCACGCGATGGAGATGGCGCACATGATATGGCGCCAAACAGGCGAGCAAGTCACAAACGCAAGGCTCCCCAGGATGACAAAGCCGGACCATCAAACGAGGTCGCCGCCGCCTTCGAAGGCAAAGGCAGCAACCGCAAGTGGAAAGGAAAGGGTAAAGATGGCGGCTCCAGCAAGCAGCGCCTGACGTATGATCAGGCGAAAGCCTTGCCTTGCCCAATCCACGCGTCCTTAGGCAAAGTCAACCACACATTAGGGGAATGCCGGT
The DNA here is from genome assembly GCA_947311845.1 of Poa pratensis. Taxonomy (NCBI): domain Eukaryota; kingdom Viridiplantae; phylum Streptophyta; class Magnoliopsida; order Poales; family Poaceae; genus Poa; species Poa pratensis. The sequence continues at coordinate 1,635,779 of CAMZMU010000076.1, read as the reverse complement.
TCATGGAGGACTTCAAGAAAGACCCCGAGGTTGGCTGGAAATCAAAAAAGAGCAAAAAGGCTGAGAAGACAAAGAAGGAAGACGATGATGGGGCTATGTCCATGTCAGAGGATGAGGAACCCAAGCTGATGCGTAAAGAAAGGAAATATCCCAAGGTACATGGCCAATTGGTGTGCTTCCTGGGCACTCCTTCGGCAAAAGAAGAAAAGGCGGAGATGCGCGAGCTAAACGCCACAGTACCAGACGTTCCCCAGTATCTAGACTGGTCAGAGGAGCCAATAACTGGGATAGAGATGATCATCCAGATCACGTTCCTCACCCCGGCAAATACGCCCTTGTCGTCGACCCTATTGTCGATAACTTCAGGCTCACCAAGGTGTTGATGGATGGCGGCAGTAGCCTCAACATCATCTACGCGGACACTCTGAAGCGCATGAACTTGTCGGAAAGCCAGCTTGACTATAGCAAAGTCAAGTTTCATGGCATTGTTCCGGGAAAGCAAGCAAGTCAATGGGAAGCATCAGATTGGAGGTTACTTTTGGGCCTGAGACAAACTACCGCTCGGAGTATCTCAGGTTCGAAGTAGTCCCCTTCAAAAGTGCCTACCACGCCATTTTTGGACGGCCAGCTTTCGCCAAATTCATGGCTCGCCCGTGTTACATATACAGCAAGCTGAAGATGCCGGGACCCAATGGTACAATTACCATCAGTGGCAACTTCAAGAAAGCAAAGGAGTGTGAGCGTGGCAATGCCGCCTTCGCTGAGGCAGTCCTCCACGCAGAGGAGTTAGCCATGTTGAAGAAAGAGCTCGATACATCACAGTTGCCGGAGCATGTAAAGACCGCTGAGCAAAAGAACACTTTCAAGGCGTCCGAAGACACAAAGAAGGCGGATCTGGTCCCAGGTGACAGCTCCAAGCAAGTCACCATAGGGGCTGGCTTGGACGACAAATAGGAAAGCGCGCTCGTCAGGTTCCTCCGTGAGAATCAGGACATCTTTGCATGGTCATCAGCGACATGCCAGGTGTCCCGAGGGAACTTGCCGAGCACTCTCTTAACGTCTACGAAGGAGCCAAACCAGTGAAGCAAGGAATAAGACGCTACGGTGAGAAGAAGCGGACAGCAATAGGAAGGAGATCATCAAGTTGCAAGAAGCCAAGTTCATTAGGGAGGTAGTACACACTGATTGGTTGGCAAATCCTGTAATGGTTCCAAAACCTAATAAGGAAATGAGAATGTGCATTGATTATACCGGTTTGAACAAGTGCTGTCCTAAGGACCACTTTGCTTTGCCTCGTATAGATCAGGTCATAGACTCCACAGCCGGCTCCGAGCTGCTGTGCTTTTTGGATGCGTACTCCGGGTACCACCAAATCAAAATGCGAGAATCCGACCAAATCAAAACAGCGTTCACTACACCCTATGGGACCTTCTGCTACATCACGATGCCCTTCGGTCTAAAAAATGCCGGCGCAACGTATCAGCGGTGTATGCAAAGATGCCTTCACGAGCAAATTGGCCGCAATGTTCACGTCTATGTTGACGACATTGCCGTCATGTCAAGAAAGAAGGCAGATTTGCTTGATGATTTGAGAGAAACCTTTGATAGCCTCCGGGTATACAGGATGAAACTCAACCCGAAAAAATGCGTCTTCGGGGTTCCTGCCGGCAAATTGCTTGGCTTTATCGTTTCCGAACGAGGGATAGAGTGAATCCAGAAAAAATCAAAGCGATCCTCAACATATCCAGGCCCAAGGACCTGAAGGACGTGCAGCGACTTGCCGGATCGGCGGCTGCCGTCAGTCGTTTCATTAGCCGTCTTGGTGAGAAGGCACTGCCTCTCTACCGGCTTCTGAAGAAATCCGACAACTTCGAGTGGACAGACGAAGCAGACGCCGCCTTGCAGCAACTCAAGGACGCGTTAACGTCTGCTCCAATTTTGGCAGCTCCTCGTTCGCAGGAACCAATGCTGCTCTATATTGCCGCAACTAACTTAGTTGTTAGTGTGGTACTGGTTGTGGAACGCAAGACGGAAATTTCAGACTTGCCGGAACAACGTCCGGTTTACTTCATCAGTGAAGTATTTTCCGCCTCAAAACAGCGTTATCCGCATTACCAGAAATTGGTCTACGGTGTTTTTTACGCCGCCAGGAAGTTAAGGCACTACTTCCAGGAACATTCAATAACCGTGGTGAGCAAGGCACCTCTGGGGGATATCATCAATAATACAGATGCAACAGGCCGCGTTGCCAAATGGGGCATTGAACTTGCCGCCTTCGACATCTCGTATAAGCCCAGAACGGCCATTAAGTCTCAAGCCTTAGCAGATTTCGTAGCTGATTGGACGGAGGCCATGGACGAAGTACCTCTCCCTGAAGATGCATACTGGATCATGCACTTTGATGGATCAAAAATGCTCCAGGGCTCGGGGGCTGGCATTGTTTTAAGAAACCCTCAAGGAGACAAGCTTAGTTATGTGTTACAAATACACTTCAAGGCAACTAATAATGTTGCTGAATACGAAGCTCTCCTTCATGGTTTACACATTGCCAAGGAACTTGGCGTCCAACGTGTCCTCTGCTACGGAGATTCAGATTTGGTGGCGCAACAGATACGTGGTACTTGGGACACAAAGAGCGAAACAATGGCGGCATATCGAGCTACCGTTGACGAATTCGCCAAGTGTTTTCTAGGCTACGAGGTCCGCCACATCCCAAGAACTCAAAATGAGGCGGCAGATACACTTGCCAGAATGGGGTCTGAACGCAAAAAGGTACCAAAAGATGTTTTCCTGGAACACCTACACAAGCCGTCAATTAAAGGAGCAGACCTCCTTGACCCAGAGTCGGCAGAACCAGTTGATAGTGCTAGCTATGCCGTCTACTTGGTAAAGCCGGATTGGACGACGCCATATTTGGACTTCCTGATCAATCAGGAGTTACCGGATGATGAGGTTTTGAAAAGGCAAATAATAAGAAGAGCCAAGGCATTTACAATAATCAAAGGTGAATTGTACAAGCGTAGCACCACTGGTGTTTACCAACGCTGCATTTCGCCCGAAGAAGGCAGAGAATTGTTGGATGAGATACATGCCGGCGTATGTGGACATCATGCTTCTTCACGCGCCCTTGTTTCAAAAGCCTTCCGACAAGGTTTCTATTGGTTGACAGCCAAGCAAGATGCAGAAGACATTGTTAAAAGGTGCAGGGGCTGCCAACTTTATGCCAGACAATCACATATGCCGGCTCAAGAGCTTAAAACAATACCCATCACGTGGCCTTTCGCAGTCTGGGGCTTGGACATGGTTGGTCCGTTTAAAACGGCGCCTGGTGGCTACACACATTTACTTGTGGCTGTAGACAAGTTTACCAAATGGGTTGAAGCTAAGCCTATCAAAAAGCTAGACGGCGCCACAGCCGCAAACTTTCTGTGGGGAATAATCTCTCGGTTCGGGGTGCCTCATAGCATTATCACCGACAATGGCACTAACTTGTCGCAAGGCGAAGTCGAGGAATACTGTTATAAGCATGGTATCCGCCTAGATCTAGCCTCCGTCGCGCATCCGCAAGCAAACGGTCAAGTAGAGCGTACAAATGGTTTAGTCCTACAAGGAATCAAACCACGTCTCGAAGTACCATTGCACAGAGCGGCTGGGGCTTGGGTGGATGAATTGCAGTCTGTCCTTTGGAGTTTACGCACAACTCCAAACAGATCAACCAAGTTTACTCCTTTCTTCTTAGTCTATGGCGCAGAAGCAGTGTTGCCAACCGACATGATGTACGATTCTCCCAGAATCCAAGCCTACGTCCAGGAGGACGCAGAAGATGCAAGACAGGATGGCCTTGACCTACTTGATGAAGAACGAGATGTTGCCCTTGCGCGATCCGCCATCTATCAGCAAAGTTTGAGGCGTTATCACAGCAGAAGGGTGAGGCAAAGAAGTTTTAGAGTGGGTGACCTGGTTCTCCGCCTAATCCAAGATAGAAAGGGCTTGCATAAGTTATCCCCGCCTTGGGAAGGACCTTTTGTGGTCAGTAAGGTGTTGCTCAATGGTTCTTATTACTTGGTCGATGCACGTGACGGATACAAGAAGAAGCGAGGTCGCAAGCGCAAAAGGAAGGTTGACGACAAGTACGAAGAAACCAAGCGACCCTGGAACATTGAGCAGCTACGTCCTTTTTACACTTAGCAATTTCCACATTGTAATAAGTACTATATGATTATGAAATAAAAGTCTGTGGTTTGCTCATTCAGTTTTGGGATCATGCCATCTTTTGTCTTTTCTCGCAATCATATATCTGTTGTCATAAAAGTTACCAAACAAAATAAGTTTTGCTCCGTGCTAAGGTCCAAACTTTTTTGACATTTGCCGTCTGCCGGCTAAAAACGCAAACAATCTTTGCACCGCCTAATATGCTTATCTGTCTGTTTGTGTGTGGGTCGCCTAGTAGTATGTCGTTGGCACCAACATGCTGGCTTTGGTCTCTGAGTCTAAATTAGTTGGTATTGCACCTGGTTGGCTCAGCTAAAGTAACTAAGATGAGGTTCCGCCAACATATGAAAAAGCTAAACATGCAGGCGAGATACATATTAAGGCGGGCCACTTAAGTAAGCCTACCGCCAAGTGTAGCATAAAAGTTGGCCCATAAATATTTACAACCCAAAATAAAGTTTTATGCGTTAACAGATTAACGCAGTGTTTTGTGCTGCCTTTGCAGGAGGAAGTCTAAGGGATTGCCGCCTTCGTAGAGCTGGTGGAGAGATCCTGGGGGCTAACGCCGGCATTCTTGGGGCTGGCTCCGCCATCCTTGGGGCTGCGCTTGTCGGTTCCGGCTTCGCCTTCTTCGCCTCGGGAAGCTTCAGGATCTGCCAAGGAGGGATCAGCAACGGCAACATGCGGGTCCGGGTGTTCCTTGTAGAACTTGCGGATGTCAACCATGTTGGCAACCCGGGTCGCATAGCCGCGAACAGACCGCAGCACGTCCTGCATCACGATGGCTTGGCTGTTTTCGTCTTCGGTGGGGAAGTACTCGGTGACTTGATGAATATCAGCCTCCGGGTACCACGCCGCCGTCATCGCCAATGCCAACTTGGCACCGCCTCGTGCTGCTGAGCGTAGTGTGTTGTCGTGTTCAGCTGTCGCCTTCTCCAGCAACTCCGGCAGAGCATCGAAGATGACGGGATCGCCGTCTTCCCCAGGGTAGAACTTGGCGGCAAATGATTTGCCGGCGCCGACAATCTGGTTGACGATTTCGCCAATTTTCAAGATCCGAGCAAGGCGCGGCGTTGTGGCCAGGTCATCTCCCAAGCTAGCCGGCACTGCACAAACACAAAGTTACACACTGCAGCTTCAAGTATCAAGAAAGCAAGGTGACAAAAATGAAGGACTGGAGGCATACCCAAGACATGGTCGTGGATGGCGTTGACCTCATCCAGATGGTTCTCAAGCGTTTCTTGGGCTAGCTGGACCGCCTTTGACAGTTGGTCCTGCTGCTCCTTGGCGTTCTTGTTCACCTGGTCAAGGTTGTTGCTCATGGCCTCAAGTTGTCCAGTCAACTTGCTAACTTCGGCAGCATGAGCCAACGCACGATCATCCAGCTCCTTGGCGTGATCCGCCTTCAGCTTGGTCACCAGCCCGGCAAGATCTGCAGCTTCGTTCATCAAAGCTTGCATGTCAGTGGAGTTCTTGAGAATATCTTGCGCAGTGTTTAATAATTCTACAAATAAAAAGAAAAGACGACTAAAATACTTGTCGGAAAAGGAAAAGAAGTCGGACGAAAAGAAGGCAAAGAAAGCTTTGTCACCTTCATCCTTCTTGCGAGCTTCTTCCAAACTCGCAATTTGGGCGTTCTTCAACTCCACGTCCTGCTGCAGTTCCTCGCATTCCTTCTTCTTCATCTCTTGAGCACGAAATAGCTCAAGATTGGAAGCAAGAACGGCCTGCATGCACGAAAGCAACATTATGGTTAGCGCTATTTAGTCAACGAGACCACTTTGCCGGCTAAATTTTTCAGCCGCCAAAGTGCTCGGGGGCTGGGACCATAGGCTATTTTACCTCAAGTTGTCCGTGCAGGGTGTCGTGGAGTTCGTCCATGTGTGCGTACCAGTTGCGGGTACCGTCACGCATGGTCTTCAGTGTTTGCCGGGGGTCTTGCAACCCTTTGCCAGGTTGGGAGCCAGGATGAGGACGATCCGCCTTGTTCGGCCGCCATCTGGTCATCCATCTCCTGCTTCATGGCGATAAATCGAGCGGCATCACTAGCCGAAGCTTCAGCCGTCTTGGAAAAAGTTATGCCGGCAACTGATTTCTTGCCCGCCATCTTCTCTGTAGCCGCCTCTGCGGTACCGGCAGCTGTGTACGTTCCCTGGCACACAACCACGGGAACGCCAACTGTGGGCGTTGTCGGCGCAGCAGCTGGAGAAGAACGTGGTGGCTTGCCCCTGCCGGCAGCAATCTTCAAGTTGGAGCGGAGTTTGGGCATGGTAGGCTTGCCTCTGTAAGCAGAAACATGCAAGTTTGTCAGCACAAACATATTAAAATATCCAAGTCAGGGAAGCCAAAGTTTGCTAACCGCTTCAAGGGAACGTTCCCCACGGTCTCATCCTCTGCGTCGGCAGAGGTGGCCGCCTTCTTCCTCTTCTCCAAATCCTTGGTGGAGGAGCTCAGCTTGCGCTTCTTCGACTTGCTGGCACCTGTATCATACCAGTTTGGGGCCAGCTCGTCCTCTCCCAAGGTTTGTAGCTGAAAAGGAAGCAAGACAATATTAATTCAGTACCTAGTGGGCAAGGATGTTAGTGAAATAACAAAGTAGCTTTCACTTACCGCTGGGGCTGGGTTGTTATGAGTGAACATGGCGACGCCTTCAGCCGCCTTCACCGACAGAGGCTTGATAAGCTCTCTAAGCCGGTACTCCAAGGCATCCTGATCAAGGGTGCTGTTGCCGGCGTCGTCCGCCTTGTACTCGCACATCTTCAGTGGGCGATGGCGGAGAGGCATAATCTTCCTCGACACCCAGCAATGACGGTGTCAACTCCGTCAAGTCGTGGAGCCAACATCGTCTTCGTCAAGAACTCGATCCGCCTAACGGCAACTCGAAGTTCTTCCGGCAAGCTGCTGAGCGGCACTTTTGCTGTCCAGCAAGCCTTGTGGGTTGGCGGACCGTTGACGAAGGCTGGCATCCCTTGCGTGCTGCCAGGTGTCGGGATGTCCTTGCAGTAAAAGAAAGTGCTGGTCCAGTGCTTCACCGACTCGATGTATGGTATTTTTGGGTACCAGTCGGGTTGGCGGCAGTTGAACGTAACACTACCGCAGGTTGCTAGGTGGCCGCCTGGTATGGTTTGCCGGCGGCACAGGAAGCAGTACTTAAACAGCTCTATGGACGCAGCTATGCCTAAGTACCCTTCGCACAAAGCCTGGAAGCCGGCTAGCACTAGAATACTGTTGGGCGCTATGTTGTGTGGCTGCAGCCCATAAAAACTAAGCACCGCCAAGAAGAAGGCGGAAAGCGGCAGAGACATACCGCGAAGGCTATGCGAAGCCAACATGACACGCTCGCCGTCTTGGGGGTCAGGCACCGCCTCGTCGCCTGGAACCCTCCAGGAGCATTCCGTCTTTGGCGGAATGTATCCGCCTTCCTCCAGTTCCTTCAGATATGCTGACGTCATAACTGACGGCAGCCAGTACCTGGAACCCAGGTCTCCAGCCTCTTCCTCTTCCTCGACGTCGTCATCCTCGTCGGCGGCAGATTCCGCCGCGGCCTCTGAGCTGGTAGCCGCGAGGGATGGGAGGGGAAAAGTTGGAGCGGCGGTCGCAGGCGTCGTCGGAGCTGGGGAAGAAGTAGAAACCCCGCCCGTGGCCACGGTGGCCGCGGGGAGGTAATCGATGCGCCTGCGGGCACCGCCGCCGCCGCTGGGATAGATCCAGATCCGGCGGGGGTCGTTGAAGCCGCAGCCAGTGCCGCCGTCGCCGCCGCATCCTGCTGAGTGCTCGCCATTTGGGGGAGAGGCGCTGCTCGTGCTCGCCGGAGTTGAGTTCGAGGAGGAGTTGAGCTCGGGAAGGTGAGGAGGCCACGGTGGGTGTGCGAATGAGGAAGAAGTGCATCGATGTGCCCTTTGGGGTATTTATCCCCACGCGCCAAGATCCGTGCCTAAATTAGGGGGACGCGAGATTTCCGCCACGTGCCCACGATTTGCACGTCGTGGCAACGGCGTCTGCGGCCTCGCTCCGATTTCTGTGCGTAGTGGAGAAACCATCATGACGCATGCCCAAGTCCAAACTGTCGTGGACTGCATGGCGTCATCCGTCAACATTTGACGAGCCTAGTCAATTGACAAGACTGGTGCCAGGAAGATTCCTGACAATGGTCAGGCCGTCTTTCCCATGATGGCGGCAAGTTGTCCGACTACTTTAGGCGGACCGCCGCTTACTTTCAACTATGGAATGCTTCAAGCTCTTCAGACGCTTACAAGACAAGGCGGACGTTGCCGACAAAGAAGACGGCGCCTGAAGAACTCGAACCCTCCCAGGGGCTAATGTTGGGGATATACCTACTAGGGGTATCACCAGCATGGATCAATCCGGCTAGTCCAGGGTGGCCCGCAGTGGTGGTGAAGGCTTTGCCTACCGGGCGGCCCAGATAGCTGACGACCAAGGAAGGCGGATGCCGGCAAGGAGGAGGCCCAAGACTGAAGCCCATGAAGCCACCAAGACCAAGACGGAAGGCGGCATACTTGCCGGCTAGGTTTAGGACTCCGTATACTTGCTGGATACGTATTCACCTTGTAACCCTAGGTCCAGCCGCCTATATAAGCTGGACCTCGGGACGCCTTTAGGGCAACTCTTTGATACACAACCAACTCATTGTAACCTGTTCACGGCGATATTGCCTTATAGTGAGTTATAGCAGCACGTAGGGCACCGCCACCGCCGTGGTGCCTGAAGCTGGGTAAACCGCCGTGTACAATCCCGACCTTGACGACGTCCACCTTCTTGCCCTACGTTCACCCTCGGCTAGCAGGACCCCGTCTCCTATCCAAGATGCCGATACGACGACAGTAGCATATCTGGGATTCTGCAGCGATGCATTGACTCAGAGGACGGCAAAGCAATACTACTCGACATCCATGCGGGTACCTGCGGACATCACGCCAGCAGCCGAGCCTTGGTTGCCAAAGCCTTTCGAGCCGGATTCTACTGGCCCACGGCGATGCAGGAGGCCGAAGACATAGTCAGGAAGTGCCTGGGCTGCCAGAAGTTCGCCACCAAGCCGCACGCACCTGCATCAGAGCTAAAGACGATTCCACTCGCCTGGCCCTTCGCCCAATGGGGACTCGATATGGTGGGCCCATTGAGGAAATCATCCCGTGGTGGACACACACATCTACTGATGGCAGTCAACAAGTTCACAAAGTGGATCGAAGCCGTGCCAATAACAAGCTCGACTGCCTCAACTGCGGTCAACTTCATCAGATCCATCATCTTCAGGTTTGGGATCCCCCACAGCATCATCACCGACAACGACACAAACTTCACGGCCAACGAGTTCAAGGATTTCTGCAAGGATCAGGGTATCAAACTCAACTACGCTTCCGTCGCGCATCCTCAATCCAACAGACAAGTTGAAAAAGCAAACGGCCTAATCTGCAGTGGCCTCAAGAAACGCCTGTTGGTGCCACTCAAGCGCGCCGCGGGTGCCTGGGTGGAAGAGCTACCCCCTGTCCTATGGAGCCTAAGGACCACGCCCAACAGATCAACCCAGTACACTCCGTTCTTCATGGTCTATGGTGCCGAAGCTGTCATGCCATACGACCTGCGATTCGACGCCCCTTGCGTGGTGGCCTACGACGAGTCAGCCGCAGACGAAGCACTCGAAGATGGCGTCGACACGCTGGACGAGGCAAGGGACATCGCACTCTCCCGCACGGCTGTCTACCAGCAAAGTTTCCGCAACTACCATGGCCGTCGATTGCGCACAAGATCCTTCGTTCCTGGCGACCTAGTGCTGCGGCTCAAGCAGAAGAAGGTGCACAAACTCGCCTCTCCATGGGAGGGACCCTTCATCATCAGGGAGGTCATCGACGGCGGCGCTTACCGTCTGAAGCACGCGAAGACAGGAGAGCTCTCCCACAACCCATGGAACGTTGTGCACCTGCGCCGTTTCTACGCATAGCATACACATCCATGTATTAGTGCTTAAACGCCTACAAGCAGCAGGTTTCAAACGCGCTCTATTCCTTACCAGGATACCTAAGGGGACTGGAAGGTTTTTAATGAGGCGGCTTGCTAGCTTAATATACAGTGATTGAGAAACAAAAGCATTCTCTCTTTACTTTTTACAGTCAAAAAGCAAAAAAGACCTAGGCCGCACTCAAACACTCGGCGGCTGCGCTACACAGGTTCAAGTCAACAAACAAAAAAGACCTAGGCCACACTCGAACACTCGGGGGCTGTGCCACACAGGTTCAAGATTAACAAAAAAGACCTTGACCGCACTCGAACACTCGGGGGCTGTGCCGCTCATGTTCACTTCAAAAGCAAACAAAACCTAGGTTGCACCCGAACGCTCGGGGCTGCGCCGCACAGGTCACATTACTCAAAGCATGTCAATCGCACCCGAACGTTCGGGGGCCGCGTCCAAGCAGTCAAACAAGTTATTGTCTACGACAAACAAATCGCACATATACACTCGGGGCTGCCCCCCATGGATATACATCAGTCATGTACAACTTAGCTCAACGAGCATACACTTCTTCACCTCCTAATCTACAGGCTCATCTTTTGGCGCATCCAGCGGGCCTACAAGGCGCTCCGTCTGCCCCTGGACTTGACCAATAACCTGCTTCGCAGCTGCAAGAGTACTCGCATAATCTTCCTCCTCGGGCAGGCCGCCCATAACTCTCTCCAAGTTAAGGTTCGGGCGATGGAGTCGCACATAGGCGAAGGCAACATTGGCCCCTCCAACAAGATGGGCATGCAGAAACTCCTTGATGGCCTTACCTTCGTGGAACCTATCCAACAAAGCAGGTATACCTTGGGGTTGCTCATTGTGGCACCCCGCTCTGGCACATATTTCCAGAGAGGTGGTCGCCCCGTGCGCCAGCCCAAGATATCTGGCCGCACGTTATGACAATGCAACATAGCGGAAATCATTACACAATCAGGCACAAAGTGATACAAAAGGTTTACAAGGCCATCGAGGCATTACAAATTATCTTGCCAAGCATGGCTCAGGACAGAGTTTAACTGGCAGCGGAAGACGGCTAAGGCAATGGCTTGGAGCAGCTCCACTCCACAGGCATCTGGCTGGGCTACTGATCCTAGCACGCTCTTGCTCCACTTCTGGCTAAGGTAGAAGATGAATCCTCGCCAAAATTTGGCCACAATCACAAGGCCCGTGAGTACATTTGTATGCACTCAGTAAGAATCGCCACTCACTACAAACAATCCAACAATCATGCAGCAATATATATATTGGAAATAAAATCCTACAACATGGCAAGTGTACTCTAGATACATGACATAAAAGTAGCATGGCATTGACTACCGAACATGTCGTAAGCAGACAACGGGGGTATCACCAGTACAGAGTCCAAGCCAGGTGGGGTTGGATCGTGTACCAGCAATCATACAAAGGGCTTACCTATGACGAGTAACCGGGTGTACCAGTTGGTACCAAGTAACATAACAATATTTATCATCCCTCCTAGGCCCACTGGCCTTATCTCTTTTCTCAACTCTCCTAGGCCTTCTGGCCTTATTTTTCCACATTGGTCATGCATGGTTGATGTTGGCTCAGGCCTAACTCTAGGCTCCCAACGTTCACAACGTCATCCCTAAACCCGGTAACCATCCACATCTCAAGTAACATTCCCTGCATCATCTTATTGATCATTTAGTGAAATCAGGTTGTTCAACTTTCTTTCAAACCGAACTTATGTTTAACCTCCTGACTCGACAAAGACAATAGTGTGACCGACACTGAACTGTTGTTCCATAACCTTGGAACGAGGCTAGACATCCAGATTTGACACTCTCGAGAGGTTGCAGTTTCCACTCATCTAGGTGCACCATATAGCCGGTACTTTAGGAACTCTTCCTCAAGACGACCTGATACACGTACATGACCGTTCACGCTACCAAGAAACTCCCTGTATAGCTACCGACATAACTCTATGTCTTATGACGAAGTGAATCCGGCACGTCCCCAACCCATGAGCAACGCCTAGCTCCGGAACCTTCGCAAGACTAGCCCCGACCACAAAGGTAACCGACTAGACTTGCCAAAATGGTAGCATCAAAGGAGGCCCAATAGGATACGTAGGTCAAGGCCCGCCCATATGAGCGACAGTGGTAGTGCTTTCGATGTTTAGATTAGTGGCACTATGGACTGACCCTATCGATGCTTGGAGGGGTGTTTCATTTAATCAAGTTCCATCATAACAAGTCCAAACAGCAGAGGATTAGTCCAACACCACAATCACAATATCATCATAATATAACATCAAACATCAAGACATTAGCAACATAATATTTCAAGCAATAGTTTGTTTGTATTGACCGGGTGACTATGGCGGAGCTACCTCCGACCAGCGCCATCGCAGATCAATACAAAAGTTAGCACAGTTTGTTGGCGTCGATCGGGTGACTGTGGCAGAGATACCTCCGACCAGCGCCATCACAGATCAACTACCAAAGTTAGCACAGTTTGTTGGTGTCGATCGGGTGACTGTGGCAGAGATACCTCCGACCAGCGCCATCACAGATCAACAACCAAAGTTAGCACAGTTTGTTGGCGTCGATCGGGTGACTGTGGCAGAGATACCTCCGACCAGCGCCATCACAGATCAACTACCAAAGTTGGTAGGGCATGCAGTCTCCAAAATGAACCGAAAATCACTCATAAGAAAGAAAGCATCCATTCCACTCAAGGATTAACCCGACGTGGTGTCAGCAATCTTGGCAAAAAGAACTAAATGGAAAGCAAATGTCCCAAGCGTCGCAGTCAAAGCGGGCATACGCCAACCAAGTTTGACGGAGGGAGAAGAAGCAAATCACTCTTTTGGCAAATGCCCCCAACTCCGAGGATCATAAGACGACATTCGTCCGCTCCTCACCTCGGCGAAGGAGAAGAAGCAAACACTCATAGGAACGCAGGTTTTACAGTTGTTTAGTTAGAGGGTTCGACAAAGCCACGCAAGTGCGAGGCGCACAAATAATTTACACGTCGTTCTAATGCACACATGGATGATGAATGAAACATGGCAGGAGCAATATTCCAAGTAACATATTGAACACAACAATAACATATCGACATAATATATACCGAACGCAGACAAATATAAACATTCGGAATGGCAATAAGCAAATAACAAACAACATTGCGGGACTGCTCATAGCAAGGGGTTAGCTTGCCTCCGAAGATCGACACCACTTGGCTCAGGGATCACGGACGCGTCACGGGTCAGGGTCTCGGTCTGCCGGTACCGCGGAATACACCTATGCATGCATGCAAGGGTGCTGATCATCCAAATCTTTTACAAAAAAGTAAAACCTACACCACTGGATAGAGCTTTTCAAACTATGAATTTACAAATTTGGATCACCTGAATCGGAGTCACGGTTCAAAAGACACGGACGTTTGAAGTCTGCCTCCCAGGGAAAAACGAAAACAGCTCCGCGAAAAAAAACAGCACGGGCCGTTACCGCCGCGCGGATGGGCCGTGCTGGGCCGCGTTGGGTTGGGCTGCTTCCGCTGCTGGACCGAACGATCGATGGAGGGAAGAAAAAAACGAACGGAGGGATTGCTTCGTTGACCTCCTGTTCGCTTGTCCTTGCGCACTGGAGCCCGCCGCGGACGCCGGAGCGGGCGGCTCGGCGCGCCGGCCGGCCGGCCGACGGCGAGGACGGAGTGGCGGCGGTGGGGGCCGCAGCCAGGAGGGGCTGGGGCGACGGGAGCTAGCGGCTGCGGCGTCGGGGACGTCGTCGACGTACTCGTCCCCTCGAGCACGCACGGGCGCACGGCGGTGGCACCGGCCGGCTGCGGCAGGCAGCTCGGCGGCTGGCCGAGAACGGCGGCGACGCCGTGGGGCTGTGCCGCGCCCGGGGAGGAGGGCCAGGCGGTAGGGGGGAGAGCAGGGGGTGGCGCCGCGAGCTTCAGCCGTGGTTCGGCCATGGCGGGAGCGACGACAACGCGTCCCCCAGGGCGGCTTGGCCGCCGGCGACGGTGGGGATGGAGCCGCAGTGCCCCACCGCGCCCAGGGGAGCCTCGGCCAGGAGGGGGAGGCCACGATTCGGGGTGCTGCCGTGCTCAGCCGAGCTCGGCAATGGTGGACGCTCTCGGTTTCCTCTCCCCTACTGTTTCCAGGGAGGGCAGGGTGAGGGAGTGGAGAGGAGTGAGGAGAGAGTGGGGTGCATCCAGAGGAGGGGCTCGGGGTATCTTCATATAGGCAGGGGAAGAGGAAATACGGGAAGCTCCCACATGTGATCCTCCATGGCACTGTATCGTCGGTGGAGAGGATAAGAGGAGGAGCTGGATCAACAGTAGAGCGCGAGGTTGCAGTGCAGCCGGAGATTAGGCAGAGGTTTAGGGCTAAGCTAGCGAGGTTTAGGTCACGCCAAAGCGGGCGCACGCGACGTCCGGAGCGCGACACGGGTGGCATCTTGCGTTCCCGGTGACTCGGAGCACCAAACGCAAAGACGGAGGTATCTACGGGTTTCTAAGAACGAGGCCTACGCTACTACACAGGTCACACGCAAAAACTCCAGACTTGGTAACACAAAGTTTTTTCGAAACTCAAACGCACACAAGGTGTTCGATAAAAAGATAGAGGTCTTCCTCAACTCCGAAAAATCCCAAACAATTCCCACTGGGTATGTTGGGTATATGGAGGGTGTCTAAGGAGTTTGAGCTCATTTGGTGTTGTGGAAAAGGGGTTTTGCAAAAATCCGCTAAGCCGCGTACCGGCATCGATTTTCGGCTTACAAAGGAAGTAGGTCAAAATTTGCTCAAATGGGTTTGGGTCCAACAGAAGAAGTGTAGGAAATACAAAAATATGCATCTCCCTAAATTATGAGAATTTTCCGAGACTCCTAAGTTGACTGAATAAATTTGGGATCGGAGCCGACATTTAACAGTTAACTCCGAAATCGGAAATATTGAATTGGAGTATGAAATATTTTTGGGCGGGTCTTCTAGAAATGGGTAGGGGAGTCCTCGAGAATTCCAAGAGAGAGCAAACTCTACGTCAAATCTCCTCGAAAGATTTTAGGAAATCCTTATTAAAACTAGAAAAAGTTTTTCGGCGTCCAAAAACAATTTAAAACTCGGTTTGAATTTTCGGGGTGTTACACTCATTGTGTGGAAATAGAGCCCGATGCGCCCGAGCCAGATTAGCCCTGCACCCTTCCAGCAGAAGGCCAGCTCGCTAGGTGCGATCCAGCATGACAGCAAGCACTCGAGCCTTCGGTCTATCAGACCAGAAGTACTGCGAGCCGGACGCCGTGCCAGTCACAGCCGCATCTAGACGCTCCTCTACGCGGGTCGCCTCGGCTTTCCAGTCCGGGATTACACCTGTAAATTCAACATAAGGAACCAAACATGAGAAGCAGCCGAAGAAGAAGCAACTCGCAGCTGAAGCTTTTGTTAGGTGCACTAACATTTCAGCTGTCGACTGATCAGGTCAAGCTCCCCAAGCAAGTAAACTTCTTGTTCAGACGAAGGAACAGGCCTCGCCCTCAGCACGTCCAGTTCATCCCCCGCATCCTTCAGCTCCTTCTCCAGCTCCACAATTCGAGTCTTCATATATCACATGACGACTTCATCATTTTTGCTCTGGGCAGCAGGCCGAGGCTGCGCACTCGCGGAAGGAGAAGCGCCAGATGCACCAGACGCTCTAGACTGCCCAAAAAGCAAAGGTCAAGAACATGAGATCCTGAATACAAAGTCAGCAAAGCAGCACACTCGGGAGCTACACCCCCAGCAGAGCAGTCAATGAGATACAGAGTGCAAAAGCAGGTTCACGTTGAAAATATCAAGCATCACCAGTTCATTACAAGCAAAATAAAAAGCATGAGGTCAATGCTCAAGCCTACGACATCGACTCCGACCTAGACCTAGCGGCATGCACAGCAACTTCGGCAGCACGACGCTCCACCGTGGCCACCATTTTCTCCGCCAGCCGCGCCGCTTCGTCCTTCACCGAGCTCAGCGAAGCCATTCTTCCGTCCGGTTTTCACGGAAAGTCAGCTACAACCTTCTCGAAGTCACTCGATACACCATGACCCGGCAACAGCTTGAAGGTGAGCTTCGAGCCGCGTACCGTTTGGGTGCGAGTGAAGTTCGCCATGGTGGAAGACTCCGGGCCAAGTACTGCGGCCAGGCCATCAACGATGGCGGGTGCTGTGCGCTGTGGAAAGATACTCTTGTGCACCGCAGCAAGAGCACCTGTCGACTTGGTGAGCGCTTCCTTGGCGTAAGCACACATGGTGTCGAAGGCACTGACAGCACGATCCAGCGGGACATCATCTTCCGCCACCTCCATAGGCGGAGCCGCGCCAAAAGCATCTGCGCATTCAACAGATTTTAGTACCAAATCGACTGAATTGGGAGAACAAACTTCAAGCAAAACAAGACATGAATGAGGTATTACCTCCCACAACATGGGCAAGGGCCATCAGGCGCTCAACCTGCAGTTTCTCAGGCGCTCAACGCAACCGTCGCAGGCCACGCCGCCCACTACGCACGAGAAAAGAGGAAACCATCATCACGTCCCGAAATTTTCGCGCCGTGCGGTCAAATCAGAACTAAAGCGGCGTCTTCCCTGGTCAACACTGACACCGAGGCCACAGTGACGTGTCCCATCAGCGGCGGCGTGCATGCCAATTTCGTCATGCACGATGTCAGCTTCCCAAGCTGGAGAATCATTCGAGTTAGGCTCGTGATGGCAAATAAAGCAAAGCCAACAGGCTGTCGAGTCCCTCTGACGGACCTTCTTATCATTCGACTACGTCGTATTGTCGCCTGAGCATTCTGCAGTAGCCCATCAGGCTGAAAAGGGACTCCTTAATCTGTCGAGTTCTCAAATCATACTCCATTAAAAGTAGGCCATCGGGCTGAAAATGGACTCCTTTATCTGTCGGGTCCCCAAATCATACTCGATTCAAAGTAGGTCAATAGGCTAGAGGGACTCCTTTATCTGTCGAGTCCCCAAATCATGCTTCATTCACTCCCATCGGGAGCGCATCAAAAATTTCTTTCGACTCGAGGTTAATTGAGATTAACCTCAATTGCAAGCAATTCAGCTTAATCTCGGGGGCTACTCCCATCGGGAGCGCTGTCGCGCCCTCGATAACACAAGACCGTGAGACCATCGAGTCCCGAAGCAAGCAGTCGAAGTTCTTACCGACCAAATCTACTCAGCACTATCCAAAGACAACGACTACAGCAGTCGCAAAGCATTCTATACCCGAGATGTGTCCGCCGCATATGATCCTCGGATGCTGCACTTACAGTGCAAAGATAAGACCCACCGATCAGTCGAGCCGGCTAGGGTTCGCACCCTCCTTTCACCCTGTAACTCCCATGCCAGCAGGCATGAAGAAAATCCTGACGGGCACGTTGGGTGCCCAATTTATCACACTACAGTATCCTCTGTAAGACCTCCGCGGCCTGAGTCGAAGCTTATCAGCTCTTTCCAGGCTCGAGTCTGGGGACTCGAGCTTGAAGTAGGCTAGCTAGGTTTTTGCCCGAGTGAATTTAACTGGTCCTGATCCGTCGAGTGAACCAGGCCAGCTATGTCATTGTCCCTAGAACCTGTCGACTGGACAGCAAAACATGAACATATCTAGCGGTCGATGCACTACCGACTCAAAACAAAACATCTTGCAACAGATCAAAAGACGACGTGCACCCGGAGATGAGTCCTTACCCGATTCTTCGACTCGGCCAAGCACTCGGGGGCTACTGACGTGGGCCTACCTATCGGGTGCCCCACCTTGAGGATACCTGGTGCACGCAAGGACTAGAGCCCAACTGGCGGCCTAATAGGAGACAACGCTCAAGGCCCATGAAGGGGGCCCAAAGAAGACGAAGTACGTCCCAAGGAAGGCGTAGCTTATGGCGGTAGAGACCTACCTTACTTGTAAACCTAGTCGGTTGTGAACTCCCTTGACCCAGCCTCCTATATAAAGGCTGGGAGGGCCGCCGATTAGGGCACACTATTATTCCACCACCAAAACCCTAGCGAGATCGATATCTCGCCGGGATCGCCATTGTAACACCTCTGATAATCAATACCAGACAAGCAGGAAGTAGGGTGTTATCCTTCGGGAGCCTGAACCTGGGTAAACCGCCTTGCTTGTCAGCCGTGGTAACTACCAGCTCTTCATCTTTCTCCCTCTCAATCAACCTGGGGTACTTGACCCTGGGACTTGCCGTGGCCACGCCACATCAACACTACTGGGAAAACCCTTATAGGTAGGTTACATTCTGTGGCGCACCCTTAATTGGTGCGCCACAGAAATATGATTTTCTGTGGCGCACCAGGCGCACTTAGCCATGTGCGCCACAGAAATGTGACTTTCTGTGGCGCACCAAGCCAGGAGCCAGGTGCGCCACAGAAAGTTATCCGGGGGCGGGTTAAAATTTGAAAAAACTAATTCTGTGGCGCACCTGGCACGTGCGCCACAGAAAGTTGACATTCTGGCAGGTACGCCACAGAAAGGTGACATTCTGTGGCGCACCAAGCTTCGTGCGCCACAGATTTTTTTCTTTTCAAATCCCACCCCCCCCCCCCCCCCCCGCCCGTGGATCGCCTTTTTTGTCTTGCAAGAAGTCAAAGAAAATGATAAAAAATTCAATAAATAAATCCTTTGACATGTAGTTAGGTATGAGTGTCTAGTAGGTATAGAAATTTTGAAATATGAATTTTGACCTTTTCTGCAACAAACAGGAAAAAAAACTTGTAACGGCCATAACTTTTGCATACGACGTCGAAATAACGCAAATAATATGTCAAAAAAATCGTGAGAAAAATCCGAGTTCGAATCCACTGGGGTTTACCTAGTCAGCAATTCACATATTCCTCAAATTCCAAAAGAAAAAAAAGTTATTTCAAACAGACCATTTTTCACAGCAAAATCAAAAAAAATTCAAAAATTCTAAAATTCTAAAAAAGACACATAAATGTATAGCAAAGAAGATTGTTGACTTTTCTTGATTTTTTTAATTTTTTTTGGTTTTTTTTGGATTTTTTGGATTTTTGAATTTTTTTTGAATTTTTTTGAATTTTTTTGGATCTTTTGAAACTTTTGAATCTCCTTTTGAAAGTTTAGAAGTTTTTGAAAAATATAAAATTTAAAAACACACGCGCGTTTATAACATATACATAACATATACACATACAAGACTTAAGAGGATACATATGATATATATATCAATAAGAACTTGAGTAGCACAAGGGTAGGTGAAGTGGGTGGAACTTAGAAGTTAAGCGTGCTAGGGTTGGAGCAATTTGAGGATGGGTGACCTAGCGGGAAGGTATCATTTCAAAAAATTCAAAAAATCAGAAAATAATTCCAATAATTAGGATTTTTCATATTATTTCATATTTTGATTTTTCTGATTTTTTTTGAAACATTTAATTTTTTTTGCAGTTTTTGAATTTTTTGAATTTTTACATAATTCTGTGGCGCACCAGGCAGGTGCGCGCACCAGGCCAGGTGCGCCACAGAAAAAAAAATTTAGTTGCGAGGATTCTGTGGCGCACCCAGCAATTCTGGGGGTGCGCCACAGAATTCTAATTTGGTGCGCCACTGATAAGGCTTTTCCAACTAGTGCAATGTTCTTATTGTTTTTGTAATATCACATATTCACATTGATGGAAGTGCAAGCTTGGTTTAGTTCTAACTTTCATATGAAAGGTATGTTTGAAGCTTCGTGCATTCTGGGAGTGGAATTACATAGAGAATATTTTTGATATATTTTTCTATGGAAAAGTGCAAACCTGTCATGTACCTTTTGATTAAGGGAATGAAACTCTGCGAGGAATTATATTTGAACTCGTGAGGAAAAAGGAAGAATAATTGTCATACCACAGTTATTGTGGGACATTATTCGTGCGACCGGAACTTAGCCATGCTACTGTAATTGTTGCTATTTTGATTAGCACGGAAAAAGATTTGCTGGAATTTTAGCAAACGGAATATGGATCTTATAAAGATTGTTGGAATCACTTAAAACACTTGTTGCGCAATGAAATATGGATTATTCATTATTTTGCGATCTCAACCTTCAGCTGGGTGGATATATTGACACTATTTTTGGAAATAGGATCTTCGTGAAAGGTAATCTATTTTTATGTTATGTGCTAATATTTACATTTGTAGGTATTTATTGTTTACAATGGAAACATGGATATTCTTTGTTTACGGAATATGAATACTTTGATGCATGTCAAGCATTGAAGGAAGGTATATGGCTAAGGAAATTTCTTCGTGAACCTAAGGTCGTGGAAAGGTGCATCATAACCTGTTACTTTTTGATAATATGACTCCAAAAGTCACAAAGTTTATATGCAACGTGAGTGCATTGAACGAAGGAATTAACCACTCACCATGTTAATTGCATGAGAATTCACTCAGTTGAAATAAAATGTTTTCAGTCAAGTGGGAGATGTAGGAAATTGTGTCTTGCAACATTTTATATATCTACTACATTGTCCGGAATAAAACTTCAGTGTGGAAGTGTCACGGAATGTGCAGTACTTAAGAAAATATACTTAAGGAAGCCGGTACGTTTATACTGGAACACAGTGTATATGAATATGCTGGAATTATACCCGGGACAGTATATAGTGGAATGCCAGGTTGTCCGTACGATTGGCTCTATAGATTGTTAAACCCTGCGAGTTTGATTGTGTATTCAAACTCGGCGCATGACTCACACATGCGTGCTAGGACCTAATTGTTTAACAGTAATGGGCTCGGTAATTGGCTGTTAGGTATGGTGGTCGTTCTAATATGTCACGAGTCCTATCTAGAAACAGATTGATTTATCTGAAATTTGGAGTCAATATAAATGTCCCACCCTCTAGACTCAGTATGCATTGTGAGCGGCACCACCGATAAGACAGATGAATAAGAGGGTAGGCCGAATAACTCCTAACCCTAATTTCTAACAATGGCAACACTGCTACACTGAATAATCAACCCTTTGCATACTCCTCTTCGTAATTGGTGTGGCTAGTGGTGTGAACGGTCTGGACAAGCCACAGAATGTAGCATAATCTCCTTGCCTGTATTATGGTCAAAGGAGTACACGCACACGACTACACAAGCAGTCAGGGTACAAAAGACCCAACACCTAGCAGGATTTTAGAAGTGCGAGGGTGTCTTCTTTTTTTATGTCAAACTCTAAATTTCCAGTGTGCTTGCAATTGTTGTGTGTATCTCGGTATGACGACACCGGATGTAAACTCTGAGTATCTTTTTTAATCATCTTGATGCATCCTTGTAAGCCAATGGAAGCTCTTTGTAAGAAATTAGCTCACATGCGTCCCACGCACAATACGAACTGATTGATCATCTAAATATAATAGGCCATTCGTCCTACAAAATCAGAGGCTGCCAGAATAGTAATGCACCACATACTGTGTTGGTCAACTAAACAAGAAAGTGAGGTGGGAACCAGAAAGAAGCGAAAGGAATCCAGTTCTCATGCTAGCGCTTATCTGGGAGATGGAGACGGCGATTTATATGCATCAGATATAGACATACCTTGTCTGTTAGCTAAAATGCTGTTGGATAGGGCATGCATGGTCTAAGGTGAAGAACTTAGAGCATCTCCACCGGGCGACTCGATAATGTGTTGTTTTATGATGATCCAAATTCATATGAAGACATAAAGATAATGCTAATTTTGGACGGAGCGAAGTGAGACCCGTCGTCAGGTAGGCTTGGGCCGAAGCAAAGCGGTGGCCCGAAGTTAGCCCTGCCCTGTTGTACCCGGGATACACCTGGGGCGTGCGTTGGGGCGAAGGCCCCACGGTACGGATCGTTGACGAGTCGAACTGCAGCCGACTTAGTGGTTTGCCTCCATATATACCTCTTGTATGCCGCCGGTTTGGGATAAGTCGCATGTTGTAAATCCCTGACGTTTGTTACCTCAGCCGACTATAGTGAACTTTTGCTGGTTGGCGTCCGTGATTTTTTTCTCTCTCATTGTTGGGAGGGTTTTCCACGTTAAATCTCGTATCCCCGTTGATTTGATCTCTTTTGTTCGTTGTTTATTTGCCTATTGTTTATAACATAATCTGCCCGACACCCCTTTAATTTTTCCCCTACGGGTGTGTAGGACACATGTCTGGCCAAATGGGGTCCTTTGAGCGATGCCCCCCAAAACAAAACCCTGAAAAATATGAGGCATCAAATTGGAATGAAAAATTATTTTCATTTAAAAATAGGGTCGAGTGTGTTCACGTTTTGCAAAAAAAAAATGATAGGTTTCTTCCGGTACCAGATCCTTCGTCATGGGCCGAGCGGCGTTTTAACCTCTCCAAACCTTTCCCTCTTCACATTCCTTCTATAGGATGAGATGAACCTTTCCAAACTAAATATGAGTTTAGGAGGACACTTATTGGAATAAATGGGACATGTACGGTCACATTTATACCTTAGACTGATAGATATTACGTTGACTGATGTTTCAGATTCGTTTAAGTGGAAACTTACTCAGAACGGTCTTTTTGTAGTTAAATCTATGTATGAGGATTTAATAAATGGTCAACTAGATATCTACAAACTTACTTCTGGAAATTAAAAATACCGATTAAAAGAGAAATACTCATGTGGTTCCTTAATAGAAAGGTCTTGCTTATAAAAGATAACCTTGCAAAGAGAAATTTGCAATGTAACACTAATTGCCCCTTCTTTGGGTGCAATGAAACTATTGAGCATTTGTTTCTCTCTTGCCCATTTGCAAAACTTGTTTGGCGTGTTGTATTTTGTACTTGTAATATCTCTCCCCTACCAGTATTTCTAATGTGATTAGGAATTGGTTAAATGTGATCGATAAAAAGACCAAGGCTGGGATTCGTATCGGCGTGGGCGTTCGATTTGTTGGTCTATTTGTAATTGTAGAAACAATTTTACTTTTAACAGGTTAGAAACATTTCATGTCTTATAGGTTATCCATATGGCGGTGCACTGGATCCAGCTATGGGCTTTCCTGCTTACTTCGCATCAGCAAGAGCTTATGGTTTCTGGATGAAGAAGACTTCTGTTGGTGGCACAAGATTTGTTTTCTCCCAACATACGTGGCAACATATTAGTCAACTTTCATACTTGCTGTTAACTTTGTTCTTGCCGGTTGAGGCTTGTCTCATTTTCTTCGTGTTTGCTGAGATGTAAAAATATAATACTCCTAAACTCTGTAATAAATGATTGTGTGAATCATTCGATGTAGAGGCTGGGTTCTCTCAATATCTTTAAAAAAAAAGATGAACCCTCGAGGTGTATTGTAGAATAAAATAATCGTTTGAATAGTTGCCCCGGAGAGCGTGACCCGCGTGTGCACCAAATTATGGAAGGATAACCAGCTGGAGACCCGTCCTATACGCTGAACTGTCACAATATGGGCCTGCCGTCTTCTTCACACCACTCAGCACATGCGCACGCTACAACAGCGTACGTACTCATCTGCCGCGCTCTTTTCAGTACACACCTTGTTTAATTAATACTGTATCTCATACTTGCACCCTTCCACTCCGGCGTGGCCTATAAATTGCTGTCAGCCAAGCCTCCTGAATTCATTGTGCACTACTACGAGCTCCGAGTAAGAAGATCTGTACGTGCAAAGCAGACACCGCGCTGCTTGAACAATTGTTTGTTTGAGACAGCAATGGGTTCCAGTATAGTCGCCTCTTGCTCCCTAGGAGTTGTGGCTTTCATGGCCGCCTCGCTCTTGGCTACGGTGGCCGTGGAGGCTTCTATGCCGGCGGTGTACGTGTTCGGGACTCGCTCGCCGACGTCGGGAACAACAACTACCTGCTGACGCTGCTCAAGGCGGACTTCTCGCACAACGGCATGGACTACCCGGGAGGGAAGGCCACCGGCCGATTCAGCAACGGCAAAAACTCTGCAGACTTCCTCGGTGCGTATTCAGTTCACCACAAACAATATCATTCTTTCCTGGCCTGCCTGCAATTGGTCATCTCTCATTTGTCACGCATTGCATTCGCCTGCTAGGGTCGAATGAGAGGATATACATACTCTGTCGTTTTTTTGCGTAAGTTTTGAATCTTGATATATTGATCCGAACTTCGTGTGCATAGCTATTATTGGACTCATGAGGTGGAAACCTAGTATGATTGCCCCGACTTCAATATTTAGTGGAACAACTCTACGTAGTTTGTTAGTTCCTAAATATATCTGATGCTACTCGTTGAGCACGAACTACAAATTATCTTCTTCAAGGACTTCAGCCAAACAAAACTAAAAAAAAGAAGAAAATGTGGAAAAGAAATCCGATCGATGCCAGAATGCCAGCTACGTTGCATTCAGGGGCAAGATCTTTTACACATTTTACCTGGTCCCTATTCCCCACTACAAATTTTATTTTAGCACAATTTTTTACGATGGCAAGTTGTAGCAACTGTAGCTTAGCTAGCTGGAGATAGCACTGTGCGTGATAGGGAACTTCACTGCATACGTCCAGATGTGGCGGCCAAATGAAATCATTCTTTCCAGACGTTGTTTTCGTGTATAAGTCTTTCATCCGAAACAAACAGAAACATAGTTGTCCCAAGCTCGCAATCGGTGAACTCAGCCATGTGTATTCATACTTGGTGTCATTCTATATTCCCCTATATTCTGACAATTCTAATCGGGAGGACTTGTCTGAAATTGATGGTGACGACTAACTTCCTTTAGACGTTTAACTTGCTACTTCCTTTATGGATAGTTTATGACGAAATATAATGTACATGAAACTACTCTGGAATATCTTAATATACTTGAAATTAGAACATAGAAGTCATAGGTGACTAAAAACTATAGTTGCAGCCATCATGTGGCGTTTAAACTCATACTATGCATATACATTCGCTCGAATCACAACACTTTGCATGCTATGTCTTTTTCTGATATATATATGGATGCAGCCGACAAGCTCGGGTTGGCGAGTTCACCACCGTACCTCGCCTTATCCAAAAGCAGCAATGCCAACTACGCGAATGGTGTCAACTTCGCTTCTGGTGGTGCAGGAGTCTCCAACGCCACAAACAAGGTACGCATGCTACCTTGTCGACGGTATGAAAATCACCAACCAGAGACTGACTGATGAAATGAATGGCCTGATGAATCACAGGATCAGTGCATCACCTTCGACAAGCAGATCCAGTACTACTCCACCGTGTACGCGTCTCTGGCGCGGAACCTCGGCCAGGCCCAGGCCGCGAACCACCTCGCCAAGTCCATCTTCGCCATCACCATCGGCAGCAACGACATCATCCACTACGCCAAGGCCAACTCCGCCGCCAAGCTCGGGAACCCCTCTCAGCAGTTCGTGAACACGCTGATCCAATCCCTCACAGGCCAGCTGCAGAGTTTGTACAACCTCGGGGCACGCAAGGTGGTGTTCCTCGGCATTGGGCCGGTGGGATGCACCCCGTCGCTGCGGGAGCTGAGCTCCACCAAGGACTGCATCGCCGAGGCAAACGCCATGGCCGTGCAATATAACAAGGCGGCCGAGCCCATCCTGGCTGGTATGAGCGCGCAACACCCCGACCTGCACTACGCGTTCTTCGACTCCTCCGCCGCGCTTCTCCGGTACATCGACCAGCCTGCAGCGTACGGTTTTGCTGAGGTGAAGGCGGCGTGCTGCGGCTTGGGGGACATGAACGCCAAGATCGCCTGCACCCCGATCAGCAACTACTGCGCCAACCGCTCCGACCATGTCTTCTGGGACTTCTACCACCCGACGGAGGCTACCGCGCAGAAGCTCACCAGCACCGCCTTTGATGGGTCGGCGCCCTACATCTTCCCCATCAACGTAAGGCAGCTCAGCGCCATATAGACTAAGCTAGATTCATCGGCGTGTACGACGACTTGTGTTTCCACATGATATATAGAAGAAATCGAAAATATACTGGAGCTGCCTAATTATAACTTGCCTCAAGTTCTCATCAATCTCACGCACATTTTTAGCCTTCCATCAAGGTCTAAACATCATTATTTCGAAGTCACTCCATGTGTAACCTACGAACTGAAAATTGCACTCACATTTTTATTGAACTTGCACAACTTCAACGACTGCCAATTCCTGACCTTTTGCTTCTTGAGCACCCCTTTACAAAAGAGGTAATTGATTCACTTGTTAAGGATTTACCTTCTGACAAATCCCCAAGTCCAGATCTTTTAATACAAATTTTATCAAGCATTGGTGAGGTATTATTGCTGGAGACTTCTATAAGCTCATTGAAGATTTCTTTGAAGGAAAAGTCAAATTACAAAGCTTCAATTGCGCTTTTATCACTCTTATACCAAAAAAGAAGTCTCCTTTGCGAGCATCTGACTTCAGCCCCATCTCTCTTCTGATTTGCTCTATCAAAGTCATCACAAAATTACTTGCCAACAGGTTGCAAAGAGTCATGCCAAAATTAATTCATGCAAATCGGTATGGCTTCCTGAAAACTAGATCCATCCAAATTGTTTACCTTGAGCATATGAATACATTCACCAATGCAGTCAATCTAGAAATCAAGCTATCATTTTCGAAAATGGACTTTGAGAAGCATTTGACATCCTCGAACATAAAACTATTAAAATATTTTATTTGCTAAACGATTTGCCCCTAAATGCTCCTTGTCCGGCAGCTCATAGTTGTCCGTAACTCGGGACACAACTAAGTACTTAGATTTAACCACTAGTACAGAACGAAACTATGGACACCCCTCTATAGAAACGACAACGAGAAAGTAATCGTAGAAACCAATGTTGCGCACGTGCCCGCACTAGCCGTAGACGGGCCCACCGAAAGGCAACAGGTGAATCGGGGTTCCACATTGGCAACGGTTATTTATGTACCTCCGTCACCGACACCCTCTCATCGCACACGGACATTTTACAATGCATGTTGCCCAAAAGAAGCACCCCGGACAGGCCACTAAGGTGGCCTATAAGATCCCCCCACCCCACCACTCCATTCACTCACACTCTCAGTGCCTCTCTTCTAGCCCGAGCCGCCGCACACTCTCTTCACTATCTCTCCTGGCTGCCCTGTCGGCGCATCTACATCCAGTCATCGCGCCCGCGGAAATAGCCGTTGTTGCAGCTCTGGCTGGCGCCTTACCCTCCGGAGCTTCATGGAGCACCAGCGTCAGCTAGTGTTCCAGGAAGGGCGTGCCACAGCTGCCTGTTCTCCGTCACCCCCCCCCCCCCCCCCCCCCCGCCGTAGCCGCACCATTGGCCGTCGTTGTTGGGTTGCGCAACGGAAACTTTAAAATTTCGCTTAGCATGTTACGCAACAGCCCAAGATCTATACTATGAAGATATGCAGGACCCCATAATGCAAGATCTAGATAACTTACTACAACCGTTGCGGAAGATCTTGTTGTAGTCGAAGTAGACGTTGGTGAAGCCTGATGAAGAATCTCACGTCCACGCCAGGAGGTGAGATTGCCTTTCGATTCTTGTCGTCGAGGGACTACTCACGCAACCCCGCTCCAGCAGTATCCACACGTACACCGCGCCAACCCGTCAGCGTTTCGCCGTCCAGAGCTACTTCCAACCGACGAAGAGAGACTGCCTTGCGGCGTAGTTTAGGTGGTTGATCTAATCAAACTTGATTAGAGCAATATGAGATTAGAGAGATCTAATTCTCAACACATGAGATCTACTAGAGAGAGATTAGAACAATGTCTAATTAGAGCGCCGTCTAATTAGAGCATCTTCTAATTACACAATATCAAGAGAGAGGAACTTGTGCAAGACTGGATTGATTCAACCCATGGGGTTGGTGGTGTTTATATAGGTGGCCAAAGGGAGGGGTACTTGGGCAAGGGGAAAGTCCCCTAGCCCAATTCGGTTTGGGAGGGGAGTTGGAGTAGGACTCCAACTCTCTCTCCCTCTCCTTTCCTTGCACCGACCGGTCTGGTGGGGCCCAGCCGAACCGACCCCGGGTGGGGCCCGGTCCGCCGGCCCACCCGCGCCGCCCGCCCGCGCCCGTGTGGCCCGCCCGGCTGCCGCGTCGCCCGTTTGCCCACCTGGCCGCCACGTCACCGCGTTGCCGCGTCCGCCACCGCCCAGCGGTGGAGCATAAAGATATAAACTATTAATAATAAACTTGGAGATAAAATAATACTAAATATTATTGTCTCTAGGGCATATCTCCAACTGTCTCCCACTTGCACTAGAGTCAATAATGATTCTAGTTAGTACGATGTCATAACACCAAATGGAACTTAGGTGCTACTCATACTCCTGCATGCGGCCGAGACTGTGTCTTACATTTTGATCCAATCAAAATACATAATCTTGTTCAACTCTTCTACATGCCAAACTTGACAATGCAAAGTCGGATTTATTAGGAATTGGATTTCGGCCTATCCGGTTCCGTAGTAGCATTAATCATATCAAGCATCTCCGAATGATATTATCATACCGTCTATTGAAACCTCACCAAGTTAATGACTTTTATCAAATAACTTGCTTATCATGACGTCTCACATCAATGATGCAACTATCCTTTTAGATGTTGTAGAATCACTCATAATATATTTAATGCTTGATAGAATCAAAACATATAGTATTTATCAAAAAACAACACTCTCTGAATTTAAATCAATTAAGATTCGATTTCATAATTCCACTACAAATACATATACGAGAAACTTCTCAATATATTATTTGAAGCTTTACAAAATCTCCCAAGTCGAAAACTTTTGTAATATCACTATGAGGTTTTCATTAAAATAAAAACCTTCAGGATCAATTACACTTTTAATTAACTGCCTTTATGAGAAAACTATTACCAAGTATTTCTCTTAATGCCGGTGACTAAACATAATTTAGTACATTGGAAACTTTCCGGCTTTATGTGCTACCACAGCAATGAACAAGAGAAACCATATAAAATATGATTTGATCTTATTCCTATCTATTCGCTCATCATTGACTACGAAGGTCAACGTATCTTGCAAAAGTTCTTGCTGCATGTTTTGAACAAATTTCTTTGCCAAAACACAATTCGAATTACCTTTCAGAATTGTTCTGAGCACATTCATACTCATGTTTATTAAATTTCCAATCTATCTCATAGACTAAATTTAATAAGACAATTTCTAACCTTTTATTTAAAACACCTTTTAAATCTTTATTTCATAAGATATACATTTTTGAATTCAGCCTAGCCATAATTCAACAATATAATATCAGCTCCCACTGACTTTTAAGTCCCTTCGATTTACATAATGAAAAGAATAAAATTCTTTACTCATTATTACGACTGACTTCAAACACTCATAACATAATTATCTAGATTACCTAGTAATCTAAAACAATTATTATTAGCAATAACTTTTGCTACTTAGATCCTCTCTTTATGAAATATTCATGTCCAGTGATTTCACATCACATCCAAACTACTCTCAAGATAAAATCTTGGAGCTACATGAAAATTTCTCCTTTTGGATCTTATTTGACTTTTCAGTCAATTACGAGTATTCACTTTTTGCTTGTACCGTTTTGCATTTTGATCATGTTCTTAGACATTTGACAATTATATCACCTAGTGATAATATTATCAAATTCTTCACAGGATCATCCTTTTATAATGCTTAGTTTGAATTATGTATTGCATACATAAATTCCCGGATAAAGTAATGATGTGAAAACATTTGCATGTTAACCCTTCATTCTAACTTTACTCCGAAGACTCCCAGTCTTAACTTAGTATTTTATTTCCACTACAAACTTTATGCGAAGACACTTTTCTCCAATTCCAAAGTCAACAAGCACTTGGATTTGTTTGTGGAAATAACCGCCAATACAAAATTGGACTTAAATGCAAAACTAATGTCTAATTCGAATCACAACTTTGATTCAAGAATTGACATCCAGAAACTTCATCAAAATAACTCTAAGTTAAACTTGAGCAAGTTCTAAATACAAACAAACTATTCTATTTACTTTTAGTGGGAAATTTGGAGTATTTACATCTCACACAACAAGACATTGGACATGATTATAACAATTTTATAAATCTTTGTCTCACAAAAGATTTTCATTATCATGATAATTTCGAATTACCAAAACACAATCATGAGTAATGTGACAAAGAAAACTTCCTTTTGTCAATCATGTTATAATACATTTTATTAAGTCTTATTTAACTTTATCAAATTTCTTTGATCTCTTATTTTGATCCACACATACTCCCACTTAATTTTATGAAACATTGAAACTTCAATAATTTCATCAACTCTATTTCATTAATATGCAACTTCATATTAAATCTTCAATAGAATTTCATTAATGGGTAGTCTCCACTCCTTTATGTAATTTCCAAAATTACTAGTGCCTAGCACTTTGCCAATTTCGAATTTTACCAAATACCTAGTATTTGTGGATTTCGAATTTTTATTAAGTGCCCAGCACCCCATAAATTTCGAATTGCTCAAGTGCCTAGCACTTTGTGTATTTTTAGTTTTATCCTAATCTTGGAATAACTTTAAGAGTCTCGAAAGAGAACCGACAAAAAGCTTCTTCCAAAATTAACGATTAAACCAAATCAAATATCACTCAAAACTTTAAATTATATTTCGAATCAAAATAATTTAAGACTTAACAAAACTAAATTAAAGACATATTACAATAAAGAAGATCATCATAAACCGAATTCACAAAATGTGAACTCCCACACATACTTTAAAATCTGAACATAACTTTGTTCTAGAATCTCAAAATATTCATTACAAAATGATCGAACTTAAAATAACTCTTATTTAAAGTCCTAGTGTAGATCTCCTTCATTGACTTGGACTTGTAGATGAAGTAGTGGTCACTCTTGCATAAAATGCGATCTTCCACTGTGCTTCTTCCACTCTCTGAGATGCTTAAGTTATACTCCAAGTATATCTCCAACATCATCCCAGAACATCCTTTTCCTTACAGCACTTGCTCCTTCTAAAGTACCTGCCACTGGTGCAAGTTTGAGCATCAATTAGTATCTTATACTATTGATTGTAGTTGCCGTAATTATGTCAATAAACTGTGTATAACTCTTATACCTGTCCTGGACCATATCATGTCCCCTTCACGGATATCAGCTTCTGCTTCCTTGAGTAAGGTAAACACATCATCACTGGCCACTCATCCGCTATGCGGTTGTATAAAGCAACGACGGCTTCATATTCTGGTGGCAATGCTCCCAGTACAATGTCAATGAAGAATTCATGAGAAATTGGAAAACCAATCTCTCTAAGTCTTCCCTCTAATCTAGTCATCCTGATTTCGAACAACTGGATGGATTCACCCTCTCCAAGTTGACTCCCCATCAGTTCATTGACTAGACTGTAACGCTCGGCGCGTACTTGACTTATGAACAGAGCCCTCAGTTCTTCCATGAGACAGAAGGGTCTAAGGTTTTGAAAACGATCAACCAACTCTGTATCAATACAAGCATGCATGAGCTCCTTGACAATGCACTCATCGCATAACAAATGATGCCCATCATGAGCATAATTTGGATGCATGGGACGCAAGACATGTTCCTTCTTGGTGGTCCTAAGAACCTCCATCATGTGGTGAAATCACTCTCCAAAGTTGTTTCCATTTGCAGCTAACGGGGTACGACTAACATCAGATTGAAGTGATACTTTTCAAAGTGATCCATCTTCTACAACAGAAACAAGTTTATTTAGACTCATAGTTTATTACTAATGTTTTGCACTACTTAACTCAAACTTAATTGAATTCAAGATATGCTCCCACTAAGCCCAACAATCCTCACGATTGGCGCTTAAGTATTACAGGATCCGATAATCCGACGAGTCACCCATGGATACACAGCCATGACACGTGGACTACCGATAAGCACCATGCTAATTGTAGTAGCTACAACTCCTGTTCATCTTTCGACGTGCGTATTCAGAACTCATTGCTTACTATGCCTGGACTTCAAGACAACCAACCGATTAATGCTGCATGAACGGTTCACACCCGCCTCCCACACCCTTGGCCCCACAACTCATGGATACACGACGCCGGGAGACAAGCGCATGGTTTGACGGTGCCATAGTTGGAAGAACACGATCTCCTTGATATTTTTCTTGAGGATTCACCCTAATAAACATCTAATGCGCAATCAAGGTGCAACCAACAAAGGATAAACATCACAGGCAATTATAATAATTCATGTGATTTGGTATAGCCTTTGTTTCCTTGGGAAGCCTTGACGTATCTCCACGATGATCCTCCATCTTCGTTATTCCGGTCACTACAAAATTCCCGAAGGAAAGATTGTTGTGGCCGAAATCCGCCAAGTCCTCGTCGCCAGTCTTACCTCCGGCGCCTCCTCCCGAACCGCGACGAACTCCTTCTTCGCTTGATTGTTGATGACGAACTCGAACAATCACATGGCATTGGCCATCATGTTATTTGTACCATAACAAAATAGCTATACCAAAACACATGCACACAATCCTGCAAAACCAAGTTAGACGTCCTCTAACGTTTGTTTGCAAGTTTTAGCGTGGCTCTGTAGGTCTACGGAATTACCGTCACTACCTACGCAATTGAGACACGGTTATAGCCATTGCTAGATTAACTTTGCGGGGTGATTGACATCCCAACATTACGAAAACGTTGCGGGTCCCAATCCAAACTTCACTGGTGCGTGTGACCCCCGTGAGGCGTCCAACCCTCATGCTCTGTCCGTTATACAACAACGTCCACACCTATAGGTATAGACCCGAAGCTACTGAAGCACTTCGTTGGCGCCGACCGGCATACTAGAAGCAACCGGAAGGTCCGCGGATTGCCAGAAGTTCGTAAAGATCTTGCCTATGCCGCCATGGAATATCTTGTATAATTTATTGGGAAGCAATGAATATAACCTTAATGCACGATACTATGCAATGCCCGCACCAACCGGTGCTCTAGATCAAATCATATCTACGCATAGACCGCTCTGATACCACTGTTGGGTTGCGCAACGGAAACTTAAAATTTTCGCTTAGCATGTTACGCAACAGCCCAAGATCTATACTATGAAGATATGCAGCACCCCATAATGCTAGATCTAGAAAACTTACTACAACCGTTGCGAAAGATCTTGTTGTAGTCGAAGTAGATGTTGGTGAAGCCTGATGAAGAATCTCACGTCCACGCCGGGAGGTGAGATTGCCTTTCGATTCTTGTCGTCGAGGGACTACTCGCGCATCCCCTCTCTAGCAGTATCCACACGTACACCGCGCCAACCCGTCAGCGTTTCACCGTCCAGAGCTACTTGCAACCGACGAAGAGAGACTGCCTTGCGGCGTAGTTTAGGTGGTTGATCTAATCAAACTTGATTAGAGCAATATGAGATTAGAGAGATCTAATTCTCAACACATGAGATCTACTAGAGAGAGAGATTAGAACAATGTCTAATTAGAGCGCCGTCTAATTAGAGCATCTTCTAATTGCACAATATCAAGAGAGAGGAACTTGTGCAAGACTGGATTGATTCAACCCATGGGGTTGGTGGTGTTTATATAGGTGGCCAAAGGGGAGGGGTACTTGGGCAAGGGGAAAGTCCCCTAGCCCAATTCGGTTTGGGAGGGGGAGTTGGAGTAGGACTCCAACTCTCTCTCCCTCTCCTTTCCTTGCATCGACTGGCCTGGTGGGGCCCGGCCGAACCGACCCGGGTGGGGCCGGTCCGCCCGCGCCCGCCCGCCTGGCCGCCACGTCGCCTGCTCGGCCCACTTGGCCGCCACGTCGTCGCCTCCGCCACCACCCAGCGGTGGTGCGGCTGTCACGTGGGCCCTCGGGCCCATGTGGCAGTCACTTATTATTGGGCTTAATATTTTTCCATAATTATTTATCAATTAAATAAATCAATATTTAATTAAATAATATTTTGTCTAATTAATTCTTATTTGAATATTTCCTTTTACAGAATATTCACCAAATTAATTCCTATCATATAAAAAAATTATATGATCCGGGACACACAGTGTCCGCAGACAAAATACTCTGGGCAAATACTTCCACTTATAAAACACCCTCGAAATAAATCCGACAATAATAGAAACACTTCCTATTATCCCGACACATAGAATGTCTGCCTTCTCTTTCTCTATTCTTTCACTGGAACAAGTTCCGGTGACATCGGAGCTACTCCGACACTATGTCATAACCACTAAAACTACATCTTTATTCTCTCAATAAAAGATTGACCACAGCTTAAGTGTGTGACCCGAAAGGTTCGTTAACACATAGACATGTCCGGAGCTTACCAGACAATAACCAGCATTGGACCTAGACGTCTGTACTGGCTCCTATGTATTACCAGTGAACGACAAGAACCTCTTTATGTTTCTCATTACGCTAATCCCCTTACGTACACGATACCAATGATATCTAGAGTGTGAGACAATGTGCTCTAGTTTGATCAAAACCCTGTGATCATAACACATATAAAACTCGTACCAATATCATTCTCTTTTCTCATTCCGTATTATCAATGTCCTGTGATAAATCACACTGTGTATGGCCAGACGATTGGGGTGACATGATTATACTTGAGATGGCCTAGAGGATGTATCTCTCCATCGCCTGGAGGAGTAAGTACCCTTCTTGAAGAATCTCCGTTCAATTACTTATTCTAGTTCAAACCCAATAGCCACCGTTATGGTCCCCAGTTACGGCCGGACGTTAGATGACTATCAAAGCGTGAGTGTCGAATAAGCGGTCACTAGATGTTCTCAATGTATAGGAACTAACTAATGAAAACTGTGTATGATCAATTGCTATTCTTCATCTCGACGATTTGTCTCATAGCAATAGATCATAGGATGGGTCGGTTCAGTACTATTATCATTCCGATAATAAACTCCTATAGTTACATGACTTATACAAAGTCCATGATCAGGAAAACACGATCATCAGGTAACAAGATAGGCTAGTTCTTAGAGACAAGACTAGGAACGCTTTTCCTTGTTCATATCTCTACATGTGCATCGGAGGTTTTCCTCTTGAATACTTTGTATTCGCTATCCAAGTACCCAATGCAGTTGTAGCATAAAGATATAAAATATTAATAATAAACTTGGAGATAAAATAATACTAAATATTATTGTCTCTAGGGCATATCTCCAACAGTCGCCCACCCTCCTCGCTTCGTAAACCCGCCGTCGCCCTCCTTGTCCTTGTTCTCGTCGTCGGAAGAGGATGAGGATGATCGTGATCTGTAGATCAGGCGCCAATTCTCCTGCGCCGACTTCGAGCGCGAGCACGCCCGTATCGTCAGGGGGAGACCGATCTGGCGGCGACCTTCCTCCTCTCGAGGCCTCGCACCAGATCGAACGCGCCGATGAGGCCGTGTTCCAGTCAGACCTCCAGGCCGACATAGCCCTCTCTTTGGTCCTCGGCGTTGGCAGGGGTCTCGAGGGGACGGTGTCACCAGGGTAGGCCGACACTAACTCCGTCGCTGGTGACGCTAAGCGAGCCCGCCTCGCCTAATGTAAGACCAAAAACCCTAGATTAGGGTATAATTTTGCATATCTTATTAGCATAATTATTCAAAGCATTGTCTTTCTAGTTCTAGTTGTAAGTAGCTATAGTAAATATGCTCTATTTATACCTATTTTTGTTAAGCATTGTTTTCTAGTTCTAGTTGTAAATAGTTATATTAAATATGCCCTGTTTAGACATATTTTTTCTAAGCATTGTCTTTTGATTCTAGTTGTAAGTAGATATAGTAAATATGCCCTATTTAGACATATTTTTGCTAATCATTGTCTTTTAGTTCTAGTTGTAAGTAGTTATATTAAATATGCTCTATTTAAACATAATTTTGCAACCTAAGCATATACTTTGAATTTTTTTTCATATCCTTTAGGGTGAGGAGGAAGCCTGGAGACTGCGTGGCGACCTTGAAGACGTAGGAGATGGCTTAGTCCACGATCCACTGAAGTCGGTGTCTTCAGGAGCAAGACTTTTGTGCAGTCTAAATAGGTAGAAGACGACGGCCATCCAACGACCGTGAAGATACGAGTGGGGCTCGATCCACAGTGCACTGAAGCGGGGCGAAGAGAAAGAAGGTGAAGAACCGGCAGCCGTCACGCAGGAGCCGGGGCTCTGTCGATGCCGTAGACGGCATCAGTGGCTTTTTTTGTTTTCTTTAGCCCTAATTACAAAGGGTCACAAACTAATCTCCTTGTCTGGTTAAAGACTTAAGACACCGATTATATATTATATCCGTTGCCAATATATGGGAAGCGATGTGAAACTCTGTTGCCATTGTGGACCTTCACATCAGCATTGGGGCTCGGGCAACGTAGGTTTTTCCTGTTTTTGATTAAGGTTTTGACCCGTTTCCATAGTGTCGTTCCGTACAAGTGAACTCTCGAGAGGCTGTGCACTTTCCCACATGATCCAATCAGCCCAAATTTGCATGACACTCAAATTGTGAAATGGAAAGGATAAAATTAAGATGAGATCTTTCATGATCAGTTATCCCCAAACTGAACATGAACGCATTCCATCTACAACCCTACATCTGCTTGTCACATCTGACCGGGTTCGAACAACCTAATGAATCAAGACATAGCCCACATGTTGTGTGGCTTCACTGGAAGCTATCTACACAAGGACTGTCTCCAATCTATTTAATCCTGGGTGCTTTTCAGCTGTGTGAACTTCCACCAAGGGTAATTACGATTCCTACGAATCTGAATAGGGATACCCTGAGTAGTCACCATCTGCAAAAACCACCAACCTTCATTAAACTTAGTTGTTTTTCCTTAATCAACTACTAAAACAATTTTCATGGCATATCTAGGATCAACTAATTCAAAGGCTACAAAAGATCAAGGGTATAAAGTGGATGACTATTCTAATTGGGATTTCATAGCATGCCATAACAATCATAAATTCCTATCATGCATATTACTCGAAAACACTAATTCATATATGAAAATAAATAGTTAATTAATTGTCAAAAGTGTCACTTGCCTTATGAGTTGGTGTTGAAAACACCCTTCGAGAAAAGAACGATGCACTCCGTACAATCTATACATTGAAAGAACACAACAATAAACAAACAATTCAACAACTCGTAGTGTACCAAAGTAAACATGCATATCAAGGTCTTCACAAAAGATTGGCCAAGGGTTATCATATAACTTAATATGCAAAAGGAATTATTGTGATTGTTTAGGGCTTCCCTTTTTTTGGTCAAAAGGATGGTCTAGAGTTAAATTTGAAGGTGGGACTGGTGTTCCAAAGGTTCAAATTGTTGTCCTTGATCATAATGATCATGCGAGAATTTGGTTAAAAGGGTTTAACGCATTCAAAACCATGGATTGCAATTTAAAATCATTCAAGACGTTTATACACAAGTTCGCAATCTTATAAAGCAAATGGACTTAGCAAAACTTGGTTTTGGTTTCTCTAGTCAAGGACACATACTTGTGTCTCTTGGGTACCATCACACCTGATATGCGACATAAATAGGTCAAAAAATTCCTAATTTTTTACTTTCAAATATGATCAAGTATTCTACCCGTGTAAAAAACCTGACCAGGAAAAGATTCTCAATGACTTCTGGGCAAAAAATACAAATTCTGACGAATATAGTGTGTATATAGTGTTTTATTAGGAAAATCTTTAACCTAGGGTGCAATGGAAGTCATTATTTGGCGACTTTTTTGTATAGGTACATATTTTATCATGTTTCCCCGAATGTAAGTTTTGGATTTTTTTTACCTCATTTTGAATTTCTATTTTTTTTTAATATCGGGTGCAATGTTAACCAGGTTTTCAATGTCTTTTCGCTGTGCTCAGATGCTAATAATTGTAACAATTTGTGAAGATAATCAATTAGAAAGATTTATAAAATTTATTGCATCAAAATTACCTAAATAGAGTCTTTGGTTTTTAAATAACTTTAAATGTACCAAAAATTAATTTACGACAGTGGGATATTATTCTACACATCCTTAGATTTCCAAAAACGCTTTATTTACAATTTTTGACTTATGGAACTAAATCTATGCCAAAATTACTCAAACTCCTCATTTGAAATTTAAATAATTGTCAAACAGTCAAATTTGAAAATCGGAACAGTGCCAAAATATTCTACATGTTAACGGATTTCTATTGATATATTATTTTATAAATTTGAATAATCAGAACAGAAGATATGAATTTCCAAAATTTGGTGATGAAGGGTAGGTCCCGATCTTCACGGATTGCCGGCGAATTTGTGCGAACTCACGCAAGAACACACGAAGAACACGAAGAACGCCAAGAACACAAGAACACAAACACGATACAAGGACACGTTTCCCTCACCGGTCAGTCCAAGCCGGTCCAATAGAATCACCCAAAGGGAGAGATTGGCAAGTAGTAGATACAAGGAGAGGTCTTGAGGGTTGTTTCTCCAAACGGTCAACCCAACCGATCCAAATAGAGTCACCCGAAGATGAAAGATTGGCAAGTAGTCAAACTACAAGTAGAGGTCTTGAATCCACAAGAGGGATCTTCTCCACAAGAGGAGGCCTTGAATCCACAAGGGGATCTTTCCACAAGGGGAGGCAACACCACAAAGGGGTGGGTAAGGAGCCTATGCTCAACTCTCTCTCATCATAGACTGTCCCTTCTAAAGGATGAGGGGTACTCCTATTTATAGTCTAGGCCCAAAGGGGTAGGTGGGAAAGGGGTACATGGGTCAACAACCCGAACTCTGCACTCAGGCAGCGGTAGTACTGTTGGGGCAGCGGTAGTACCGTTCCTTGTCAGGTGGCGGTAGTACCGCTGCTCCAGCGGTAGTACCGGCAAGCTCTCACGAATAAGATTGAAGTTCGTCTCCAGCGGTAGTACGATGCAGGTACCGTCAAGTACCGTGGGCGATGTCAGAGAGAATTTTCCGTGGCGCGGTAGTTGTAGCGGTACTCGTAGCGGTAGTACCGCTCTTGGGGCTTGGCGGTAGTACCGCTCGGCACGGGCGGTAGTACCACTACTGGAGCTTCCGCTTCATCAGCCTGGGTCGTCTGGCGCCTGGCGGTAGTATCGCTCCTGGAACTGCTGGCTCTTCTTCCTTATTCTCTTCCAAGCGACCGTCTTGTCGGGCATGGTTCCTCTGGCAACTTGTCCATCTTCCCGTGGTCTTGTACCCGTGGTGACACACCTAACAATGCAATGGGAACAATGGTCAACTAGTATAACATCCAAAGGTGACATATAGAGAATCACATAGTGGAAGGAGTTCACCTTTGATGTCCACTGTGACTTGTGATGTATTGGAGTGCTTGACATGGTGATGGGCGTGGGTTGCACTACATCATCTCCCTCCCTTGAAAAAGAGTCGTCCTCGACTCTTGCTCTTCATCACCATGCAAAGGAGGTAGATGTGTTGTCGAAGAATTGGAATTCGCCATGTCTACAAACACCAAAGACCAAGCAAACCATGTGTGTGCAAGAAAGAGGAGCATATCAACAATGACATGTCCATTGTTTGTCATAGCACCGTTAGCACAACACAAGAATATGAAAAGATAGTGCAAGTGCAATATCAATGTGCAAGTAATCCAATGGGACATCTTCAAAATATGAGAACAAAAAACTCCATGAAAATATAAGGATGCCATCTAGGTATCTCCTTTTGAACCATAGGATCATTATTGCATGCAAGGCATTGGAAACAACAATTTGTCATCATCCTTGATGCAACAAGAGGAGAGTTTGGCAAAACCACACAATGAAGAATGTCCAAAATATCATCATGATTGCAAACAAAACACATGAAAGAGCAAGTTTTCAACATATTTGTTGCAACACCAAAGTGGTAGAAATCAATAAACTCATGACAAGACATGCACAAAATGTAATTATGGTTGCAACCAATCCATCGAAAATAACAATTGTTCATCATATTTGGCGCAACACATAAATCATTCATATGAAGGATCAAGTAAACATGCTTGTCATAGAGGAGACCAAAAACACCATCATGATTGCAAACAAACCATAAGCAAGAGAAATTGTTCAACTTGTTTGATGCAAAGCATGAGAAAGATTTTCGAGTTAGATTCAATCCACAACTCACATGTATGCTCTCAAGAGCTCGTATTGTCAACTCATGCTCAATTGAGGTTGACATTATCATGCGGTTACCGGCACACACAAGACACCATATGAAGAAGTTATGTGCACGGTATATGAACACATCATCCATCATGACGCGTCTCTTCACTTGCACATCACCAACCACACAAAAATCAATTGGAAAATATGACATATGTGGGTAGTCACAATGCAAAGTGAAGGATGGAACAAGGTCCATAAAAGAAAACGAAACATCTCCAAAATTAGAGAAAGCTATGGGGTAATCTCATTCGCAAGTATTTCAACATTATTGCAAGCAACACATGTGAAAGAGAAATTGTTCAACATGTTGTATGCTACAATGGGAGAAAAATGAAAACATTCATAACAAGACATGCTCATGGCAAAATCATCACAAATAGGTAATTCCACATGATCAACATTGGTTTCCAATAAAGTATCACAAGGGAATACAAATGTATCATATGATGTGTCAATAATATCATCCATAGCATGCAAGCAATCATAGTTCATCATGTCCACTAGTGCGATCATGGTCACATCAACACCCATACCTTGGTAGTCCCGCTCATGTGAAGTAGGTGTTGAAGTAGTAGGGGCTTCCATGTAGCCGACTTGTCCAACTTGAAGTAGACATGGGGTGGCATCATCATCATCCGCCATGTACATCTTCTCCATTTGAGGCACCGTCAAGTCGAGGATTGGCGTCTCATCATCCATGGAACCTAGAACACAATGAGAGAACACACTAGAGGAAAAGGGTAAATTGTTAGAAATCGAAATGGCCTCACAAGATCTATCAACTACCTCTCTCAACTCAAGTGGTGTATTACTCATTCCCTCAAAGTGAAAGCACTCAAACTCACATATGGTGGATGCACTCAACTCACTCTCACTCTCACTCAAGTGGGCTAAGTGGCTCTCATTCTTTCATGGGATTGGTACCATATCATAACTCAAACACATGAGGGTAGGCTCAATGTTCTCAACTCCAAATGCCTCCAAGGTTGAAGGAAACTCCCATGCTCAACCTCCTCAACCATCTCGCCTCCCATGGTCAATGCCATAGTGTAGGCATCATCACTCGACTCCTTTGCGGCAGGGAAAATCCCATGTTCCGCTTCATCACTTGACCCATGGTCAAAGGTGATAGCATCATGAATGCTCGCCTCCGTGGACGAAGGAAAAATCCCATGCTCGACCATCTTCTCACCGTCTTGGTCACCATTTTGGCACTCCCACATCATGTGACCTCGTCCATTGCATATTGGGCACAAGAGATTGGGACATTCTCGTGGGTCATGGTCTTGGCCTTGGCAATTGTCACATATGAGGTCTTCTTCTTGCCATATGGGGCCATTGTGGTGGTGGCACTTGGTGTAGATACTATATGAAGAGAAGTGATTGAGAAGGGTGCCAATGGGGTTGCGGCCTCACGTTTGTGACCATGTTTCTTCCGGCGTCGACGTAGGCTTTGCTCGACGAAGTTGTCGATGTCGGCCATTATCTCGTCAACACAAGAGTCGCCGAAGATGAACCTTGGAGCTCTTGTTGGCGCACTTGAAGTGGTAGCACAATGGGACACCATAGGATGCGCCTTTGTCACCGTCTTCTTCTCATGTCGATGTTGACGCTCTTGAGTGGAGGGGTGACGCCGAAAGTCATTTGGATGCTTCTCCTCATGTTGACGTCGGCGTGCTTGTTGCCTTCGCGACCTTTCCTTGGCGCTTCCACTAGAGCTTGGTGACATGTGCCGAAGCTTGGCAAGTGTGTCGATGTCGGCTTCAAGCTTTTCCATGTTATGAGCCTTCTTGGCATCATTCTTGTGGCGCCGTCTTGAGCGTGATGAAGATTGCAGACGCTTGGCAATAATGTCCTTGGCGCTCATGAGTTTTTGGAACGCTCGATTAGTTTGGTCATCCAACGCTTTGACATCTTCCATATGGTGCCTTGATGAGCTAGATGGGCCTTTACTTGGCTTGGCCTTGTCGATGCACTTCTTGTGGCGCCGTCTTGGGGTTGATGTAGAGTGTCGAAGCTTGGCGCTCTTGGCGATGTCCTTCTCATGGCGCCTTCTTGAAGTTGATGGAGAATGTCGAAACTTGGCACTCTTGGCGATGTCCTTGTCATGGCGCCTTCGAGAAGTTGATGGAGCTTCATAGGATGGACTCATGGTGATCTTCTTGTTGCTCCATCTTGATCTTGAACCATAATAGGCTGTGCCATGACGCTTGGTGGTGCCGCTCTTGAACATGGTGGTGATGTGGTTCTTCACCTCTTGCATGTTGTCGAAGGTGTAGTCGATGTCGTCGCACATGCTACAAGAGTAGTAGTCATAGACGTTCTCCACCATGTCCTCGGAGTTGTAGTCGTAGTAGTGGCGCTCCACCATGTTGTTGTAGTCGAAGTCGGTACCATATGATGAGGCATATGAGGAAATTTGCACCTCATTGTCGTTGGAGCTTGTGTGGTCGTAGTCGTGGTACCGCTCCATGTCTTTGATGCTTGAGTAGTCGGAGTCGATACCATATGATGAAGGTTTGTCGAAGTCGTGGTACCGCTCCATGTCGTGGACGCTCGTGTACTCGGAGTCGGAGTAGTGGTAGCGGAAGTCTTGGTGATGCTCCATCATGTCATCGGGGTCATTGTCGGTGTAGTAGTCCTCCACGTCCTTAAAGTTTGAGGCATCATAGTCGATGTGGCTCATCATGTACTCAACATCATCTTCGCCTCCATAGTTGGTTTCGCTCTCCCAAGACATGTTAACTCACAAGACAAGTGTATATGTGGAGTGGAAGGAAACTAGAGCACAACCTCTCACCTTTGTAGATAGTATTGGACGTCGTGGACAACCCAATGGAACGATCACAAAGTAAAGTATTTGTGTTCAAGTATCCAAAGTAAACTCCAAAACACACACGGCTTAAAAGTGGATAGGAAGGTATGGTAGGTGGAAAGCAAATTGAACCAACCGGAAACCAAGATATTGTAAAGGCAAGTAGAGAACCACGATGATCCCAAAGCAAAAACAAGTCAATCTCAAAAGATAGTAATGTAGCTCAAGGAAACACACACAAGGATAGATAAATGGGACTCATGCAACCAAGAAGTGAGCTAAAGAACCATATAATCCTAGCGAAGACTATAAGCTCGTGTTGCACAAGTACAAGGAGATCCAATAGCTCGATTGCAATTTATTGGTGGGCTACAAGATTTGAACAAAATGTACCACCTACAAGATGTTCATCGAGCTTGCGCGCTGAAAGGACAATGATGTCGCCTAGAGGGGGGGGGGGTGAATAGGCGATTTAAAACTTTTCTGGTTTAGGCTTGATAATTGCGGAATAAAACTAGGTGTTTAAATTAACAAGCCAACAACCTAAATAAACTAGGCTCACCTATGTGCACCAACAACTTATGCTAAGCAAGACAAGCAACAAGGTGATAGCAATATAGAATACTTCAAGCACGAAGTCTATCACAATGTAAAGTGCATAAGTAAAGAGCTCGGGTATAGAAATAACCGAGGCACGCGGAGACGAGGATGTATTCCCGAGTTCCTCCTTTTTAGGGGAGTACATCTCGTTGGAGAGGTGTGAACCAACACAATGGTTCAACAACCACAAAGGTTTCACCTTCTTCTCTGATGAACCGCACCACAAAGGTTTGGTTCACCTTCCACAATCGGAATCCTTTGAGGCGGAAATCCGGAGCCTTTCAACAACGATCCGGGGCACAACCCACAACGGGATTGGTGGCTCCCGAACAGCTACAAGTGACCACACAAGGGTCTCAACCACCTCACGGGCGTCTAGGGTCCAAAGACCCAAGAGTAACAAGTTCACAAGCTTTCAACTTCCACGAATCCTCGTGGAGAGCACAAACCGATGCAACGAAGCAATGGCAAGAGCACAAGTGCTCAAATCCTTCACTCTCAAATCCCACCACAAGCAACTAATGCTTATGGGGGAGAAGAGAGGAAGAACAAAGTAGGAGAAACACCAAGAACTCCAAGATCAAGATCTACTAGGTTCCCCTCGCTTAGAGGAGAGATGGATTGGTGGAAATATAGATCTAAATCTCCTCTCTCAAATCCCTCAAAGATATGCAAGAATCATGGGAGGAATTGGGAGAGGGGCAAGCTTTCCAAGGTCAACAATGGAGGAGAGAGAGGGGGAAAAACGTGCTTGGAAGAGCTAGTTGGCTGGAGGTAGGTGGAGGGGTATTTATACCCCTCCCAGAAAAAGAGCCGTTGCAGCCAACTTAATCCGGAGTTTCCGGACAGGGAGGCCGGAAACTCCGGCCTGGGACGGAAACTCCGGACCGACTCCGGGGTCACTCCGGACCTGATACCGCGACAGCCGCCGCGTTGCTTTCTTCGTAGCAACTCCAGATGGGCCGGAAACTCCGGACCCTGAGACCAGAAACTCCGGCCGAGACCGGAAACTCCGGACCAACTCCGTCCTCAATACAGCGACTGCCGCCGCGATGCTCTCTTCGCAGCAATTCCGGATGGGCCGGAAACTCCGGACCCGGAGGGCGGAAACTCCGGCCTGGCCAGACAG
The DNA here is from genome assembly GCA_947311845.1 of Poa pratensis. Lineage (NCBI taxonomy): Eukaryota > Viridiplantae > Streptophyta > Magnoliopsida > Poales > Poaceae > Poa > Poa pratensis. The sequence goes on along the minus strand of CAMZMU010000076.1, from coordinate 1,590,891 downwards.
AAAACCTGAAATGCAATAACTTTTGCAAGGAAGCTCCAAACGAGATGAAACCAACGAGGTTGGAAAGGTAGCGACATGGGAGGTGTGGACCTTATCTCGAGGAGGAGATATCACACATGGGAGGTGTGAACCTTATCTCGAGGAGGACCGGTAATATTTCCAACACCGAGAACGCAACAAGTTTTCCATCCGGACTCCGTTTTCAATGATCTTGGGCTTTCTCCGAAGATAATCACAAGCACTACAAGATCATGCATATACACATCATAGTCCATCATGTGAGGAGGATAACACAAGAGGAGAGTTTGACCTCTCTACAAGAGACGAACCGGTAAAACCTCTAACAACAAAAACACCACAAGATATTCAAATGAAATCCGTTTTTGATGAACTAGAGCTTGGTATGGAGATGAACACAAGCTCTAAATTCTCACATGGATAAAAGCCAAATAAGAACCAAGAAAGATGATATGCCAAGTATGCAAAGGTTTGAGCTCCCCATAAAGATGCGATCAAGTTACTCACTTGAGAGACCCTCTTGATAGTACGCCGTCTATCCTATAACCCGGTCTCCAAACTAACAACATGAGACCGGTAAAATAGAAACCCTATCAAGATACCTTTGCCTTGCGCATTCCACTTGAGCTAGATGATGACGATCTTGATCTCTTCAAGTGGACCACCTTTCTTGATTGCGCTTGCTAGCACATGCTTGATGAAGACTTCTCCAAATACTCCCCCATACACCATCATGGGAGAGCCTCGCTTAGCTTCGACTTCATGAAGATGATGTCTTGAATCCTTCAAGACATACTTGCAATATGCTCAACTCTACACATGACCATTCTTCATATAAACCCTTGAATAGAGCATTGATCATCATGTAATCTTCTAGAGTCCAACACATGAACTCCAATCTTCTTCATGGACAAGATCTATAAAGATATCTCAAAGCAAACATTAGTCCATAAGGATTGTCATTAATTACCAAAACCACGCATGGGGCAACACATGCACATTCACGCGCTTCCTATAAGAGATATGACAAGTGGTGTTTCTTCTTTTCTTTCTTTTGATTTGGCTCTTTTTGCTTCTTTTCTCTTTTGATTCTTTTCTCTTTTGCACACCCACTTCTTTGAGGCCAACAACAAGATATATATCAACTAGCGCATGCAAGTTTGCTCGGAAACTACACGGTGCAATGTGCAAAGCCCAATAAATCATCAAGAGCTAGCCTCAATAGGACATGGTAATCGCAAAGATATAGTGTGGCTCACAAAGGAGTGGCAAGGGGTAAAGATTGGTGATGTTATACCTTTCGTCGACGATCTTCACCCTTTGTTGTAGAAGCTTCGTGCTTGCCCACGGATTTTGGTGGTGGTGGATGTTGGAGCAACCGCAAGGTGATGTAGACCTTGTTCGTAGCGAAACGAGCCAAAGAACACAAAAAAGGGAGTCCAAATGCAAAAGATATGGCCAAAACCGTGGCGCTGAAATGCTGTTTCTGTGACTGTCCCAGGTTCTGGCGGTAGTACCGCTGAGCGGGAGGTAGTACCGCTGGAACCAGGTTCGGCGGTAGTACCGCTCGGCCAGAGGTAGTACCACTAGCTGCGGAATCTGAACCCGAGACTCGAAATTTCGCGATTTTGGCGGAAAAACTGGGCTTCAAACAGCAAATCGGAGGGGCAAATGGTGGAATTAGGCTATGGGAACACAAAGGAAGGTAGATCAGCAAGTTTAGCAATAGATATATGGATCAAAACCTATCCAAACGCACAAGATTCACTGAATCGATCCAAAAGCTCGTGAGACTATTTTTGGTAGGTTTTTTCGAATTTCTCAAAAACAAGAAAAAAATTGGGGGATTTGGCGGTGGAAACAAAGTCAAATCCGTGGCAACCTTTGCTCTGATACCATATGATGAAGGGTAGGTCCCGATCTTCACGGATTGACGGCGAATTTGGGCGAACTCACGCAAGAACACACGAAGAACACGAAGAACGCCAATAACACAAGAACACAAACATGATACAAGGACACGTTTCCCTCACCGGTCGGTCCAAGCCGGTCCAATAGAATCACCCAAAGGGAGAGATTGGCAAGTAGTAGATACAAGATATTCTATCAACAAAACAGGACCTAGCTAATTCATGGGCCACTTCATTTGCTTCCGTTGGACAATGATTGAAGGACACTCTTCCAATTTGAGCTGCAAGATCGACACAGTCAGCAAAAACTGCCGAGGAATCACCCCACCACGCTTCTTGACCCGAGCAAGCTTCAATTATCTCTAAGGAATCCGATTCTGCCACCACGTCATTGCACCCGAAGCGATTAGCAAGAGCTAAACCTTCCTTCATAGCTACAGCCTCTGCTGCTGCAGCCGAGGCAACATTGGGGATATAGGTAGTAGTGGCTGCAACAAATTTTCCTTGAAAATCTCGAAGCACCGCTCCGCAGAACCTGCAAAAACATCAGCGTGAAAGGACCCATCAACATTTACCTTTAGCTGTCGAGGGTTTGGGCGAACCCATTTCTTCGTCGAAGAGTTTGGTCTACTCGCAGCTTTAGCTGCATTGGCAGTTATACTCAGCACAGACATTCGACATTGGAACATAGGAGGTACTGTCTTATTATGCGTGCGTCGTCGACGGATCCACCAAAGATACCAGCACGCCACTGCAATTGTCTCCCTCGATCCAATGAACTCAACACCCGGGGTATCACCATTCTCCCTGCGGAGGAGAAACTCCAAGACCGCCGAGCCAGCACGATCTACCCCGGAATCTTCTTCGATTACTGAACTTAGCCCCAGCTGCTGCCACATCTCTTGTGCCGTAGGACAAGAGAATAACAGATGAGAGATATCTTCAGCTGCCAAATGGCATATAGGGCATTCTCCACTTGTCCCAACGTGTCTATTCACCATGATAGATTTTAGTGGTATGATTCCATGCAAAGCTCTCCACACGAACACCTTAATTTGCAGGGAATTTTGAGTTTCCAAAGGATTTTCCACACAGGATTATTCGCAGCCGACCCAGGTAGAGACATCTGAGCAGCCCTGGGCCCGAATTGGTGTCTCCATTGAAGATAGTAACCAGATCTTACCGTGTATCTACCAGCCTAGTAAAGTTCCATGCCACAAAATCATCAAATCCATTAGTATTAAGAGGAATCTGCATGATCCTGTTAACATCAACTGCAAAGAACACCTCACGGAGAAGCTCAATGTCCCACTGTCCCGTAATAGGACTAATTAGCTCAGATACCTTTGTATATAGATTTCGAGCTCTTGGAGTGACTATCTTCCTGTCGGGACTTGAAGGAATCCATGGATCTGAGTAGATATTTATTTTTTCACCATTACCAACTCTCCAAATATAGCCCCTTTTGAAGGTTGTCAAACCCGCCAGGAGGCTTTGCCATGTGAAGGAGGATCCACTTTTCGGCCCAGCATGCAAAATATCACCTTGGGGAAAGTATTTAGACCTAAGTACTCTAGCACATAGTGATTCAGGTTCAATGATCAGGCGCCATACTTGTTTGGCTAGCATAGCTAAATTGAAAGAGTGAAAGTCTCTAAAACCCATACCACCTTCATTTTTAGGAAAGCACAATTTCCACCATGCAAACCAGTGCATCCTCTTGCTATTTTCATCATCACCCCACCAAAATTGGGATATAGCATCAGTCGTCTTCTTGCAAACCCCTATCGGAATTTGGAACACCGACATCGCATAAACCGATATTGCTTGGGCAACAGCTTTAAGAAGAATCTCCTTTCCCCCTATAGATAATTGTTTCTCTTTCCAACCATTAATACGCTGAATAATTCTTTCCACAAAATGCAAGAAACAATCACTCCTATCCGCCCCCACTAGAGCCGGGAGACCCAAATATTTATCGGAAATGGCTTCTGTATCAATATGGAGAGCTTCACAAATTTCTGCTCGAATAATAACATGAGTATTGGGGTAAGAAGATACTTGATTTAGCCAAACTCACCAATTGACCCGAATTAGCACAATAGGTATCCAACACTCGCTCTAGGGTAGTTGCATTAGTCATATCTGCCTTCATGAGTATAAGAGAATCGTCAGCAAATAAAAGGTGTGAAACTGACGGTGCATTTCTGCACACTCTTGCCCCATCAATGCCACCAACTTCCTCTTCGTACAGGAATAAACTGGATAAACCTTCCACACATATAAGGAACAAATATGGAGAGAGAGGATCCCCCTGCCGCAACCCTCTCGTAGGGACAAACATCTTGGTATCTTCAAAATTGAATCTAACTTGATAACGTACTGACCTTACACAAGCCATCATGAGGGAGATCCATCTCTCATGGAATCCCAATTTCCTCATCATGTTCTCCAAGAAAACCCATTCTACGCGGTCATAGGCTTAGTGCATATCTAACTTAACTGCGCATGCACCTGACATCCCAGATCTCTTATTTTTGATAGTATGGATGCACTCATATGCCACAAGAACATTATCAGTGATAGACGACCTGGAACAAAGGCACTTTGCATAGGAGAGAAAATATCCGGTAGAATAATTTTTAGCCGATGAGCCACATTTTTGAAATAATCTTATAAATAACGTTGCATAAACTGATCGGACGGAATTGGGTAACAAGTTCTGGGTTATCTACCTTTGGAATTAGAACAATGGTGGTGTCCTTCCATCCCTCGGGTATGATACCCGTGTCCATCGCATGCAATATTTCATGTGTAATCTCCTCTCCACACACATCCCAGAACCGCTTATAAAAAACTGCATGGAGGCCGTCCGGGCCAGGAGCCTTAAAATCGCCAATACTGAACGCTGCTTTTTTACATCGTCCGCTGAGAACGGCGCAGTTAATTTCTCATTCATCTCAACAGTCACTTTCGGATGTATCTTGTCTAGCAGCGCCGGATCAGTATCCTGTACCTCCGACAAAAACAAATTTGAGAAGTATTGGAAAATAAAAGGTTTTAGCTGATCCGTACCTTCCAACCAATTGTTGTTGTCTCCCCTCAATTTCTTAATCATATTCTTCTTCCTTCTTGCTGTAGCAAATAGATGGAAGAAAGCAGTATTTCTGTCGCCATGACGAAGCCAGTTAGCCCGGGATCTTTGTAACCAGTGGATCTCCTCCTGTTCCAAAAGTAACTCAATCAAGGCTACCATCTCTTTCGCCACGGTTTCATTTTCAGCATTCAAAGGGCCATTCATAGCTTTCTCTAGCTCACGCTGGGCATTTCGGATGCGTTTCTTTGGACTTTTTAGCACCCGTCTATCCCAAACATGCAGGTTTCTATGAAGATGGCCTAGCTTGGCCAGTACGCCTCCACCAAGACCAGCATCTTGTGCACTCTCCCACGCCTGCAGAACTACATCGCGGAAGGACTCCTCTTGTAGCCATTTGGCTTCAAACCGCCTTGCAGAAGAGCGATTACTTGGAGAAGGGCTCTGACTCTCTGTATGCAGTAGCAAAGGACGATGATCGGAGCGAGTGTACTCCATGTGAACAACAGAGGCTTCAGGAAACATATTAAACCAAGCACCATTCGCCACAACCCTGTTTAACCTCTCCCGGATTCGACCTCTCTTCCACGTGAACGGATCACCTGTAGAGCCGAGATCATGTAGACCACAGTCTGTTAGGGCATCCCGGAAGGCCTGCATGTACCCGTGGGACGTGGATTTCCGCCCTCTTTTTCATGAGAGAAAAGAATCTCGTTGAAGTCACCAATTACCGCCCAGGGCATATCAAACTGTCCATTAAGCTCTCTGAGTTTATCCTAGGTTTTATATTTATCTTCCACCGGGCTCCCCGTATATACCTGTCAAGCGCCAAATTTTATCGGAGCTTCCACAATTTTCACCTCAATATACTTTGGATTCGAGAAAATCTGCTGGATAGTGATCTTCCTTTTCCAAAATAATATAACACCTCCACTCCGTCCATTGCTAGGATTAACAATTTTGAAGTCCATTTTCAACCTCCTTTTAGACAATCTGCCGGATATTCATCCAAGTGTGTCTCCGACAAAAACATCACTACGGAGTCACTTCGCCGTTGGACATCCAACAACACAAGAACTGTTGGGGCGTTACCCAAACCCTAACAGTTTAGACCTAAAAGTCTCATTGTGCCCGGCGGTACTCCTCGAAGGAGCCCGCCGATTTTGCAATCGTTTGTTTTACCTCTTCCGTCTCTTCAATAACTGGTGTTTGTTCTGAGTCCGACTCCTCCAGAGTCCAGACCCTTGTTTATGCTGCGGCCGCGGTCCGTCACCCTCTATCAATCCACACCACACAGCCGTACTGGCCGCGGAGGCCCAACAAACCGGCCACACCGCTCAAGCTCCCAAGAATGCCAGATTATCCACTCCTCCCCTTTCCTCCCCTCACACCATGATTACCACCCACATCTCCAAGCCTCCATTCCCGGCCCCGATCCACTCCCACTCCCATTCCCACGTCGCCGGCCCCGTCCCCCTCTTCCGCCGCCACCGTCATCCCGCCAAGCACTTCTCCGTCGCCGTCGCGGCTTCTCCATCCGACCTCCTCGCCAGCGTCGAGTCTGTCGCGTCCGCTGCTTCGGTTCTTGCGTCCATCGTGCTCGTACACGAGTCCGGCCACTTCGTTGCCGCGACTTCCCGGGGCATCCACGTCTCCCAGTTCTCCGTAGGCTTCGGCCCCGCCCTCGCCCGCTTCCGCCTCGGCCCCGTCGAGTACGCGCTCCGGGCCATCCCGCTCGGCGGCTACGTGGGCTTTCCCGACGACGACCCCGAATCCGGCTTCGCGCCTGACGACCCTGACCTCCTCCGCAACCGCCCCGTCCCGGACCGCCTCCTCGTCGTCTCCGCGGGCGTCATCGCCAACCTCATCTTCGCCTTCCTCATTGTCTACGCCCAAGCTCTCACCGTCGGCGTCCCTGTCCAGGCGCTGCTCACCGGCGTCCTAGTACCGGATGTCGTCCCCGGATCCGCCGCCGCCCGTGCCGGGCTTCTTCCTGGCGATGTCATTCTCGCCGTCCCTGGCGCCGCGCCTGACCCGTCCGTGCCGGCCCTTGTCGACCTCATCAAAGCCAGTCCCAATAAGAAGGTCCTTGTCACTGTGTCAAGAACAGGACCCGGGGTCGGGGACAGGCGGTCGCTTGATCTCACCGTAGTGCCGGACACCAGTGCAGATGGCACCGGACGCATCGGCGTGCAGCTCTCGCCGAACTACCGGGTCACGCGCGTCCACCCAAGGAACTTGTCCGAGGCCACTGTCCTCGCCGTGCGCGAGTTCACAGCTTTGGGCGGGACGGTCCTCGACGGGCTCAAGCAGACGTTTCTCAACTTCTCGCAGACGGCGGAGAAGGTGTCAGGCCCTGTTGCCATAATCGCGGTCGGCGCCGAGGTGGCCAGGTCAAGCGCTGACGGCCTGTTTCAGTTTGCGGCAGTGATTAACCTCAACCTCGCAGCAATTAACCTGCTACCGTTGCCGGCCTTAGATGGTGGGACATTGGCGTTGATCCTTCTTGAGGCAGCCCGCGGTGGGCAGAAGATCCCCCGTGAAATTGAGCAGAGGATCATGTCATCAGGGATATTGTTGGTACTTATGGTTGGCATGTTCCTGATTGTGCGCGACACACTCAATCTCGACTTCGTCAAGGAGAATTTGTGATTAAACTGGATCACGGATATAGTGAAATCGCCAGTTTCAGACATTGGATTGCTTGGAAAGGTTTGTAGTCGCGACTCCTTTTGCCCTTTGATGGTATTGTTCTAGCAATCTAGCTTGCTATACTGATCATAGTTCCTTGTATTGCTGTTATATATCTGAATAAAGTTTACAAAGTTACACGTTCTTGCAGTGAAATTTCTTCACACTGATATTAGAATAGATCGGATTGGACTAATTCTACCATCATTAAACTTCTACGAACCTGCTTATTATAATTTCAGTTCTCCTATGCACCTCTCCATGGGAGAATATACGCACAAGACAGCAAAATGATCTTCTACCACGAGAGAGATTTTGAATTACTGAGTTATTAGAATTGAACTTTGCTTATGCACTCCTTCGTTAGACGGTGTGTATATACTATATAGGCACAAGATAGTATAGTGTTTTTCTACAATTGTTTTAATAAGAAGAAAAGTAAGTATCGTGGAATGTTTTTTATGAGAATGGGTGAGAATCCATGTCAGGTTAATTTCCTGGTGAGTGATTTAATGACTATTCAATTGTTATAAAAATAATTTGCTTATGCACTCCTTCGTTAGAGGGTGTGTAGTGTATATAGGCACAAAAAGTATAGTGTTTGTCTACAATAGTTGTACTCCGCGGGCTACAAAAAGTATAGTAATAAGAATTCTTCTTTGTTCCATTCCTCTTATATGAATCAGTTTCGGTTATCTCTGTTCTTTGTATGGCTGGAATATATTTCTAACAGCGGACTTAACGAATACAAACAGCAGAACTGCCCTAAACATCACCAATGCATTACTGTATTGACATACTGACATGTGTAGTACTAATAAGGATTACGGTCCCATGTCATTTTTATGGAGTCCAAATAATATAATTCTTTTGTAAATCTTCAGAAAAAATTAGATGTGCGAACACCGGTCGTTGTAGCACAAGAACTATTCAGACAATTTTGTACCCCCTTCTTTTCAGTTTATTGGTCCCATCTCAAAGGACTATTTCCGGATTCTGACATTAGTAATAAACTAAAAAAAACATGGAGTAGTTAACTAACGAAGTCATATTCTTTAACCAAGAAGCTTTTATTTGTGCTTATAACTTTCTGGACATCTTCGACTTCCTGATGACCTGGCTACCATGATTAAGTCCTGAAATCTCTGAAAGACAGAAAATTACAAAAAACTACCACAATTGGGGCAAGATTAACGGGTCAGTACCGATTGTACTAATTTTTTAAAAAACATACCAACACTGGGGTAATGAAAACAAATCGCACTGATTCCTATCTAATAGTACTTTGACAGCAGCGTTGACCGATTGGGCCCACCTGCCAGAGCTGACTAGGCAGCACACGTGGGCGTGGAGCTGAGGTGGAATGTGGGGCCCACCTGTCAGCCCTCACTTTTTCCCCTCCTCTTTCTCTCTCTTCCTCTCGTCATCTACACCTCTGCGCTCGTGACAATGGCTAGCCTCCTTCTCTCGCTCCAGCGTCGCGCCGGCGCCGGCGCCGCCTCACCCTCCTCCACCCCGTGCCGCCCGGCCACGCGCCCGTCGTCGAGCATGCCGGCCGTGGCCGCCCAGCCTGGCCATGCAGCCCCGCTGCCGCCGCTCATCCCTGCGGCCGTCGGTGCCGCGGCACACCTGGGGCTAGCTGGCACATTGGAGAAGGGGCACCTGGAGCAGGCCGACCGCCGAAGTCGATGTCCTCCACCGTAGCCCCGCCGCCGCCGCCGCAAATGGCCGCAGAAGACGCCGTGAGGAGCGACGGCGCGTGGCGTGGGAGCAGGAGGGGCGCGCCGGCGTGGGTTTCATCGTGGCCGTCCGCTGCCGCTCGGGGCCGGGGTGCCCTGGGAGCAATCAGGGGCAGCCCGGCGAGCAAGGAGGCCCGGCTGTCGCGGGCGCGAGCAGGGGCCGGGTACTCCCGGCGGCGGCGCGGCGTGGGAGCAGGAGGGGCGCTGCCTCCCGGCGGCGTCGCGGCATGGGCCGCCGCCGTCGCGCTCCGGGCAGTGGGGGCCCTCCCCGAGATGCGGGCCGCCGCCGCCCTTGCTCTACTTCCCCGAGGTGTGGGCCGCCGCCGCCTCCCCGCGCCGACGTTCCTGCTCACGGCCGACCCCGCGACGACGACATGGTGCTGGCGTGCGGTGGAGGCTGAGAGGAAAAAGGAAGAAGAAAGAGGTGAAACAAGATTTGGTGGCTGACAGATGGGCCCCATGGCCACATCAACTCCTCCACGTGTACAGCCATCTCAGCTCTGACGAGTGGGCCCTACTGGTCAGGACTGTGGTCAATTTGTGTCTAGGCAGGAATCAGTGCGATGTGTTTTGATTACCTCAGTGTTGGTATGTTTTTGAAAGAATTAGTACAATCGGTAGTGACCCGTTAATCCAGCCCCAATTGTAGTAGGTTTTTTTAATTCCCTCCTACAAAGATACTGCCACTTTTCACACTGGATCGACAAACCTGATGACCTGGCTACCATCATGAAGTCTTGAAAACTCTGGAAGATACATGGCTTTTTCAGTGGATTTTGAAGTTATAAGAAGTATTTTTTTTGAGATTTTATATTTTTAATATTTACAAAAACATGAAAAATAGAAAACTTACTATAAACGCGAGCCCATTGCGGCCCATTTAGGTGTGCCTTCTTGCAGTGAGAGGACGGAGCATCGTCGCTTTGAACACTGAATAGGAGCTCCTGGTGTCGGGTCGGGCCTGTTCAGGTAGTGGGGAGATGGGATAGAGGAAGTGTGCTAAACTCAAGGTGAGGAGAGAGATCGGAGGTGGAATGAGCAGATTCGGCCCAAAAGTCGGTTCAATTTTTGAATAGATTTCAATTTCATTAAAATACCAAAAATTAAAAAGAAACTCTGAAAAATAATGAATGACCTCATGTAAATAGATGAAAACTCAAGAGAGATTTACATCATCCAGACAAAAAGAAATACAAACGACCATGTTGAAGTTTATAATAATCATATTAAATTCATAAGACTCCATAAAATTTATATTTAAGCTCTATTAGTTAGACAAAATTCTTTGGAATTTTCCAGCCCTATTTTTTATAAATATTTATAATAGTCCAAATTTAGGATGTTACGCCAACACTCTCCTACAAGGTAGCGGTGCCACCGCGGGTGAGGAAGAAGTGTAGGTCAAGGGGCAGAAGTAGGTGGTGATAAATTGGGTGGGAGAGTGGGGTGCATTGAAAAGATTTAGGAGGAGATAGTACAAGTGGCGGCAATGTGATATGGATGAATGAATTAAAAGGAAACTATGAATGAATGTGAAAACTAAGGTTCACATAGGGATTAGAGCGTCTCCAAACAGACCCCACTTCCCCTATGCGTCTAGGCGGACAGTTTGGACAGAAAATCGACACCCAACTGGTCCCCCAATAGCTACCCCGAAATTTTGGGCTATCCGGCAGCACTCATACCCAGCCCATACGTGGGACGGATTTGGGGCTGCCCGAACGCGTCTGGACACGCCTGTTATGTCTAGTCTGGTAGGCCATACCCATCCGGAAGTACCCAATTGGCCGATAGCTCTTAATCCACCTCCCTCTCTCGCCTCCGCCCTAAATTTCTTGCCACCCCTCCCTCGTCGCTCGCCTCCGTCCTTGCCGCCGCACGTTCCACCGCCCCCATCCGACAAGGAGAAGGGAGAAAATCCACCAATTTTTTCATCATCACAAACACTATATGGGGTCGAATACAATCGAAACCAGGCACAATGAGGGCTCTCTCCAACTTAGATGGGACACCATCCAAGAGTATGTGAACAAGTTTTGTGGTTGTTATGCACAAGTGCAAAATAGGAATCAAAGTGGCCAATCTGGCGTCGATAGCCATGTAAGTATTGCTTGCTTGTTGCCAATTTTTTTTCTCGTCTTTCATTACATTGTGTTGAGTATTTCTTACTTGGTAGATGGGGTTGGACGCTACTTTGTATCATCAAGTGGAGAAAAAACCATTGTTGACTCGAATTGAATGGGAAGCTAAAGTAGAGCACGCTCTTCCAAGATCTGAAGAATCCCAACAAGAAGATGATGAAAAATATAGATCTAGCTCTCATCCATCGATTGGATTGGATCACGATAATGTAGGACGAACGGACAAGCAAAATATCGGCCACACAGACGGACAATGGTCCTTTCCAAATAAGAAAATACATTTAATGGTTAGGAAGTTGGATAAGTAGATGGTCGCACGTGAGAGCGTGACAAGCAAAATTTCGGCCTCATGGACGAACATCTTCTCCAACGAGGGGGAGACCTTGAGCAAATGAAGGACAAAAGGGAGGAGAGAAAGGATGAGCGGTACAAGCTCTCCTTGAAAGTGTAAAGGAAGATTATTGAGTTTGACTGATCGAGGGTCCAAGCTAGGATGTACTTGGAGAGCGAAAGGATGGATTTGGATAAGTATGAGAAATGTACAAAAATGGACTTGGATAAGGTGAAGTCAATTGAGCCCATTCAGATTGAGAAAGAGGGGTGAGCATAGCAAGGATAACGGAGGAGTCGAGGATCATGTTACAAGGCACTAGCCTAATGGATGATGAAACCAAGAAGTGGGTGATATACATGAAGAAGGAGATCAACATGCGCACAACGGACTATGTATGAATCTTTGGATTTTATTTTGACTTCGATGAAACTGTTGAATCATAATTGTTGAGTTGGTGAAATTGATTGGGTGAGATCGGCGGTCGTCATATATATTTAGGGTTAAGTGGGGGATGTGGTTGTCCGGATGGACAAATTTGAGTGAGGGGGGGGTGGGGGGGACCTGTCCGTTGATATTAGGGTGTAAAATAAGGCAAGTTAGAAGTGTCCGTGGTGAGATTAGGCAAGTCCGGTTAGAGATATAGTATCTGGCAATTAGTTGTTGGGCTGTACAAGTTAGATTATGTGTGTAACACAAATATCCCGCAATAACCTAGAGTCTTTTTAAAAAATACTAGTTAAATGCCCGCGCGTTGCAACGGGTCCAAAACTTTTTGCCCATGACACATGTGAAAATAATGCACATGAATAATGCCGATGACTTAAGATGCGAACACAAACACTTTTTAATCAACATTTATCAGTACCACCTGCATGTCTGGTAAGCAATATAAAAACATCAATATTTATCAGTTTGAATAACATCCACAAGCGACTGCACTTTGGGTGCTCAGAATACATGGCATGCTCTTCACCGCTGCAATCTGAAAGACACATTTGTACTTCACATTCCTCCTTCTCTCCCTCCCATCGTGCTGAAAGACTTAAAAAGTGCATGCCCGAAGCATAATTTCTCTCCCTCAAATCCCCTTTTTCTCTTAGTATATCACAAAAAGGCGAGGTATAAATTGATGCTTTATTCAATAATATATTGAGAAGTGAATTCTGACAACTCACATACAACATACAGTGATACAAAATGGTGGAAAATAATAATTTAGATCTATGTTTGAAAACGCCTGAATCCTGGGCACAATGTCCATGATCTTCCAAACCTGCTTGAGGAGTTGCACAGTAGAAGGGTGAACTTGGGCTGGCTCACACTCCCCTAGTTGCTGAAGCCTCTGCATAAAGCCTTATAAGCTCATTTGGTGATGCAGATACCTGAAGGAGAAAGCTTGTAGCAGAGAATGTCTTTTTCTTGCGACAAAATGATCGGTGTTTGCTTAATGATGTCGGCTGTAGGTCGCTGAAACAGGGAGTCGATATTATCTTCATTCCAAGCCTGTTGATTAGGTACCCATCTGTGCCCTTAAACTTATGAAAGAATTGAATGTGATACTTAAAACATTACAAGAGACAAAGGACAGGTACATACTGCTGTACAAAAAATCTTATGGGCCTAACTTACGTCAAAAGGGTTGAAACTCTACAGTGTGTGTGTGTTGAAAAAAGACATCCGTAATCTGCCGATGTAATACATGCTCGCCAAGATGGAGGCAACTGAATGGATACTGGATAATACATCATTTGTATGTGCTTTATCTTCTGCTGTGTTCCAACAAATCAAAACTGACATAAAGTGAAAAGTGGTGGTTTTAATGGAACATATGTATGCAGCAGGTGTGGTCATAACCTACATTATTTGTCCCCTCTTTTAATATCTTACAGCAGGAATCAAATCACTTCTGCTATGGTTGAATACCTGGTATAGGGGAGGCGGATCCCATCGAGGATCCCAGCTGAGCAAGCATCCACACCGAGGGCTTGTACACCGAGTCACAAAAGAGGGAGATAGAATCCTAGAAGCCTGATTCGTAACATCAGCAGTATAGAACTGTTCACCTGAACTGCTTCAATTCGCTGCTGCTCCTGACTTGCAGAAAGAATGGCCTAGACATCATGGTGTACTTGTGAAACTGACCAAAAATCCCTGTTGAAGAGACAATCATTCTGGGCTTTCCAAATGATCCAAAGAGTTGCAAAGCATTTTTTGAATAAAAATTTCTGGGTGCAAGCTTTGAAGCTGAAAATGAGTAATGGCCGAAGGATAAAGACATTGATCAAAAAGGTATGTTCTAAGGCCTAAAAACTGAAAAGTAGCCAAACAATCTGTGTACTGGAGATCATTCTTCTCTAATCAATCAATATATACAGAAACGAAGGAGAACTTACCTGATGTGTATTCACTAAGAGTCTAAGACCGCATCCGTTACACCGGCCTCCTCCGAACCGGACACTTTTTTTGTCAGGGCTACACGCCTATAACCACATCTTCCTGGTATAACACCCAGAAACCCATTTTAAACTACCAATGGTGCCAATGGAATCCATTTAACACCCAAATAAAATTACAAAATTATCACAAATCTGATACTTGTTAGATTGAGAGACATCAGCTAATGATACCACACTAATCGACACTTTTTTAATTCACCAAACCTCTATACTACAAAGTCTTCAAGCTCTATTACTGCTAATGAAATCTTTTTCTTTCAAGCAAAAATAGTTTCGAGAGGGCTCGGGCACAGCCCAAGCACAACATGTGTGACATCTTAACCAGTGAGTCATATCATAAATAACAAGCACGAGATCTGGCGTCTTACCAGATTTGTCGGGAACGATCTGGTGAACCTGATCTGAGGGCCTCGTAGCGGTGCACGGCCCAGCGCGGCTCCAAGCTCATTGAGGGAGATGTGTGCCAGCGGCTGCCTCCCTGATCTCAGCGTCCATAGAATTGCTTTCGTCTTCCTCCCAAACAGTCCACCTTGAATCTGAACATAGTCATTCTCAAAAACCTCCTCATCTGCATTTAAACATCATTCCAGTTGGAACAACATTCAGAAGTATCCAATCAGTTTCACATATTAAGCACCAATGGATGGAACTATATGGAAAGACAATAATAGTATATGTGTACATTGCAAAAAGGACTAACTAAAACATTGTTTTTAATTCAAATTCCATCTGACATGCAGTTATTGCAAGAACATTTGAATTTATGACGCAGTACCACATGCTCTACTCGTAGACAAATTTGAGAGAAATTTAGAGAGACAAGTGACTGTAAGAAAATTCAGACAGAGGAATCAATCCAGACCGGCAGTGCTTACATATTATAAGGAGCACAAAGAGGAGAAATATAAGCATCGAGCCTAGTAAACCAAAACTCTGGAACCTCTATGTCAACATGTAGTCAATTGTATAGAACTGCTTTTTTTTTTTGAAGGTCACCGGGGGGGAGTTAATCCCCACAAATATTTCATTCAAATTTGCCTATGAGGTTTTGCAACCTCTACAAGATAGGTTCAAATGAACCAGAGCACACGGGGGAGTACAAGAGAAGAGAAAAACAGAAAAACACCGCGCAAACCAACACACACCACACACACACACGAATCTCTGATAGGACTCCTAACAAATTTCCAGGCGAGGCAACAAAGCGCCCCCAAACACAAGAAGCAACACCGCAGGGAGAGACAAAGCCAAACGACGGGCACATTGCCCGAGAAGCACCACCACCGCTGACGAAGAGCACCAATCCGCCGAGACCATCCATGCACTTCAACGCTGTCGGCGTGGCCAAAAGACAGAGTACAGTCGAGTCCACGCCGCATCACGTGCACGAAAGGCTATACACACCGAGACCTGAAACGACTGCGACGTGCCGCCGGCGAAGTCGAAGGGCATCAAGGAGCCGAGTCCACACCTGGATAACTTCACGGAAGCACGCACGCACACCGCGGAGCGAGAACCACAAGCGGGTCCGAAGGGCACAACATTGCCGAGCTGCACCATCCATTGGCGACGCCGAAGAGCAACAGGAGCCGAGGTCCCACTAGGGCACCACACCAGGCTTGATCGGAGTCCAAACGAAGGCAGCACCTGCAGACGACGACTTGCACGGAGTAGCCACCCCCAATCCGCGGCACTCCCGGGTGGGAGAAACCGCATCCATGGCTGCCACTACAGCGACATGGAGCTCGCCAGCCCGACGGACAAACGCCCACAGTGGCTGACAGCAGGACCGGGGACCCAACACCAACCCACGGCTGCCCCCCACGTAGGGAGCGAGCCGCCTCCATGGCTGCCATCTGCAAACCGAAGAACGTCAGCCTCTGCAGAAGCGCACTGCAGGGACCGATGGGTAGGGGGAAGGCAAACAACTGCAAACCACCACAGAGAGGCACATCACCGGCCAAGCCATCCACGTCCAGCACCACGCTGGCCAGCGAATGGCCTCACCCCGAATCACCACTGATGCCATGCTGGCCGCGTGCACTAGCCAGGGGGCGGAGAGGACCGCCACCAGAGCCCGCCAGATCTGGCACAACCAGAGGCTGCGACGAATCCGCCGTGCCACACACGAGAACCGAGCGGGGCCAACAGGGGTGGGGGTGAGAGAGGCATACCGCACCGAAACAGCCGGAGAAGATGGTCGGCGGGGCAGCAATGGCCGAAGGAGGACACCCAGATCGGGACGGGCCCCGTCGATCTGGTCGCACAGAGCAGCCGGCCGCACCAAGCAAGGAGCGTGGACAGAGGGACGAACCGGGCCGAAGGGCAGCGCGTGCCGGCGACGTAGCCGATGCACATCACAGGAGGAGCGCCGCCACCATGCGGGCGCGAGAGCTCGGGACGCGGGAATCCCACCGCCACCCATTTGGGGGCAGGGGCCCGCCGCCGCCGCGGCGACAGCCAGCAGCATCGGCGGAGAGGGAGGGCGCTGGGGAGGGGCCGCGCGGCCGGCGGCGGGGGACGCCCCGGTGCCGCCCAGGAGCGGCACGGGAGCGGTGTCTCGAGCCTTTTTTTAATATTGCTGTAACCGCCAAAAAACAAATTACAGGCAGTTGGATGTATTTGTCATAGAACTGCTCTTTATGTCTAGAATGCGGAAAGGGAACAATATTAGATGAGTGATAGGATCAAGTACTATTAGGTTGAGCAAAATCCCTTTCTAGTAGCTTTCTGAAGAACAAATTGACAGGTGGCAGAAAAGAAAAACGAACAACAAAGTGAGAGGGAGCAGTGATATGTCGGCACTCGCCATCGATGGGTAATAGAGGCGTTGGTGGCGGCGTGGGCTAGGGTACAGGTGGCGGCGAGAATGCGGAGAAGGGAGGATCCTTGGCCCGGTCGCGTCCTACACCGCCCGGATCCGATCGTGGCCGGCTGGAATAGAGACACCGGTGGACCTCGACATCGACACCTACAGCGGGGGCGGACGCGCGGCTCCTTGTTCTCGACCCCTATCGCACGAAGGTTGGCGCTGCTCCTTGCGCGCCCGACGCAGGTGGAGACGTGGTACCCAGCTTCCCACATGCGATGAGGAAGCTAGGGCGGTGACGCTGGTGTGGTGAGGCACTGAGGCAGGCGGGGGAGACGCCCGTGTGGCGGCCGCGAGGGAGAGGGAGAGGGACAGAGGGAGTCCCGACGCTGGATTATGTTGGGCTTTGGCCCATTTGATCGCGCTGGGGTGAGCAGCGAGAAGCGGCAGGGCGACGTAGGGCGATGTTGGACGAAACAAAACGACGACGTACGAGAGGAACCAAACTTTTCTTTTAGATAGGAGAGATATGGTGAAACCGTCTGTGAGGAGTGTAATGCCAGCGAAATTCGATCAAGTGTCATCGACAATAAAGATTAAAATTTCTGCTTTATCCAGTTTGTGATGTGAATTTTTTCTCTAACTACATGTTCATTCTAAGATTCCAGGTGTCCTATTTATTCTGCGGCCTCTGTATGCGATTCGTTTTGTGTCTTGGCCCCCGGCTCCGAACAACCATTTAGAAGCTTCTGTTACCCAGAAGCACAGAGAAAAAAGAACATGCCCGGAACATAGGATTAAGGAGTCACAACAAGAGCAACTTCCTTATGGGAGGAACTTATGCCAGGAAGCAAGCAGCAAAGAATGGACAACACGTATTTAGCATGGAGAGGTACTCGCTCATGCAATCGAACTGCTCCTTGTTCCTCGATCAACGCTGCATCATGGGAGACTGGAGGCAGCAAGCCACCATGCATGATATGCGATAATTTCACGACAGATTTGTGACTACCAAACCATGCTTAAATTTCGCTTTTTTATAAGCAAGAACCACACCAGAAAAACAGAGAAATGAAGAATTGAGGGCTAGTAGCCTAGTACATTTAACCTCAATTTGTACTACCTAGAGCCTTTTATAGCGAATATTTTGTTTCCATTAACTCGTGGCACAAACTGTATGTACCATTCATCTATGAACTGCAATTTTGATGCTAATTGTGCGCGTGATACACATGATATCGAACTCTAAGTTAAACGGAGCAGTGTTTGGGCCTCCAACATTTAAGCTAAGCCGAAGCTGGGATATATAGTACTGTATTAGATTCTGAAGCAAATTTTGATTGGATTGTACGGGGCAGCTCAGACGGACTCATTATCAAGGAACGGGAGTCCGATGAACATGGAACACTTTGGTCCATGATCCATATACCTTAACAATATGAACTTGAACACATGGAAACAAGGTTGGCATCAAAACAACCCACATAATGGGTTTCTAGAATCATCAAAGAACACCTCGAGTCCTGATTCTGATCAGAAGTATCTGCACCATCAGCACTGCTGTGAACCATTTTTCTCAGCAGATGCTGGACATGTTGTTCCACTGACAGGCGCCGTCGAGGGCCCAGTCCTGCTCCGACGAGCCAGCGCCGCCGATGACCGGAAGGTGATCCATGCCGAGGTCGACGTTGGAGTGGTCCTGGTCGTCGCTTTGTGCTGCGAGATCGAGCCAGAGTGGTTGGGCGCAGTGGCTGGCGCTGCGGGCTCCGTCGTGGGGAAGGTCGTCGGTATCATCAGGTCGAAAAGTGTGTCGATGTCGTGTTTGAGCTCGCCCTCCGATTTGCTGTCACCTAGATGAGATTAAACTGGTTAGAACAAGCAGCCCTGATCTATCTAGCTACCTAACACAATGTCATCAATTTTTTCTATTTTTTCTTCCAAAAAATTCTCTAGACAGATTTTTTTCATGGAAGTTGATGTTGGCACAAAGTTTCATCCACTTAACGGATTATATATTCCATGCTAGTTGGACCATGAGGTGTAAATGAATTCCCATTTGATTCTGTTCTGCACTAACAAGCTAGGCAGATCATTTGCCTGTTTAGTACATCTCCTAAAAGTAGTGCTGGGTATGATCACGTTTGCATTGATTGGTTATGTTAATTTGGAAATTATATACAAGGAACATGACGTGTTGCTACGGGAGCTAAGGAGCAATCATGATAGAGCAAAACGGAAGCATGAATTGGCAGCACAGATTAGATTAGGTATATAGAGGGAGTGAGAGAAAAAAGGGTAAAGGGAAATAAAGGTACTCCCTCTAGTCCATAAAAACGGTCGCTTGAATATAGCGTGAGTAGTACAAGTTGCATGCACAACCTCCGACGAGTATTAAAGTACTTGGCGAGATAAGGAAAAGTAATCATCAAAGAAGATCAAAATAAGTCACGCAAGGACTGAATAAATCCTCTGTAGCTTGTACCTGCAGTAGTGTACTAACCTTAAAACTATCAAAAGTAAAACCAAAGAAGATTCCGAACAGTAGTGACCCTGCTTCCGAACTCCTAGTGAGTAGAAATTCTTTATTTACCTCAACATATTATTTTTCCTATATACAGCCGAGTAAATTGAAGTTCTAGAATAACCCGTGCGTAAACAAATAAGCTCTTCTTTTGCTTTTCAAGAAGTATGTAGAATTTGGCCAGAAAACAAAGGGAGATTTTGGAAGCACGAACGAAAAGGTTTTCATCTAGTAATCTATGGGGCTCACATCATAATCATGACAATTTGTTCTCTTCTCCAACAAAGATACAAACAAAAAACAGTTCGGATTTATCGACGGAATGGAAAATGTGAGAAATGCTTCACGCAGGGCATGCACTACTCACCACTGACACCGTTCTGCTCTGCGTGGCTGTCGACGGCGTGCGCCGGCGGTTCGATCTTGATGGCGTCATGCAGCTCCTGCAGCATCGCCTCGAGGCTCGCCTCGTTCTGCTGATCTTGCGACGCTCCTTCGCCCAGAACGCCGCTTGCGACGGCGGCGGTGGCAGCTGAAGACGGCGGCATCGACGGGCGCAATTGGCTTGAAGGGAGCTCCACTCTGGTGCCAGGAGAAGGAGAGAGAGGAGTAAATCGAGTCCGGTCACCGCCGTGCAAGCCATAGCCCAAGGACAGTTCCGGTGTGACCGGGTGCACAGGCCCGGTCGGCGTCGTCGGCGACACCGGCGACGAATGCGCAAACTGGAAGTACTGTGCGTTCCGCGCGAATGGTTTTGCCCATGGGGAAGCCGGTGCCGAGAAGGGCGTGTGGGCCAGGAATTGCACCGGCCGGTTGGCCATGGCTAGCTGTCCAGCAAGGTCGAGCGGCGGCGGGCGAGCGCTGGTGTACCCTGAAGAGGCTGCATCGGCTGACAGGACATTGCTGGCGGATTGCTGCGGGGACGACAAGGGCGACAAATCGTCGTAGCGGCAGCGCTTGGCGATGGCGAGCTGGAGCTGCACCTCTGGCTAGTACATCGGCAGGCCGGCCCGCTGCCTCCGCTTAGTCCTCGTGTTCCAGTAGTTCTTGATCTCGTTGTCCGTCCTTCCCGGTAGCTATGGGACAAGTGACGATTGTCGTGTCAAGATTTAATTACTTGCCAATATAGTATAATTAATAATGAGATTGAAAAGAACAATTCAATCTGCGTGTTGCTTACATGGGAGGCCATACGAGCCCACTTGTTGCCGAGCTGCGCGATGAGGAGCTCCTCATCGGGGGAGAAGGAGCCCTTCTTGAGGTTGGGGCGAAGATGGTTGGTCCACCGCAACCGACAGCTCTTGCCGCAGCGAAGAAGCCCAGTCAGGCGCTGCACGGCGTTCCAGTTGCCCTCACCGTGCTGCCGCACGTGGTTCACCAGCACAGCGTCCTCCGCCGTCGTCCAAGGCCCTTTCTTCAGCACCACCGGCGTGGCCTCCTCCCTCTGCCCTACTTCCTCATGAAGACAGTCTGTGGCCGGCACCTTCTCTACCTCCAGCGATGTAGGCGCCGCCGCCGTGTCGGGCTCACCCTCCATAGGCGACGCCAGAGAAGGATGGAGGAGGTAGAGATACGTACGAGGTTGTTTGGGGAAGGTGGCAGGGAGGAGAAGGAAGGGGGGGCAGGAGGGTAGGTTTAAGCGGAACTTTGCTAAAAATGGCGGCGGATGGGAGCTGGCGTTTTCGGTTTGTGTGGTTTGTAAGTGGTTTTTGCAGACGAAAGAAGGTGACTCACCGAGGGACTAAGGCCGCGGTATTTGGCTCTCTGTTCATTTTGGGTTCCCTTTTTGGTTCTCTAAAGGCTATATATGGGTTAGATGGACTGGAGCATCTTGTGCTTGAGTTTTGGTGCTATGCTTGCATTTGGTGTGTGTCGATACTGTAACGACCCAAATTCTGGAACCAGGAAAAACTTAGTTGTCCGAGACCAAAAATTTAGGGGCAACAAAAACTTTTTTTTAAATGTCTTGTTACTAGATGTGATTTACTCATGTTTGTTTGGTTTGTCAAGTTGTGGTATGGGTTTGTGTCATGACCTCTTTAAATATCAAGCTTGGAACTCAACCTGGTTATGATATGACCTTTGAGATTAATGTTTTGACAAGTAAAAATGGTCCATATATCTTCTCCTCTCATAATTTTTAACAAACTCCATTTACCCTGATGTTTTGATTTTAGCATCTACCCAAAAATCTATTCTTTGAGAGAATAAAAGTACTTTCAAATTTACTCGTTTTTAAATCATGGAGGACTATAAAATAAGTCCTAATATATCTTTAAGTTAAGGTGTTGCTAGTATTTTCAACCCTTATTTAAAAACTCTAAATTTCTATTTCTTGGGAAAATATTACTAAGAAGTGGTTTAATTCTCTTTCTACCAAAAACCTTGCCATGATCATGTTTGTCACCACCTCACAAATATGTTTGGTTATTTATTCAATTGTTTGTATGTTTGAACTTTTTGACTTGTGCTTATTTTATCTGTCTTGAGTGTGTATTTCTGTGAGTGGCATGTGGTTTTGTTGGTATCAAGTTAAGGTTTATTGCTTGAATTGGAATCATGGAGTCTTGTTTGATGTTTTTGAATGCTTGTAACTTGTTTACCACTTTTTAGGTTGTTTGAGTTAAAACATTTCTAAAACAATTAATTATTAAATAGTGCATATCTATCTTAGCTCATGTTAACTTTTAGCATTTCTAGAGCCTCACCATTTGTGTTTCTTTTGATCTTTTTGGAAATACAAAACTTCTAGCATCACCTACATCCCCTCTACTTTCCTTATATAGCCCTCTCAAAAATTTACTAAAATGTTTGATCCCTAATCCTTGCTTGTTTTTAGTGCTTCTTATTAAGGTGACCAATTGCTCCAGTATCTAATACCATTTTGTCACCTCCGTGTTTCTTCGACATATTGATATTTGTGCCAATGAATCAGGACACCAGTCATCCTTGGCACCATCTCTCACACCCCAAAGCTTTAGTGGGCCTTTTGAGCTTAAGAAACATTTAATCCATGATGGTTTTGATGCTACCACAATAACAGCATTTCAGGACTTAGAATTTTTCTGTCACTTTGTCTGAATTTTCTGAAAACTGTTATTTTATTCACTTTTGCATTTCTCTCCCTAAGCAAATCATGACCCCTCTGGACCATACACTTGCACCCCTCTCTTCTCCATCACCTGTCCTTGCTTGGAGAATTCTTTTTAGCCCTAATTAAGCCCCTGGGTTCTTAATGTTTAGTGATGAACATAGCATCAAATTAACCCTGTGCAATTTTCTTTAAGCACCTAAAACCTGTTAAGACCCTCTCCATCTCTCTCCCCAACGACTCCCTCTGTCACATGTGAGCAGAGCAGCACCACCCCGACCCTGGCCCACATGTCAACCACCCCAACTCACCATTGCCCACTCACTCCTCTCCTTTTTCCAAATTGACCAATGGGAGATCACTCCCCCTTCTCCCACTGGCCAAGCCACGTCTCTCCCCGACCAGCACACCCCTGCCCACTCCTTCACCACCCTCCAGAGCCAATGGACGTGCCCCTCCTCGCTCTCTCTCACCCCCACACCCGAAACCCTAAGAAAAGAGCTCCCTGTCCAAAACCCGAGCTCGTGCCCTGCCCCTTGCTCACCCTCACTCCCAAACGCCGCACACACACCCCCTATCCTCCCTCTCGAAGCCGAGCCCGAGCTCTTGCTCTCTGCTGCCCGGGAGCCCGCGAGTTTCTCTTCGGTAGCCGCCGGAGAGAACGACGTTTGCCAGCGCTCCTCTCCACCTTTCCCTGCCATTTTCGGCTCTCTGTGACCTCCTCTGCGAGTTCTAACACGGACCCCTCTTCTTTTTCCTTTTTGGTCCAGCGGAGCAGCTCCTCCATCTTCGACCGGAGAAGGAGAAGCTCGGGGCCGGCGAGGAGCCCTCGCGTGCATGCAGGTTTGAAGGCCACCCTAAGCTCTCCCGCAGCCTTCCCTGACTCTCCGCGCCCTTCCCCGACCATATCATCTCTCCCCCTCGAGCCCTCGGTGAGCAACCAGCAGCCCATGTCGTTTTCCCTCTTTTCCCCATGTCCTGGACGTTGCTAGGTAGAAGATGAACAGCTGCCGTTGATCTGCAAATCAACGGTTCTCATTTGAGCACCCTAGATCTAATCCTGGCCTTTAGATCTTGATCCTGGGGTAGCTTACCCCTTCACTTATGTGTGCACCGGAGCAGGCCGGCCCAGCTCTCGAGGCTTGGCCCAGCTAGGGATCCGGCCCTTTAGTTGTTTTTTTTCAGAAAAATCTTTGTTCTGTTTATTTTCCTGTTAGTTATGCAGTGTAGCTTTAATTCGTTTCTGGTAGATCTAGACATGCAAATCGAGTGATTTCAATTTTTTAGCACTCCTATGTGTTTTCTTAACCATGTGGCACTGGCCGTTTTCAAAAATATGTTTTTATTTATGTGCTAGATTTAATCTTGTAAAAAGTTACTTTTTCACTAAATCCTTAATATCTAGAGTTTTATGAATGAAAATTTTGTGAATCCAATTGTTTTGAAAAGCCTGTGAGTGTAGCTTTCTGTAGAAATTAACCTCATGTGTTTGTGCTGCTTAGTTTTGAAATGTCTTGTGTTTGAAGTTTGGACCAGTAGGGTTTTCTAGCATTTAATTAATTTTCTGTGAATAAGATTTTGGACTAAATCCAATTGCAGTAGTTTCTAATTCATGCAAAGAACCTAAATATAGCTTTTCATAAAATTTGGCTGAACAGAACACCCTAGACTCAATAAACTCTAAAAATGATGTTTTCTGCCTATTAAAAATGATAAAATAAATATTTGGTCATTTATGAAATTGTTACTTTTGTTGTTTGTGAATTGATTAGGTACTGTATAACACTACCTAATGTTGTCCTTAATATGTTAGTACTGTTTGTGCTTAAGTAAAAACAAAATGAAGTTAATTGTAAAATGCTATTAGTGCCTAAGGAAGTAAAATCAATTAATCATGCTTGTTTGCTTAATTACTTGATTAATGAAATAAAGTAAACCTTACTAATAAAGTCCTTCTTAGCTACTGGTTGTTTTAAGTTTATTAGTGATGCTTAGTTTTACAAATTGAAGGTGATCCAAAAAGGTTGTCTAATTATGACCTTAACCCTATTTGTAGTTAAATAATAAATTGTATTGTAGTTGCCAAACATGTTTGTGTGATTTAATATGTTTGCCTTGTTAGTTAAACTTGGTAGTCTTTAAGTTAATACTAGCATGAGTAGTTTGTTAATGTCTCTATCTTAACTTGGTGGAATAATTTAATAATAGAAAATAATTAGTAACTTAACTTTTGTCTGAAGTATTTCCTAAACTATGGTAACAGCCCTTGTTAAGTGACCTAACCACCCTAAGTGGAGTTTTGCTTTAGGGTTTAGTTAAAACCACCTTTTTGACTATTAGGGTTGTTGTGTATACTGTCTTAGGTATGTTTGTTGTTTGTCTTAGTTATATGGACTTGCTGTTTGTTGCTGTTTTAATTAAGTAAGTTGTCTGCTTTTGAGTGTTAGTTTAGTGCCTGGTGCAATGCTTGCTGCTTTGTTTAAGTACTTTAGATTGTTGTCAACCCGCTACTTAGAATTAACGGTAGTCGCGTTTAATTTTCCGGTACGATAGAACCGCAAGAGGAGGAGCAGTAAGTGGAAGCTGAACCCGCCTACGAGGGAGAACAAGACCAGGGACATTTTGCCGAGCAAGGCAAGCCACCTCACCATACCCTACTAAAATCCTATTATTTCATTAAAGCATGCTTTGTTTTCAAAATAAAATAATGCATGTTTTATTTCTTTTGTGGCACTTTGCCACCCCAAAACTATTTTTATAAAATATTGTTTGGCCAAAACTATCTACTAGAATATGATAGGTGTTATAAAAATTAAGTCTTCACTTGAGAAGCCTTCTACTGAAGGCGCTATCAAGAAAATTATATTTTCTAGTAGCATATCCTTACATCCTTATCTCAAAACTATAGGATGGGAGCCTGGTCTTTGGAAAAATGTTTCCCGAGGAAAAACCCGAGTCGCTGGGAGCGATCGGCGAGAAAGTATTTTACAAAACCCATGTTGCTGGGAGCAAATGGAGGAGTTTATGAAAACCCGAAGTGCTGGGAGCATTCGGAGAGTTTATGAAAACCCGAAGTGCTGGGAGCATTCGGAGAGTTTGTGAAAACCCGAGCTGCTGGGAGCAGTCGGAGGTGGAGATGTTTTGAAAAACAAAGTACTGCCCTAGCGGCCGCACTGAACAACTAACCCGTGCAACCATGTTACCCCCATATGGGACGGGGCTTGACCGGAAGCTTGTTTGTATTAATATGGAACTACCTCAATTTGCTTAGGGGGTGGCTATGGCCCTGAACTGGTTGTCGCCTAAGAGAGAGGGACATAAAGAGAGTGGGATTAAGTTCGCCACCAGTTGCACCGATTAGGTCCCCTGTCATGGCGGTCGGACACCATGGGATGGGTTCAACGGTGCCGGGGGGAATCAACCTAGTTGAAGAGGTATCTCTGTATTAGTATGGACATAGTGAAAAGTCTTGATTAGTGTCCCGACGTTTGACGTATTGTCGTCTGGCAATCCGTGGGATGATCCGCGGCGGTGACCTATTTGATGTGGTGAAAGTGCACCACCTCTGCAGAGTGTAAAACTATTCGAATAGCCGTGTCCGCGGTCATGGATGGTTGGAAAGGCCACCGATCTAGGCGTATGGGCATTTTATGTTTTAAAAAGAAACTGTTTTCGGCAAAGGAGAAAGGAGACATCAAGGAGGTACCTGGGAGGTACGGAATTTGGGAGAAGATGGTTGGTCTCGGGGAGTCAACCAGTCGGAACCCGGAAAGGAAAAAGGGGCATCCCTATCCTAGTGTTTTGAAGAAAGTTTTACAAAAGTGTTTTCGAACGTGGAAATGTTTTTCTGCCATTTCTAAAAGAAGGAGAATTATATCTCCAAATGTCTTTTTCAACAAAGATATAGAGATGTTGTATTCTCTATGTCTACAAGCATCGTTTTGCAAAAATTAAGCCCTATAGTCATATATAAGCAGCTATCCCAGTTTTCGAAAACGCTTTTATTGCATTACCATGGAAACTTAAGCCTGGTGGTGGTCTTGCGAGTACGTAATTGTACTCATGGCTGTGTCCCTAGATATTCCAATGTCCAGATTTTTAACGAGAAGACCTACGCCAAAGATGAGGAGTACGCCGACGACTACGCCAACTGAGTGTCACCAGTCAACTGCTCTGTGGGAAGGCGTCCTGTTGTGACGAGGGCCGACGCTAGCCGAGAGCTTCCGCTATATCGTAGTTAATTCTGTCCTGCGTGACAGTGATTGCAGACTTGGTCATGTGACCATTATTTATTTGTGTAAGACTTGTATGTACGTTTGAATGATGTAACTTTGTATACCAGTTGGTTATGTGATCGCGATGCACTGATCATTGGGATCGTGATCTGTTTACATAACGTGGGCACCTCGGACTTTGGTAAATCTGAGGGGTCCTTACAGACTTGGTATCAGAGCCATCGTTGACCTTAGTAGACCTTAGTTAGCATGGTCGTTAGCTTAGGAAGGAAATATTTTGCTAAAACTTATTTCTACAGAAATCTATTTTCTTCAAGGTAAGCCTAGTATGGTTTCCACTCCTCACCTATTCTCAAAAATATCTTGATCTTACCTTTCTAATTTCAAAGTTTTTCAAAGGAGTTCTCTCTACTCTCTTGTCCCTATTCAAAACTTGTTTACGCTTGACGATGGACCCAAGTGAGACCCAAGTAGCTAGAGCCAAGACGAGACAAGAGTCCTCAGATGCACAGTCCACAAGACCAAAATCGTCGATGACAGCAAAGCCGGGACCTCCAAATACCCGGATGTGCAGAATGCAGGACAAGAATGAAAAATCACCTTCGCTCCCTCGACTCAACCCCAACAATGTTACGCCATCAACAAACCGGACAATCTCAAACTTTTCGGCAAGAACCCAAGATGATCAAAGGAGGACTTCAGTAACCATGTGACACCAAACCCCATAGGATGAAGTAGGATATGACTTTTGGTTGGATTACCCGACTATCACGATTGTTGAAGTGCCCTTTTTGTACTATAGGTGTTTCGTGTGCTGTTTTGCTGGTATGTTTTTTTGCTTGTGTGTGTCTCGTTTGTGTGTTTGTTGTTGGTGGGTTGTTTTCTGGTATGTTTCACAAGCACGCCTTGTCGGCAACACATATTAGGCACATACTTCCCTTTTGTTTAACCATCTTTTTGCCGCTACACAAAATACCTGTTTGGCCCTTTTAAGCGTTAGATGCAACGTGATACTTTTCAAAACTTGTTTAGAAAACCTCTCTAAAAATGTTTTGCCTCTGATCTAAACTTCGACACGTGAGAGCTTTTAACCGCACCTGATACAGAGGACCACCCCGAGAAAGCTCATCCCCGTGATGTAACGAGCCTTGTCTAATTTAATGAGCTTTTCGAATTACAAGTAGACCATCACTAACTTAACGTATCTAACTTTAGAGTAACACCTAACACCAATTTGTCGTGTTGCTAATCAACTAACCTACTCAAGACCTACCAAACCGAGACAAGAAAATAGGTGCCAACGGAAGTCTCTCTTACGGATGGCACTACGGAGGACTCAAAGAACGCCAAGAGCTAATACTCTTTGAAGATTTTATGAAGCCTCAAGCCGTGGCACACAAAGAAGATCAACATCAGCAACAACGAAGACAACCAGCACTGAAGATCGCCTACATCAAGATGAACCCCGAAGCAAGAGTCATAAGTGCCTTCTATGCGCCAACATTATTAACCTCGACTTGCCCGACTTGAGACTGATAGCAATAAGTATCTTAACTAATTTTCCAGGCTAACTAAGATAGAACCGACCTCTGAAGGATAGTGTGTGGCGTCATGAAGTCAACGAACCAAGGAAGTCTTCATCAACTTTGTTCGTCAGCTAAACCGAAGGTGGGCACAATAGAAGACATCATATCTAACAAGACGCCAAGAACGACGAAAGGCCCGAAGTCTGTTGTTGTTGACAACACACTAAGCAAGTTAGACGCCTTTAGTAGCTTGTAGCACCCTTTTGACTCTTTAAGAAAAAGCGGAGAGAGTCAAGTCTACGGACCTGACACCCCTGTGAGGCTTGAAAACGGTTGGCGGATATTTAACTGCTAACCCCTCAAGACGGCAATATCTGGACAAGTGTCTACATCAACCGCAAGCGCCAAGGAGCTACGACCAAGACAAAGATCGCCGTGGTACCCAAGAACAACAACATATTGAAGTCGGCAGCAACTTATACCTTCAACAGCTACCCTTCAAGGCCCCTTTTTAAGGGGGGAAGACCCACCCTCGTTTTATTAGGGAATTTTGGCAAACTATCCTTTACGCCCCAACCCTGGGGTATTTGAAGTCAGCTCGACAAGATCACTGGTCAGAATCAACCCTCATGACAGCACCTTCAGCAAAGACCCAAAGGCCTTCCGGAAGAAAATCCGATGACGTTTCGACAAGGAGACCTCAGTTGAGAATCGACAATACCGGAAGATAAAGGAGCAACAAACCCATTAACCTTGCACTCTCCTTGTACCCGCATAGGAATCTCGGGACGAGATTCTTTTAAGGGGGGAAGGTCTGTAACGACCCAAATTCTGGAACCAGGAAAAACTTAGTTGTCCGAGACCTAAAATTTAGGGGCAACAAAAACTTTTTTTTAAATGTCTTGTTACTAGATGTGATTTACTCATGTTTGTTTGGTTTGTCAAGTTGTGGTATGGGTTTGTGTCATGACCTCTTTAAATATCAAGCTTGGAACTCAACCTGGTTATGATATGACCTTTGAGATTAATGTTTTGACAAGTAAAAATGGTCCATATATCTTCTCCTCTCATAATTTTTAACAAACTCCATTTACCCTGATGTTTTGATTTTAGCATCTACCCAAAAATCTATTCTTCGAGAGAATAAAAGTACTTTCAAATTTACTCGTTTTTAAATCATGGAGGACTATAAAATAAGTCCTAATATATCTTTAAGTTAAGGTGTTGCTAGTATTTTCAACCCTTATTTAAAAACTCTAAATTTCTATTTCTTGGGAAAATATTACTAAGAAGTGGTTTAATTCTCTTTCTACCAAAAACCTTGCCATGATCATGTTTGTCACCACCTCACAAATATGTTTGGTTATTTATTCAATTGTTTGTATGTTTGAACTTTTTGACTTGTGCTTATTTTATCTGTCTTGAGTGTGTATTTCTGTGAGTGGCATGTGGTTTTGTTGGTATCAAGTTAAGGTTTATTGCTTGAATTGGAATCATGGAGTCTTGTTTGATGTTTTTGAATGCTTGTAACTTGTTTACCGCTTTTTAGGTTGTTTGAGTTAAAACATTTCTAAAACAATTAATTATTAAATAGTGCATATCTATCTTAGCTCATGTTAACTTTTAGCATTTCTAGAGCCTCACCATTTGTGTTTCTTTTGATCTTTTTGGAAATACAAAACTTCTAGCATCACCTACATCCCCTCTACTTTCCTTATATAGCCCTCTCAAAAATTTACTAAAATGTTTGATCCCTAATCCTTGCTTGTTTTTAGTGCTTCTTATTAAGGTGACAAATTGCTCCAGTATCTAATACCATTTTGTCACCTCCGTGTTTCTTCGACATATTGATATTTGTGCCAATGAATCAGGACACCAGTCATCCTTGGCACCATCTCTCACACCCCAAAGCTTTAGTGGGCCTTTTGAGCTTAAGAAACATTTAATCCATGATGGTTTTGATGCTACCACAATAACAGCATTTCAGGACTTAGAATTTTTCTGTCACTTTGTCTGAATTTTCTGAAAACTGTTATTTTATTCACTTTTGCATTTCTCTCCCTAAGCAAATCATGACCCCTCTGGACCATACACTTGCACCCCTCTCTTCTCCATCACCTTTCCTTGCTTGGAGAATTCTTTTTAGCCCTAATTAAGCCCCTGGTTTCTTAATGTTTAGTGATGAACATAGCAACAAATTAACCCTGTGCAATTTTCTTTAAGCACCTAAAACCTGTTAAGACCCTCTCCATCTCTCTCCCCAACGACTCCCTCTGTCACATGTGAGCAGAGCAGCACCACCCCGACCCTGGCCCACATGTCAACCACCCCAACTCACCATTGCCCACTCACTCCTCTCCTTTTTCCAAATTGACCAATGGGAGATCACTCCCCCTTCTCCACTGGCCAAGCCACGTCTCTCCCCGACCAGCACACCCCTGCCCACTCCTTCACCACCCTCCAGAGCCAATGGACGTGCCCCTCCTCGCTCTCTCTCACCCCACACCCGAAACCCTAAGAAAAGAGCTCCCTGTCCAAAACCCGAGCTCGTGCCCTGCCCCTTGCTCACCCTCACTCCCAAACGCCGCACACACACCCCTCTCCTCCCTCGAAGCCGAGCCCGAGCTCTTGCTCTCTGCTGCCCGGGAGCCCGCGAGTTTCTCTTCGGTAGCCGCCGGAGAGAACGACGTTTGCCAGCGCTCCTCTCCACCTTTCCCTGCCATTTTCGGCTCTCTGTGACCTCCTCTGCGAGTTCTAACACGGCCCCCTCTTCTTTTTCCTTTTTGGTCCAGCGGAGCAGCTCCTCCATCTTCGACCGGAGAAGGAGAAGCTCAGGGCCGGCGAGGAGCCCTCGCGTGCATGCAGGTTTGAAGGCCACCCCAAGCTCTCCCGCAGCCTTCCCTGACTCTCCGCGCCCTTCCCCGACCATATCATCTCTCCCCCTCGAGCCCTCGGTGAGCAACCAGCAGCCCATGTCGTTTTCCCTCTTTTCCCCATGTCCTGGACGTTGCTAGGTAGAAGATGAACAGCTGCCGTTGATCTGCAAATCAACGGTTCTCATTTGAGCACCCTAGATCTAATCCTGGCCTTTAGATCTTGATCCTGGGGTAGCTTACCCCTTCACTTATGTGTGCACCGGAGCAGGCCGGCCCAGCTCTCGATGCTTGGCCCAGCTAGGGATCCGGCCCTTTAGTTGTTTTTTTTCAGAAAAATCTTTGTTCTGTTTATTTTCCTGTTAGTTATGCAGTGTAGCTTTAATTCGTTTCTGGTAGATCTAGACATGCAAATCGAGTGATTTCAATTTTTTAGCACTCCTATGTGTTTTCTTAACCATGTGGCACTGGCCGTTTTCAAAAATATGTTTTTATTTATGTGCTAGATTTAATCTTGTAAAAAGTTACTTTTTCACTAAATCCTTAATATCTAGAGTTTTATGAATGAAAATTTTGTGAATCCAATTGTTTTGAAAAGCCTGTGAGTGTAGCTTTCTGTAGAAATTAACCTCATGTGTTTGTGCTGCTTAGTTTTGAAATGTCTTGTGTTTGAAGTTTGGACCAGTAGGGTTTTCTAGCATTTAATTAATTTTCTGTGAATAAGATTTTGGACTAAATCCAATTGCAGTAGTTTCTAATTCATGGAAAGAACCTAAATATAGCTTTTCATAAAATTTGGCTGAACAGAACACCCTAGACTCAATAAACTCTAAAAATGATGTTTTCTGCCTATTAAAAATGATAAAATAAATATTTGGTCATTTATGAAATTGTTACTTTTGTTGTTTGTGAATTGATTAGGTACTGTATATCACTACCTAATGTTGTCCTTAATATGTTAGTACTGTTTGTGCTTAAGTAAAAACAAAATGAAGTTAATTGTAAAATGCTATTAGTGCCTAAGGAAGTAAAATCAATTAATCATGCTTGTTTGCTTAATTACTTGATTAATGAAATAAAGTAAACCTTACTAATAAAGTCCTTCTTAGCTACTGGTTGTTTTAAGTTTATTAGTGATGCTTAGTTTTACAAATTGAAGGTGATCCAAAAAGGTTGTCTAATTATGACCTTAACCCTATTTGTAGTTAAATAATAAATTGTATTGTAGTTGCCAAACATGTTTGTGTGATTTAATATGTTTGCCTTGTTAGTTAAACTTGGTAGTCTTTAAGTTAATACTAGCATGAGTAGTTTGTTAATGTCTCTATCTTAACTTGGTGGAATAATTTAATAATAGAAAATAATTAGTAACTTAACTTTTGTCTGAAGTATTTCCTAAACTATGGTAACAGCCCTTGTTAAGTGACCTAACCACCCTAAGTGGAGTTTTGCTTTAGGGTTTAGTTAAAACCACCTTTTTGACTATTAGGGTTGTTGTGTATACTGTCTTAGGTATGTTTGTTGTTTGTCTTAGTTATATGGACTTGCTGTTTGTTGCTGTTTTAATTAAGTAAGTTGTCTGCTTTTGAGTGTTAGTTTAGTGCCTGGTGCAATGCTTGCTGCTTTGTTTAAGTACTTTAGATTGTTGTCAACCCGCTACTTAGAATTAACGGTAGTCGCGTTTAATTTTCCGGTACGATAGAACCGCAAGAGGAGGAGCAGTAAGTGGAAGCTGAACCCGCCTACGAGGGAGAACAAGACCAGGGACATTTTGCCGAGCAAGGCAAGCCACCTCACCATACCCTACTGAAATCCTATTATTTCATTAAAGCATGCTTTGTTTTCAAAATAAAATAATGCATGTTTTATTTCTTTTGTGGCACTTTGCCACCCGAAAACTATTTTTATAAAATATTGTTTGGCCAAAACTATCTACTAGAATATGATAGGTGTTATAAAAATTAAGTCTTCACTTGAGAAGCCTTCTACTGAAGGCGCTATCAAGAAAATTATATTTTCTAGTAGTATATCCTTACATCCTTATCTCAAAACTATAGGATGGGAGCCTGGTCTTTGGAAAAATGTTTCCCGAGGAAAAACCCGAGTCGCTGGGAGCGATCGGCGAGAAAGTATTTTACAAAACCCATGTTGCTGGGAGCAAATGGAGGAGTTTATGAAAACCCGAAGTGCTGGGAGCATTCGGAGAGTTTATGAAAACCCGAAGTGCTGGGAGCATTCGGAGAGTTTGTGAAAACCTGAGCTGCTGGGAGCAGTCGGAGGTGGAGATGTTTTGAAAAACAAAGTACTGCCCTAGCGGCCGCACTGAACAACTAACCCGTGCAACCATGTTACCCCCATATGGGACGAGGCTTGACCGGAAGCTTGTTTGTATTAATATGGAACTACCTCAATTTGCTTAGGGGGTGGCTATGGCCCTGAACTGGTTGTCGCCTAAGAGAGAGGGACATAAAGAGAGTGGGATTAAGTTCGCCACCAGTTGCACCGATTAGGTCCCCTGTCATGGCGGTCGGACACCATGGGATGGGTTCAACGGTGCCGGGGGGAATCAACCTAGTTGAAGAGGTATCTCTGTATTAGTATGGACATAGTGAAAAGTCTTGATTAGTGTCCCGACGTTTGACGTATTGTCGTCTGGCAATCCGTGGGATGATCCGCGGCTGTGTCCTATTTGATGTGGTGAAAGTGCACCACCTCTGCAGAGTGTAAAACTATTCGAATAGCCGTGTCCGCGGTCATGGACGGTTGGAAAGGCCACCGATCTAGGCGTATGGGCATTTTATGTTTTAAAAAGAAACTGTTTTCGGCAAAGGAGAAAGGAGACATCAAGGAGGTACCTGGGAGGTACGGAATTTGGGAGAAGATGGTTGGTCTCGGGGAGTCAACCAGTCGGAACCCGGAAAGGAAAAAGGGGCATCCCTATCCTAGTGTTTTGAAGAAAGTTTTACAAAAGTGTTTTCGAACGTGGAAATGTTTTTCTGCCATTTCTAAAAGAAGGAGAATTATATCTCCAAATGTCTTTTTCAACAAAGATATAGAGATGTTGTATTCTCTATGTCTACAAGCATCGTTTTGCGAAAATTAAGCCCTATAGTCATATATAAGCAGCTATCCCAGTTTTCGAAAACGCTTTTATTGCATTACCATGGAAACTTAAGCCTGGTGGTGGTCTTGCGAGTACGTAATTGTACTCATGGCTGTGTCCCTGGATATTCCAATGTCCAGATTTTTAACGAGAAGACCTACGCCAAAGATGAGGAGTACGCCGACGACTACGCCAACTGAGTGTCACCGGTCAACTGCTCTGTGGGAAGGCGTCCTGTTGTGACGAGGGCCGACGCTAGCCGAGAGCTTCCGCTATATCGTAGTTAATTCTGTCCTGCGTGACAGTGATTGCAGACTTGGTCATGTGACCATTATTTATTTGTGTAAGACTTGTATGTACGTTTGAATGATGTAACTTTGTATACCAGTTGGTTATGTGATCGCGATGCACTGATCATTGGGATCGTGATCTGTTTACATAACGTGGGCACCTCGGACTTTGGTAAATCTGAGGGGTCCTTACAGATACAAGTGTCACACAAGCAGGGATGGGAGAAGGACGTGGAACGGTGGAAGCAAGAAAGGGATTAGTGTCACATGAGCCGGGAAGGGGAAAGAATGTGGTGCCGTTGATACCGAAGACGATCTTGGGTAAGAAATTATTTTGATTTGATCTATGGTAACCGAAAATATTGAGAAAGGAATTAAAAAAAGTTGTGAAATAAATATGTAGTCAAATCCGCACCAGGAGGACTTTGTGGGGGCTAGTTAGTGCGTGACTCTTAAATTGAACTCATTTGGCATGTCTATTGATTTAACTTTTGTTGATCTTAATAAGGCATTTCGATGATTGTATTTCCGTTAATTGATTAAAGCAAAGAGGACCGACCCAGTTGGAAGAAAAGAATATCATTGATTCTCTTGGACCACAAATAGTGCTGCTAAATCTCAACAACACGAACTAAGAGCATCTCCAACAGACGCCTCAAATAAGCCGCACGCTCTAAATAACTGCTTTTTAGCACACGCGGGGCTAAAAACACCACTCCAGCAGACGCTCTATAAGCCAGCGCGCTGTAAAAACCGTCCAGCGCGCTAGACGAAGCTGGACAAAAAACTGCATATGTAGCGCGTTGCGTGCAGCGCGCTGGACAAGAAGAGCAAGCGCGCGAAGGTCCAACTGCCGCGGTGAAATTTCACCCGCGCGTGGAACCGCCCCAATCCCCACTGCGGCGACCGGCGCCGCCCCACGTAGCCGCCCCTGCCATCTCCTGCCCGCCGTAATCGCGCCGCCGGACGGAATCGCGCCGCCCGCCCTCCGGAATCACGCCGAGTCGGACAGAATCGCGCCGACCGAGCCCGCCGGAATCGGTCGGAATCGCGAGTCACCAGGCCTGCTGGCGGCGACGGAGGCTGCCGGAGACGCCGCCGGCAGGAATCACGCGTCGTCCAGGTAGGGCTCGATGCGGAGGCGTAGCAGAAGGAGTGGCCGAGTGCGTCGTCCCGGCAGGGTTCCGCGTCCACAGACGCCGGCGCCGGCCGCGAGCACGCGCACGCCCAGCCGTGACGGGCAGCTGCCTTGCGAGCTAGCTAGCCCATCCGAGGCTGCCTCTCCGGGCGTGGAGGCGCAGGCGGAGGCGGATGGAGATGAGCTAGCCAGCTCCAATGATTGGGGGCATGGTTGCTATTTTGTATTTTTGGTTAGGGACCTGATGGCGAGTTAGCTGGACCTATTTGTATAAGTTAAAGGGACCTGTTTGTTGTACTGCTGCCGGATGCGCGCTGTATTTTAGTGCGTCTGCTGAAGCTCGACGGCGGCGCGCTAAATTATAGCGCGTCTGCTAAAGCAAAACATGCGCCCAGCGTGCTAAAACGTTATTTTGGCGCTGCAAAAAAAATTTAGCGCCCCGGCGCGTTGGGCGTCTGTTGGAGATGCTCTAAGGCACATAACTTTTTGTCATAAATAGGATAATTCAAGTGAGCACCATCAAGTTTCTCACTAAAACAAGCAACCGACGACCACTGTGTACTAAAACAACACATATGCCAAAGTCACTTTCATTGCATTCTATTTCAAGCTTTTGTGAAGTTCGGAAAAACAATAAGTGGTGCCTCAGTTCACCTATTTTTAAGCTCCTTAAAAGTAAAATCGCTTTACCCCAAACAAAAGGTGATGAGGACATCCCTAGTCCTTTAACATTTTCTTCCATCGATGATGTTGCTGTTCAAGACAAGCCCAATGAAGTGGGGATTGGACCAATGACAAGAGCTCGTGCCAAGCTACTTGGACAACAGGTGAACTCACTCTTAATTGAATATGATGTTTGTGATAATGAGAATTTTATACTATCTAAGTCTATGTATTTGTGTATGATTAGGGTTGTTGATAACACAAACATTGGAGGAGGGCTAGAGGAGCAGCAAGAATTGGAGCACAACGTCACCTATGGCACGAGGGAGGAGCGGGAGGCATGCGTGAGGAAGGATGACGAAGAGAACCAGGCAGCCCGGCCTGAGGCCGGCCCCAGCCCGGCTAGGCCGGCTACCTACCCGATGCTCTCGGCTTCCAAGACCCGAGGCCGGCTCAGCCCGGCCTAGGCCGGGCATGCACCTGAGGCGGCCGGCCTTTAGCCCGGCCTCCAACCCGGCCAGGCCGGCCTAGGGGCCATGCAAATCCCAGCCCGGCCTTTAGCCTGGCCTTGACCCGGCCTGCGTGCCAGTTTTTCGGCCGAACCCACTTTGGGTCGCTTTGTATCGTTTTGAGTCCGAACCAAGTTAGGGATAGAGTCTTAGGTCGGTTGGCTCCCATATATATCCAAAGCCGGCGGCATAGAGAGGGTTAGACCACGTTTTGATTAAACCCTAGATTGGATTGCTAAGCATTCATCTATCCGAATTCCTCTTTGTTGCGATCAGGAGTTCACCCCTCCACTTTGCTTCGATCTGGAGGTTATTGCTACCAAAGTTTGAGTGTGATCTGTTGTTCCACTAGGAATTAGTAGATTGCAGAAACCGCTTCATGGTCGGCGGCTACGTTGCATCGGTGTGAGGCGTTGCGAATATCCATTGGGTTGAAGAGCTGTTGCATTGGCGACAGGGGAGCAGCCAGAGAGTTCATCAGATTCTCACAAGTTATCTTCCACCAATCATCCATCTACCCGCAGCTCACTGAGAAGATCGGGCCAGCCCTTATCAAAAGGAACATTCTTATGCGTTAATTCATTTAAGGGTAAGAAATAGAGCTAATCCTTCACAAATCATCGATAAAGTTCGACAAGACCATAGACACATCTTACTTCATTTACCATTGTTGGTGCCCCATTTCTTGATGGCTTCAACTTTTGCTTCACCCACTTCAATTGCATTAGAAGAAACGATAAAATCCAAAAAATACAACCTTTTTTCATGCAAATAGTGAATTTCTTGAGCAAGAAGTAATAAATGAGTTGGCGTAAATCTTTTCATTTTGAAGAACCAACAAACTTGTTTAAAATCCTCACCATAGTAATTAAGATATTTGCTATAAATGAGAGTATTTTCCAAATAAACAACAACAAACGTTGCAACTAGATGTCGCAAAACATTGTTTACCGAGTCTCACAAAAGTTGATGGTGCGTTCAAAAGACCAAATCACATAACCAACCATTCACAGAGACCAAGTTTGGTATTGATGGCGGTTTTCTATTAGTCGCCAAGATTCATTCTTATTTGGTTTTCTACACTACACAACTTTATCTTATAAAAGATAGTTGATCTACTGAATTCATCCAACATTTCATCAAGACGAGGAGTAGGGGATCACTGGAATTGTGCACTAGAGTATGATTGGGTAGAATTTCATACGTATTCATTAGCATGAAATAGTTCTTGAACCTACATCATGTTGGAGATATGCCCTAGAGAAAATAATATTTAGTCTTATTTTATCTTCAAGTATCTAAAGATATAAACGGTGAGACCCATTGGAGGATCTCCAGCGATTTGGGCTTTCTGGCCGTCCGATCCTCCCCGCTCCATGCCTCCGCACCGTCCGATCACCGTCGGCTCCTGGAGTCGGCATGAACAGGGATTCGCAAAGTCGCTAACCATACCAACCTTCGTGCACCCACTCTCGCTGACATCCTACGTGGATCACTCCTGTAGCTCAAGGGCCCACCCGTCGGCCTCACGCTGCGTGTTTAATCGTTGTGGCGGACGTGCCAGAGGGGTGCAGATTCGCAGCGTGTTCGTCCCATTGGTCGATTTTGTTCAGTTACCGTAATAGGTTTTAGCCAATGCATTGCGTGCCCCTCTGGGATTGCTTTCTTCGTACGCGGTTCCTTCCCCTCTCTCTCGCTGACGATGGGCCCCTTCCTTTCCTAGGCCCACAGGTCGGTTGCTCCGGACGTTGCATCGCCGATGTTTCCCTTCCATGCGTTGCCGCTGCGTATTTTCTACAGTATGCCGGGGCACGCTGGGTATTTCGCACGATCGTCGGGTACGTTGCACTGTTCGTGATGTCATGGAGAATTCGGGCCCGATTTCTCCGTCCGAGCTGGCCTCTCTCCACTCGTCGGCGGGTATGTTGCACTGTGCTGGTAGTCAGAAGGCCCGATTTTGCGTGTCGCTGGCGTCTCGCCATTGGTTCATTAAGACGGAACCGACCTACGCGTATTGAATAGTTGCCGTGACGCTACAGTATTGAACTGGGGGTATATATTCGTCTTTTGGATCTGAGGGTTACCGCAGCCTCCATTCCCCCCGTTTCTTCTTCCTCTTTGTTCTTGCTCCGTCTTACTGTTGCTGCGTTTGATCTGTTCCTTTTGTTGTTTGTTGTGTGATTGTGCTATTGTGTGATTTTTTGGTGTTTAATTAGTTTTGTTGTCCACGGCCCTCTTCTCGTGTAGTATTTTTGTGTTTCCTTTTGTATTTACGATCCGTTGCTTTGCACTATTTTCCTGCCGTGTTTCTGACGTGTTTTCTTTTGTTCTTCCCTATGTTGATGCAGGCCGACTTCTTGCTGTAGATTGATCGTGTCTGCGTGCCGGCTTTATCCTGGGCTGTAAAATCAGGTATTTTTCTTTTTTTTTTTTCGGATCATGTTCATCCTGTTGTGAATCATTGTGTTCCGTCGACGTGTTCGCTGCCAGTGGACGTTTTGCTCCGGTGTTTCTCGTGTTTCCTTTTTTACGGATAATTGTTTGTACAGTCTTTTTGTCCTGTTGCTTACCATTGTTTTCTTCCCTGTTTTGATGCAGGCTGGTTTCTTGCTGCAGATTTACGTTCTTCGTGTTTGCTTTTGTTTTTTTTTCGTGTTTATTGTATTTCTCGATTTTCTTTCAGCCGTATCGTTTTGGGCGGTGAGGTGTTGGTTGCCTTCGATCGGTGCTTTGTACCGTGTTCCTATCGCGTTGCTAGAGATTTTTCTTTTGTTCTCACTACCTTGATGTAGGGCGGTTTCTTGCTGCAAATTTTACGTTCGTCGTGTTTCCGCTTCCTTTTTTCTGTTTATTCTATTTCTCAATTTTTTCTGTAGTCGTGTGGTTTCGCCCGTGCCGGCTTCATCCCGGTTGTAAATTCGTTTTTTTCTTTCGTTTCTGATCTGGTTCATCCTGCTGGGAATCCTTTCGTCGGTGAACGCGTGTGTTATTTGTGGACGTGTTTGGTTATTTTCTTGGTATCTTGGTGCGGGTCCTCTGTCGGCTCTCTATTTCCTGTGTCTATATTCCGATCGATTGTGTTTTACCTTTCATTGGTTATTTTCTCATGTGATGCTTCTCTATATCAGAGTCACTGAGCCGGCGAGCCAAAATCGGCGGGACTGGCCTTCTCTGTTTTACATTGCATCGACCCCGCCGACTCCCTGGACTCGGCTGGACTGGCCTTCTCCGTTTTATTGCGTACCGACCCCGCCGACTCCCTGGACTCGACGGGACTGGCCTTCTCTTTTTTTTATTGTGCATCGACCCCGTCGACTCCCTGGACTCGACCGTACTGGCCTTCTCCTTTTTATTGTGCATCAACCCGGTGGACTCCCTGGAGTCGGCGTGACATTCGTTTCTCCGGCAACTCAGTGGAAAATAAAAATGACATGATAGTACGTGTCGTTGAAAATGAACAAATTAGTGGATCCACGGATTAACCGTTACCAAAAAACAACGGAATTTTTTCCTTGGATCGTCTGACTATTTTCTTTGTAGGTCGTCTGTTCACTGGAAGGATCTTCGTTTCGTGGAGCTGCTTGGAGATTTTTGGTCTCAGAGGTACCTGCAGGTTCACATGGTATGTCTGTTCAATCTGTTTTTACATTACATTGCTTAACTTTGTTGTATTTTTATTTTGCGTTTGTCATATGTTTGTGCTATGTTTTTTTCCTGTTTGTGCGGTGGGTTTGCCTATATTTGTGTGTGTATGACGTGGTGTGTCTGACCTGTCTTTGCGTGACGCCTGTGTGTGTCGCATTTCTTACATGACGTTGGCTGCGATTTAGGGGTATGGTAGGGAAATATATCGGGCTTTCTTTATTTCTTTCGGTGGTGTCTTGCTATTGGTTAGTTTCTGTAGTTTTTTGGAGGCTCGGTGGGATTTTCACCATTGGTTGCCGTGTACTTCCTATCGTAGACATGTTCATGTACATCGACTCCTGCTCCTGGGGCTTTCCAGCTCTTCTTGAAGTAGTGGATGGACTAGGATAACTGTGTCATCACTGACTATCTTTAGTTGCCATCGGCTTACATCATATTCTTTCCTACAAACTGCCTTGACGACTCTTTCGTTACCGGCTATGAGAATTTCTTTGGTAATTGTTGCAATTGTAATAAAAGTGTGCCCTCTGAAATTGAAAGTGTACTTAAAGATTTTATCGCTACACGAACAAAATAGTTGAAGAAAAATTAGGGAAACTTGGTTATCTTGTCTCAAAGGTCGGTGATCTTGCCTATGATGTTCAAATTTTAAAATAAGAACCTTATCTCTTGATGTTGAGAATGCCGGTTCTTTGATGGCTATACGGATTAGACTACATAACAATATAAAGATGTTAGTTTATTTGCATACTAGATGGCCCAGAGAGGTGGAAGAAGATCAAATTGATGAAATGACTAATTTGGTAGTGATTTTCTCCCCTACAAACTACCGTGTTGCCGGTTCCTTCGCTACGAGCTGAGGGTCGGCGGTGTCGGGTTATGCATTAAGACGGAACCTGGAGTCGGCGGGGTCGGGTTGTGCATGAAGACAGGAACCTGGATCTGGCGGGGTCGAGTTGTGCATTAAGACAGGAACCTGGAGTCGGCGGGGTCGGGTTGTGCATTAAGACGGGAACCTGGAGTCGGCGGGGTCGGGTTGTGCATTAAGATGGGAACCTAGAACCGGCGGGGTCGGGTTGTGCATTAAGACGAAAACCTGGAGCCGGCGGGGTCGGGTTGTGCATAAGACGGGAACCTAGAGTCCGCGGGGTCGGGTTCTGCATTAAGACGGGAACCTAGAGTTGGCGGGGTTGGGTTGTGCATTAAGACGTTAACCTGGAGTCGGCGGGGTCGGGTTGTGCATTAAGACGGGAATGTTTCGGTACCATAACATGCACCGTGCGGTCGTGTCGACTCCCTGTAGCAGGCGGCCCAGCCTCGCCGGCTCCAGTGAGACGGCGGGAGTGGCCGTGAATAAGATATGACGCTTGATTGGTAGTTTAACCAGCTAGAAAAGATATGACATGGGTAACCAAAGGGACAAAGCTCCAAGTCAATGTGTCTTCGACGAATAAAAGGTTTCCCATCGTCTTATTTCGTCTTTTTTTGTGTACGTTCTTTTGGTAGAGATTGGTTTGTTGCCGTGTTTAGTCCGTCCGTGTGTGTGGAAATGTGGGCTTTCGCAGAAAAGGCATTTCTTTCCCTCCGTTCCGTCTGGTCATGTCGGATCCTGGAGTCGGCTCCCTTAGATTCGGCAGGCAGATTTCATCGTGCAACACGCTTTCCAAATGGTTCACGTTAAGCAGACTCAGATATTTCCGACCTAATGAAATTATCTTTCTATTACGTGATCGGACGGTGCATTAAGACGGAGATCAACAATATGAGTACAAATCGGACGACATGAAAAGGAGCTGCTCCCGTGGAAGAGAGAAGGGAAGGTACGATGGTGTATATCAACACGACTACAGTGTACGCGGCACCCCATGGCAAAAGGCCGGTCGTTCCCCAAACTTACTGTACGAATTAACCAAAATCATGGATCAATTCTTAAGCCGGCCAATGGGAGGGTGGCGTCGGGATTTGGCCACCGAACCTGTTCTTTTGCAGCTCGTCATGGCCGACTCCAGGGAGTCGGCCGGGTAGATGCACAATATATAGGAGAAGGCCAGTACCGTCGAGTCCAGGGAGTCGGCGGGGTCGATGCACAATAAAAAGGAGAAGTCCAGTCCGGCCTATCGCAATCTCCTTCTCTCCGCACCATCCGATCTTGCCGGCTCCCTGGAGTCGTTTCAAAAGCGTGTGGTTCCTGGTTATGTGTTTGTCCCTCCTATCATGTCTTTTGGCCCTCAGAAAATCGGACCGGCTCCCATAAATTGGCGATTTTTGATGAGCTTGTTGACATGGGTATGCCTATCGGGTACCCTACCATGAGGGTACCTGGTGCACGTATCGACTAGGCCCAACTATCAGAGCCTACATGAAGCCCATGAAGGAAGGCCCACGAAGATGGAGTATCCTCCAAGTTTGGCGAAACAATAGTCGGTTTAGAGTTTCCTTACTTGTAAATCGAGTCGGTTACGAACACCCGAGACCCAGCCTATTATTTAAGGACTGGGAGGGCCATCGAACCGGACCACGTACCTTCAGAGCCACAAACCCTAGCGAGATCGACATCTCGTCGGGATCCTTGTTACCATCATATTCACAAAGCAATAACAGACAGGCAGGACGTAGGGGTATTACCTCCACACGAGGGCCCTGAACCTGGGTAAAATCTTT
Source organism: Poa pratensis (assembly GCA_947311845.1). Classification (NCBI taxonomy): domain Eukaryota; kingdom Viridiplantae; phylum Streptophyta; class Magnoliopsida; order Poales; family Poaceae; genus Poa; species Poa pratensis. Next base: position 1,547,444 of record CAMZMU010000076.1, on the reverse strand, counting down.
GCCCTGCTTGTCAGCCGACGATACGTCCAGCTCTACCACGTTCTCTCCCCCATATTCATAACCTAGGGACCTTAACCATGGGTCTTGATGAGTCTACCCCTCGTCACTTGTCGTGCATTAAAGTCGTCATGTTGGTTAGAAGAGAGGCAAGAGGAAAGCTCAAAGCGGCTACTGTTGGCAAACTTACACGGGGATTAAACTAGAAATACTTTGGCGTTCCTTCTAATCGTGCTAGTCGTCTGGCTGTAGGTCGTCGCGAGCCGGCTCTCCCGCGCTGACCACGATTCTGCCTTCACTTGATCGGTATGTGGCTGCGGTGAGCTTAACTTTGGAACGGACATCTCTTTCTTATGTTTTTTTGGCTGATGTAACTGATGCTCATAGGCGGTCCCGTGATTCCTGTCTTCCACGGAGAGGAACGCTGTTCGCGCCAACTCCAGGGAGTCGGCCTGATCGGATGGTGAATTAAGACAGAGAAGCCCATATGAGTCAACCAGAAAGCAATCACGCGACACGTGACTTTTCTGTATAGTATGCGGGCATAACTACATGACTCATACGAGGAATGAATTTGTTAATATATGATACTCCCAGCTTTGGCATGTCGACTCCAGGGAGCCGGTATGATCAGACAATGCGTTAAGACGGAAATGGTTCTGAATGGTCCACTCGGCAGACGTAACTAATGCTCATAGGCGGTCCCGTGGTTCCTGTCTTCCACGGAGAGGAACGTTGTTCGCACCGACTCCAGGGAGTCGGCCTGATCGGATGGTGAATTAAGACGGAGAAGCCCATATGAGTAAACCAGAAAGTAATCACGCGACACGTAATGTTTTCTGTACAGTATGCGGGCATATCTACATGACTCATAAGACGAATGAATTTGTTAATATATGATACTCTCAGCTTTGGCATGTCGACTCCAGGGAGTCGGCATGATCAGACAATGCATTAAGACGGAGATGGTTCCGAATGATTCACTCGGGAGTGTCGGACACAAGCCTCTCCACCCTTCACCTCTGTTCGTGTATGCTGATTGGGACATTGGTTCCGGTAGGCTGCCAGTGTGTACGGAATGCGCGATGCAGAAGCTAAAACCATCCCAACTCCATGGATATTCACTTCTTCACCGATATGAATTTACGCACGTCTGTCCAAGGAGCCCGGCGGATAGGCGGGAGGAAGCGGTGGCACTGATTGGGTGTGCAGAGGGAGGAGTAGGTGCGGTATTCATGTTTGTCCTCTTCGGTCTTATCATGCCGGCTTTCCGAGTCGGCGTCAGGTCCCACCGTGGCAGCTTCTTTAATGTACTATCCCATTCGTGTGCCGCCTAGATGCGATCGTTTAATTGTTGGGATCATACGTAGCTCCTCGCCGGACGCGTAGTAAGGTGGACCCGGATCTAGACTCATCGGTGTATCATTTCGTCCTTCCATTGTTGGTTTGGGAAAGTAGTTTCTCCAACTCCAGGGAGCCAGCGAGGCGTGATGATGAGGAGGGTGGAGTGGTCAGTAAAGTCGGCAAGCTAGATAGAAGACAAGTTTTGTGTGAAGGAAGTTATCAAGTGTCAAGAGGTAGGATGATGAAAGAAGATCAATAAGGGATAAAACACAAGCTCGGGGAGGCTCGTCATCGACCTCCTCTAGAATATTCAAGAAGTCTCAAGCGTCAAAGATTGGGGATCAGTCGATCCCGCCGACTCCAGGCCATCGAATCCAGGAAGTCGGCATGACTGACCTTCTCCGTCTCACTGTTCATCGATCCGGCCGACTCCGTGGAGACGGCGTGACCTGTGTTCTTTCGGCAACTCAGTGGAAAAGACAACCGAGATGATAGTACGTGTCATTGAATATGAACAAATTAATGGATCCACAGGTTAACGATTACCAAAGAACAACGAAAGAGCATAACCAAATAGATAAAAAACAACGGAGAAGGTCAGTTCACCACAGAGGAAGTAGGTTACGGTTTTCCCCAAAGAAGATTAGGGGGGCCATGTAATCATCTATTAGACGGTAAAACACCAACTAAAAGACATTTAATGGATCGATCACCGTTCAATGTCTTTTAGTGTCAGGATGCCTGCAGACTTTAGTCTGTTCACCTTTACTTTGTGCTTTAGCTTAGCTGGTGTTATGGAATGTGTATTGATTTTCGAAAATTAAATATAGGCACTAAGAAAGATCATTATCCTTTGGCTTGTTTTGATCAAATGTTAGAAAGGTTAGCTAACAGCACCCAATTTTGTTTGCTTGATGGTTATTCTTTTTTTCTCAGATTGCTATTAGACACCAAGATATTTAATTACGTTCCGTTTGATGTCGTGTTTACAACTTTGTGTTATATTTTTCGTTTTATCGGCCCCTTCTTTATTTCTTTCATTGACGTCTTCATATCCTTCGCTACCGGCTTAATATGCTTAGCCCCGCTTAGTTCCCCTTGTCCCTATGGAACTTATGCTTATAGATGCATGCCTTTCGCGGTTGATGTAATGCTCCTGTTTCGGGGATCTGCTTGGAGGTTTTTTTTGCCTCGGAGCTACCCGCCAGTTCGCATGGTATGGCTGTTCGACGCGGTGGCCTGCTATTAAGCCGGCAACCTGATATTAAGCCGGACACTGTGCCTATGCGGTGTCGTGCTCTTTAAGCCGGCCACTGTCCCTCGCCCTCTATTAAGCCGGCCACTGTGCCTAGGGTTTTCGGGTGCGTTCAGTTTGCAGAGGAGGCGAGGAAACCAAGACCTATGGATGCATAGATCTCACAGGATGGGTACATACATGTAGTTGTTAATCCAGTGCTTACCATGGTATTAGTGACATGTTTAACACACAAGGTAAAACTAAACCGAACAGTGCTCGTATAGCACATAGCCACATAGGTGGGGTTTTTAGGTACAATTGTCCGTGTAGTAGCACCTATATGCATTATAGAAGATAAACAGATGCTCTACCAGGACAATTTCTTCACATCTTTCTTTACAGATTCCTTAAGAAATCGCCATAGGCTGCATGTTTTGCTCTGACGTGTGGCTATCGTTTATGGTGGCCTCGACACACGCCAACGGCATGGTTTGCCATGCTGTGGAAGTCGTCCGCAATTCGCCTTCCACAGAATGGACACCGATACCTGCCTGGAGCACGTAGGTACCTAATCTCTCCATTCTATAGTTTGTTCAGGACTTGCTGGTGTTTTGCTTCAAACGATTCATCATCACTCCCAACGTCATCAGAATCTTCTTCCTATATATCGGAAGACCATAACAATTAACTGCAATAGTTGGTGAAATAATATACAATAATAAATACAAAACGGTTCGTCAACACGGTTTCGGCAAGTCGGAGGGACCATCCATATGGTGGAACCTGAGCCGGCGGTGGATAAATTGAGTTTGAGTTTGTTTTATTGTGAATCCTACCTAGCCTTCTTGATGTAATCGACTGCTAGCAAATACTGAGATGAATCGGCTTGGATTTATGCTATTGCGAGATTAGTGTCATGGTTCAGGATGACAACAGCATTACGGCACGATTTGTAAAAAATTGTTGCGTAATGTATTGTGGCAAGGATAGAGTATGTACATAAATATCATCAGCAGGTCAAAATTATATAACCTCAAAACTAAGTAGTATGTACTTGGTCAATTGTATATTTAGATGCATCTAAAACAGTTCTGAATCTGGAGGAGATTGCGTTAGGTAAGTATGCAAAGTTGTACGTGAACTATTCCTTCATTCATATAGAACGTACCTCCTCTTCCTCGCTGTTTTCAGGTTCCTCGAACGCCGGCATATCTACGGGAGACGGTCCATTATTCTGGGGGCCTATCTCGTCCGGCTGCTGCAGGTGTTCAATGACGGCAGCGACGGGATGGTTCTCCTCCAGATATGCCACGGGCACGACCACGTCCTCCTCCGGTTGTCCCTCGATGGGATTGACCACCACGGTGACGATGGCCGGAGTAGCACTCGCGTGGCCATTAGTGTCCGCAACCGCAGCGACGACATCCTTGTCCTGCGACTGATCTGCCATGACTTCGCCGGTTTCTCTTGGCTGTTCTATCGTCGACGGTGGGTGTGTGACTGTGTTTGGTAGAGAGAGGTGTTGGAGGCGGGTGTGTGACTGTGTGAGCGGACGGGGAGCGGTACTTATTAGACGCGGGCGTGGGTAGGCGATGCGTCCGATGGTTCGAGTGGTCTGTGCCGTCTTAACGCGTCGTGTGGGTTTTCTTGATGGTTCTTTACCGAGGCGTGCGCCGTGCGCGGCGATGATGTGTGTGTGATCCCATCAGTCAGACGAGTTGGATTCACTGGTACACCATTAATAAATGTTGTGTTTGACCAACGATGCGTCGTGTCGGTACTGTTCGTACGCGTTCGCACACCCGATGGCTTACAAGCGGCTTGTACGTTCTGGAGAAGCATCCTTGCTGTCGTGTCATTTCATCCTTCCATTGTTGGTCTCGCAGAGAAAAGTTCACCCTGGTATGGTCATCTGCTTAGGGTTTTGACCAGAGTGGGGCGTTCCTAACATATGTATTCCGGGGTGTTATCATGGTAAACAAAAGGTTACCGATTTGTGGGAGAGAAGGATAAAGCAAGATAGAATGACGGTGAAGCGAGTGACGAAGGTTAGTAGGATTCCAGGAACTAACTTCCTCACTACGTATTTCTCACGTTGTGGCTGTAGCGACGTGAGGAATAAATCTCCGTTCTCAAGTCTGTTTATGCTTTTTGTTTATTATTTGTCTAATTTGGCTCTCAAGTTTACATATGGATATAATTATTCCTACCCGTTGATTATTAGCATTGTGTATGACGTGTCGTCAAAACAGGGCTCGGGGGTTGTGCGCCAAGGCGCACTCCTAAATCTAGTATTATTAAATGTTTATATCTTTTAGCTCCAACTGCATTGGGAACTTGAATAGCGAATACAAAGTATTCAAGAGGAAAACCTCCAATGCGCGTGTAGAGATATGAACAAAGCAAAAGAGTTCCTAGTCCTCTCTCTAAGACTAGCCTATCTTGTTGTTAGATGATCATGTTTTCCTGATCATGGACTTTGTATAAGTCACACTATTATAGGAGTTTATTATCAGAATGATAATAGTACTAAACCGACCCATCGTATGATCTTGCTAAGACACCCAAAGGCCACAGATGAAGATTAGCATTTGATCATATAGAGTTTTCGTTAGCTGTATTCCTATACCATGAGAATATCTAGTGGCCTAGAGGATGTATCTCTCCATCTCCATTTGATCATCAACGTATTTGACGCATTAATTTGGGGATTATAACGGTGGCCTTTGGGTGTAACCTAGAATACGTAGTGGAATGGAGATCGTTCAAGAATGGTTCTTACTCCTCCAGGCGATGGAGAGATACATCCTCTAGGCCATCTCAGTATTATCGATGTCACCCCAACCGTCTGGCCAGACACAATGTGATTTATCATAGGACATCGAGAATACGGAATGAGAAAAGAGAATGATGTCGGAACAAGTTTTGTATCTGTTATGATCAAATGGTTTTGATTAGACTAGACCACATCGTCTCATCTCGTGATATCATTGGTATAGTGTACGTAAGGGACTTAGCGTAATGAGAAACACAACAGGTTCTGTCGTTCACTCGTGAATACATAGGAGCCAGTGCGGCCGTCTAGGTCCTGACGTGGGGATAAACCCCGGGTGTCTAAATACCCATAGAAGATCCCGAGTGAAACGCGAAATCAAAGCCTAGCCGCCTCCAGCTAGCCGGCTCGGCCGAGTCCGCCTGCCCCGAGCACAGCCGGCCTCCGCCTAGCCTGTCGGAGCACAGCCGGGCGGCACGGGCAAGAGAAATTGTGGCCTCGTCATCATCACGATTCTCAACGACAAACAGATAACGACAAACGACGCCCGCCATGTGCGACCAAGGTCAACGGCAGCAGCTGGATTCGGTTGGTCGCCAGCCGGATGACCGGCTGCCACTCGCCCACGAAGAGCAGGAAACATGGGACCGTGTCGGGCGGCACCGGGGCCGTGGCCGGCCCTCCACATCGCCTAGGCATGGGCTAAAGTGAAGCATGGCCTGACGTCCCCTACAGTGCCGAGGAGCCCCGACAGGCGGGAGACACGGGGCGCCGCCCAGCGCCGACAAGAAATCCCGAGAGCCATCTACCGTGCAGGCGGGGGCCGGCGTCGTCGCCTGCCTGCCCTCCACGTCGCCAAGTCTAGCCTGACCGCTCCCGCGCCGTGAGGGAGTTCAACTGTGCGAAGTGTAGCGTGCTGTACTGCGGACATGCAGCGTCATGAAGAAACACCCCTGTAGCCGACATTGGCCAGCTGGCGCGGACCAGCCGGCCCCGCCTGTAAGCCAGACAGCCAGGCCTATATAAGGCTGTCTGGGTGCCCAAGTAGAAGGGGCCGAACACTTCTTCCTCCTGACCCCCGAATAGCTAGAGAGAGATCCGAGCCATGGAGAGCTCACCGAACAGCTCGAGGAGCAACTCTGTACTATGTCCACCGATGATAGAGAGACCGAGCAGGAGTAGGAGTGTTACCTCCTCCGGGAGGGCTCCGAACCTGGGTACTCCCGTGTCCGCGCTCCGGCGCAATCCCTGCGGGTGCCGAAGTTGCAGAACGCTGTCCCCACTCCTATCTTAGCCTTCCCGTGGCATATGCCGTGTTCCACCGTGGGCAGATAGCAGCTGCCAGAGTCACATTCCGCACGGGATCCCGCAGCCGTCTTGGCGAGCGAGTCGCCTCCGGCCTCGTCTCGACGTTCGGCTCCATCGACTTCGTCAAAGACAACACGAACTTCTTCGCCGGCGCCGCCTTCCCCGAGGATGGCACTGTCCTGCACTTCGGCGAGCACCGCGTCTACATTGCCCTCACGCCCGTCTACCCCGCCAACATCCAGCGCTGCGTCGACCGTTTTCCCGAGGAGACGGCCGGCTACGAGAGCAGCGCCGAGACCCGCGTTTACGCGGAAGTTATGCTGTCCGACGTCGCGAGCACCCAGCAGCACGCCCCCGTCGACTCCGTCCAGGCCATGCTCCAGGGCCTGGTCACACCCATCGCCGCCGACGCGGACCCCGCGCAGGCTGCCATCCTCCTCGAGCAAGCACGCCAGCGCCTCCTCAGCAGCGCGCACGGCGTCGCAACCACGCATCGCCACATGGAAGCGCAGGTCCGCGAGTACAACTTCGCCCATGGCTTCACCCCTGTCGCCGTCGAGCCCAACCCACGGGGAAACGTCAGGCGCAACCTCGCCAACGAGATGGCAGGAGGACCGGCTGCCGACGCCGAGCCGGCTGGGCCAGCCGGAGCACCGCCTACTCGTCGACCCGTCTACAGCTCCCCCGCGAAGAACATGAAGGCAGCACGCGCCGCCGCCGCAGAACTGCCCAATCTGGAGGGAGAAGAGCTACGCGCGCAACACCAGCGCGTCCAGGACCACCTCGACACAGCCGATCACCAGTTTCGCCAGAACCAGGCCGCGTCCGCGATGAACTCGCCACCTCTTCCACCTCCCCCGCCTGGCGCCCCTCCACCCGGTGCGACTCGAGGTGACCGCCAGGCGGCGTCGCCACATGCCCAGCCCCAGCAAGCCCCCCAGCCGGGTGGAAATCGCGCACGCAGCATCAACTCCAGACCAAGTCGCTTCAACGTGCCGGCTACCGGTGGCGGCCAGAACTACAACCACGCGCCGGCCGCTGGCGAAGGCCAGTACAACTACCGCGACCAACCGGATGCGCGCAAGGGGACCGTCCACGACCGGCTAGGAGACCTAGGCCCGGCATACGGCCCCGACGCTCGTGACCGCCTCGACGCCCTGGAGAAATCCCGCCAGCTTGAAGAAGAGGAGGGCGAGGACCACCGGTGCTTCGGACCTCGCATCGCAAGAGAGCCTTTCCTGCGGAATTTCTCCCTCCCGCGCGACACGCCCAAATACAACGGAAGCACGAAGCCAGAGGACTGGCTATCCGACTACGTCACCGCCTTCTCCATCGAAGGCGGCAACAAGTGCGTAGCGGTGCGCTACGTGTCACTCATGTTGAAGGACTCAGCCCGCACATGGCTCAACAGCCTGCCAGACGGATCGATCAACTGCTGGCTGGATTTCCAGCAGGTCTTCGTCAGGAACTTCTCCAGCACCTACAAGCACCCGGCTCGCCCTTACTAGCTAGCCAGCTGCACCCAGGGCAAAACCGAGTCCGACCGTGACTACCTGACGAAATGGTCAAGCCTGCGCAACACCTGCGAGGGAGTCCACGACATCCAGGTGGTGGGCTTCTTCATCAACGGCTGCCGGGAGGGCACGATGCTCAAGCACCGGCTGCTCCTAGACGAGCCGAAGTCCATGGCGGAGCTCATGACCATAGCAGACAAGTACGCCACGGCCGACTCCGCCATGAGGATCCCAATGCAGATAGATGGAACCGACAGGCCATAAGAAAAGCCGGCTGCGAGAGAGCAAGGCGGCCCCAGCAACGACAACCGAGGCGGTCGCGACAACCGCGACACCCAGGATAATGGAGGCAACCGCGACAACCGCGAACGCCGCGACGATCGAGACAGCCGGAAGAGAAGCGGCGTGCCAGACGGGCGGTACGAGAACCGTGCCGTCAACGCAACCGAGGCCGGCCAACCGGCTGGCGATGACGGTGGGAACCGGAATCCGATCTCGATCTTCTCCGGCGGCAGCCTTCTGTCTCTCTGTTTCGTGGTTTGTGTTTCTCCGCCGCCTCCTTTCGCGAAACGCCAGGGGACCTTTTTTATAGGCGTTTTTAGGTCAAGACGAGTCGGTGGACGAAAGATCGACGGCCACGGAGCTCCGAGGGGAAAAGAGCTGGGCCCACGCGGCCATGTACTTTAGGCCGCGTGGGACCCTCCCATTTCCAGCCTGTTGGGCTTCTGGTCTTCAATTTAAGCCCATTGCGTTCGTCTCGAAAATTCTGAACCGTGCTCTTTGACCTTGCCCTTTTTGGAGTCCCGAAGCTCCCGGAAAGTCTGAAACACTAAAAAAGACGTTTTCTGGAAAAACAGGGTTAATTCCAAATAAATGGGAAAACTATGAAGTATTCCCAAAATCATTATAAAACATTGATATAACCCTTATATGATGCAAATATGATTGGAATATAAGCAATTAAAGTGCAAAGTTCATGTATGCATTTTACATGCATCAACATCCCCAAGCTTAATCCATGCTCGTCCTCGAGTATGAAGATGATAAAACTAACATGGACTTTGCAATTTAATACTTAACAATGAATATCAAAGATGATTACTATTGCTACATATAGTCAAATGATTCATTCTTCAAAGGAGTAGCAATATGCAAATAGTTTATGAAGTGATATCAAGTATTCAAGACAAGGATGTTCATTGATAGTTCACAAAGTGTAACATGGTAGCAAGTAATATGGAACACATGTATGCATAATGATAAGTAGAACATCCTACAATGGTCATAGAGTGTAGATGAAAATCTGAATATGATAGGTGTACACTTTGGAAAGATGTATATGTGAGTAGAGGTAAAGCATGCATAAGTTTCATCCAACTTCCAAACTCTTCTACTTAAGTTAATGATTGCAATAAGGTATTCATTGGTGTCAAGCTCTCATTGCCCCTATCATAGCATCTTGAATGATTAAGGTTAAAGTGAAAGCAAATATGAGTAGTGTGCTTGATAAAGAATGGGTTGAATGTCTCATGCCCCTTGAATACAAGTACTTACACCATGTGTTACTCAACTTGGGAAACAAAGCAAGTTCAATTAAATATCATTGTAAGCATAATAGTATCATCAAGAGCGTCAACTGGGGTACCTCTTGTCCCAAGATATGGAACAAGCCCATATCAAAATGACAAGACAAACAAACAAAATGAACAATCTCAACACCCTTTTTATTTACCATTTGGAATAGTTTTTTATTGCAAGGTGTATCACAGAAGGTTCACCATAGTATGTAAGTAAATTTCCACCATGAATGATGCATGGCTTAGATTAGCGGCCCAGGCGTCTCTCTAACCATTTACACAAACTCATTTAAACTCACTCTATTTCCACATTTATTTCAACATGATAAGCATCCATAGACAAAAGCACATGATATCAACTAAATGAGATGAAGAGCGTGTTGAAAGCTTGCCATGTGACAGCACATATGGGCTAACTTCCAACCCAAAACATTCATCAAGCCACAAACATCATAATCTTAATCACAATGGGTCAAGTTTTATTATGCAAATAAAAGAACATTGTGCATCAAGTTCGTGAGAGCTATATAACCAATTTTTTCCATTGCAATCAATAACATAAACATTTTCATTCAGAGGTAAGATAACACAAACAACATGTTAAACATACTCGGAATAGCATAAAGCCAATAGGTAGATATGGTGGACTCACTGGAATAACTTTGGTTGAAGGTGTTGGAAACAAGTTTTTGCTTGTTGGAGTTTTTGGGCTAGCAAAAGGGAGAAAGTTGACCATCTAGATGCATGCATGAGTGTCCATAGAACTAACTAATCCATGTTAAACCAAGTAAAATAACAATCAGCACCAAAACATGAATAAGTGATAGCTCTACAAAAAGAATTTGCAAACTATTACTCATAAACAAGCTCATGAATCATGCAACTATATGTATCATTAAAAATCAAGTCAAACATCCCTTTTCCCAATCTTATAAAAGCATCCAACATATTTCAACCCATATTTCCAGTAGCTCTCTCATATATAATGATAGTGTGGTGGTCTCTCAAGACTCAAACAAAAACAAAAACGACGCTCCAAGTTTATGCGATAAAGTGTTTCGATCGAAAAACAGAAGTTGGACGTGTGCAAACCGAGAGTGTGTAGGTCCAGCGGGGTTGTCTTCACATCCCCAAGCTTATGGTCTTCACCATCCTTGGATAGCTCTTGGTGCATCTCCTCCAATCCCTGTGAAAAAACTTCAAAACACCGTTTCTCCCATCTCTTTTCTGTGGGGTGCATTAATAGTGATAAACAAATAGGTTCCTTGCTGCATATAATCCTTGAACAAAAATTCATATGAATGTCCAGAAAGTGTATAATGTTGTATGCCTACTCATAAACTCAATTGGATCAAAAAGATTCAACTTAAAAGCTCAAAGCATGCATCAAACAAAATGGGACAGAATCTGTCCAGAAAAACAGCAGCAGCAAAACGTATTTTTCTACCCTACCAAACTTTCTCGAAAAATTCCGAAAAAATTCATGCATACAGAGGATGAAAAGTTGCAACTACAGTTCAAATATGAGCTCATTCGGAGTTACAGAATAAGAATTAAAAATCATACCGTGCACTGACTCGTGCAGGAATAAAATCTCCGAACTATAAGCAACTTTTCAAGACCAAAATGGGTAAAACTTGGCACTTTATTAAAACTCCAGAAACTAAACTAGACACAAAGTCTCTTGTTACAGCAAGAGGACACAAAGAAAATCACACAAAAAATAACCGGGTTGCCTCCCGCAAAGCGCTTTCTTTATAGCCATATAGCTAGGCTTGATAGTTTTAATGATGCTCCCATAGGAATAAGAGTTGAATATAAAAGAGCATCAAGAAGCAAATATCAAACACATTTAAGTCTAACCCACTTCCTATGCATTGGGATCTTGTAAGAAAATAAATCAATAAAGCACAAAGTGACTAGCATAGGAAGGCAAAGCAAGTGCAACTTCAAAATTTTCAACAAAAAGAGAGGAGACTTAATATTTTGTGTATATGAAGTCATGTCTCCCTCTCTCATAAAAACTTTCAGTAGCATCATTGATAAAACCCACAATATAACCATCACATAAATTCTTATCATGATCCACATGCATAAAAGTATCATTACTCTCCACATAAGCATAAACAGTTTCATTAGTAATAGTGGGAGTAAAAATATCACATCCATCAATGTAATCATCATAAATAGGAGGCATAGAATAATCAAAATGATTTTTATCCTCAATAGTAGATGGACTGAAAATATCATATTCATCATTGTAAACATCATATATAGGAGGCATATCATAATCAACATAAACTATATCCTCAATAGTGGGTGGACTGAAAATATCATATTCATCATCATAAATGGGAGACATAGTATCATCAAACAAGTCAAAGAACCTCCCCAAGCTTAGATGATTGCAAGATATAAAATAAGTTAAAGAGACCTCCCCAAGCTTAGTCTAGTGCACACAAGAATAGAAACTTAAGCGCTACGCTCCCCGGCAACGGCGCCAGAAAAGTACTTGATAACCCCCAAGAGCAAGGGATCACTGTAGCACCTCTCAATGTGGAAGTAAGGTATCGATCCGCAGGAGCAAGAAGGAAAAGTTATCTATTCCCTACAACTAAAGTGTCACAAGTTTTAGTTGATTATGCACTAAACAAGTTTAAGGAACAAGGTGGTTGATTTAATGGATGGAAGTTTGATGTAACAAGGCAAGAATGTGGAAGTGTCCCAATCCTCTTCAATGCAAGAGGACAAGACAAAGGTTTTCTAGGATGCTTGGAAATAAGGCCTAGGGATCATACTTTCACTAGTGGACACTCCCAACAATTGAATACATAGATATTTCCTCTTCACTTTGCTACTCTGAACTATTCTCCCGTTGGATAGAAATACCAATCTACTGCGTAGGGCTACAAGAGCACACCTTAAAGTCTGAGTGAACAAACACCACAATATCATAGAACACCAAGACCATCGTGTAGGGCTACAAAAGCACACCTTAAAGTCTGTCTTCCACATCTAGGGAACCCCAAGGTCACTATGAGTGCCCCAAAATAGTACTAAACAAACACCACAATTTTATAGTGACATCCAACACAAAGAATAACTCATGGTAAGTATTTCTGTAACCTTTAGCCTAAGAGTCACACACGGTGCGCACACTGTCAACTTCACACCATGGGACAAAGGTGACTCCGGAAATTACATTAATAAAACCACTTGAGTAGCACAAACAATGAAGGAGAAACATCCATGAATTCAATTAGATTACAAAGCTCATGATCACATAAAGATCACATCATGGGAGAGAGAGATGAACCACATAGCTACCGGTAGAGCCCTCAGCCCCGATGAAGAACTACTCCCTCCTCATCATGGGAGGCAGCAACGGCGATGAAGATGTTGATGATGAACACGCCGGAGGGGGGTGGAGCCCTCCGGAGGCGATTCCGGCGGCGTTTCCCCCCTCCGATCTTCTCCGGCGGCAGCCTTCTGTCTCTCTGTTTCGTGGTTTGTGTTTCTCCGCCGCCTCCTTTCGCGAAACGCCAGGGGACCTTTTTTATAGGCGTTTTTAGGTCAAACGAGTCGGTGGACGAAAGATCGACGGCCACGGAGCTCCGAGGGGGAAAAGAGCTGGGCCCACGCGGCCATGTACTTTAGGCCGCGTGGGACCCTCCCATTTCCAGCCTGTTGGGCTCTGGTCTTCAATTTAAGCCCATTGCGTTCGTCTCGAAAATTCTGAACCGTGCTCTTTGACCTTGCCCTTTTTGGAGTCCCGAAGCTCCCGGAAAGTCTGAAACACTAAAAAAGACATTTTCTGGAAAAACAGGGTTAATTCCAAATAAATGGGAAAACTATGAAGTATTCCCAAAATCATTATAAAACATTGATATAACCCTTATATGATGCAAATATGATTGGAATATAAGCAATTAAAGTGCAAAGTTCATGTATGCATTTTACATGCATCACCAAGTCATAGACTCCACCGCCGGCTGCGACTACCTGTCCTTCCTGGACGCGTATTCCGGCTACAACCAGATCAAGCTCCACCCGGATGACCACCTGAAGACCGCATTCATCACGCCCTTCGGAGCATACTGCTACACGGTCATGTCATTCGGCCTGAAAAACGCCGGCGCCACTTACCAGAGGTGCATGCAGAAATGTCTGAACGACCAGATCGGGCGCAACGCCCACGCCTACGTCGACGACATCGTCATCAAGACCAAAGAGCGCCGCAGCCTCATCGACGACCTGAGAGAAACCTTCGCCAACTTGCGCCGGTTCCAGATGAAGCTGAACCCGACCAAGTGCGTCTTCAGAGTACCGGCTGGCCAGCTACTCGGTTTCCTCGTGTCCGCGCATGGGATCGAGGCCAACCCAGACAAGATCGCCGCCATCGAGGGCATGGAGCGGCCAACCGGGCTAAAAGACATCCAGAAGTTCGCCGGTACCTGGCCTCGCTGAGCCGGTTCATCAGCCGGCTGGGCGAAAAGGCCCTACCTCTGTACCACCTGTTGAAAAAAACCGGCAAATTCATCTGGACGGACGAAGCAGACGCGGCCTTCGCCGAGCTCAAGAAGGCACTGTCCAAGGCACCGGTCTTGGCGCCGCCTGCTCCAAAGGAGCCCATGCTCATGTACATCGCTGCCACCAACCGGTGCGTCAGCATCGTCCTGGTGGTGGAGCGCCAAGAGGAAGGCAAGGAGCACCCGGTCCAGCGGCCGGTCTACTACGTGAGCGAGGTCCTCTCGCAGTCGAAGCAGAACTACCCCCACTATCAGAAGCTCGTGTACGGCATGCACATGGCGGAGAAGAAGCTGCGCCACTACTTCCAAGAGCACGTCATCACCGTGGTAAGCACGGCTCCACTCGGAGACATCATCGGCAACAAAGACACAACTGGCCGAGTCGCCAAGTGGGCAGTCGACCTGGCCCCGCACACGGTCCTGTATCGGCCAAGAATATCCATCAAGTCCCAGCTCATCACCGATTTCATCGTCGACTGGGCGGAAACACAGTACCTGCCACCTGTGCCCGACTCCGCGCACTGGCGGATGCACTTCGACGGCTCCAAGATGTACGAAGGTCTGGGAGCCGGAATCATCCTCACCTCGCCCAAGGGCAACCGGCTGGAGTACGCCGTGCAGATCCACTTCAAAGCCTCCAACAACGTCGCCGAATACGAGGCCCTCGTCCACGGCCTCAAGCTCGCCAAGGCAATGAGCATCCAGCGCATCCTGTGCTTCGACGATTCGGATCTAGTGATCCAGCAAACTTCAGGAAATTGGGACGCCAAGGACGCCAACATGGCCTCCTACCGGTTCTTTGCGCAGCAGCTCTGCGCATGTTTTGAGGGGTGCGAATTCCCCCACGTGCCCAGAGCCAACAACGAGATGGCTGACATGCTCGCCAAGCTTGACAACACCCGGTGAGCCATTCCACCCGGCGTCTCCATCGAGCACGTCTACAAGCCATCTAGCACACCATCACCCGACTCGGAATCCATCGTCATCCCGGGGGCTGCAACCCCACCAGCCGGACAAGCAAACCCGGGGGCTACAAGCCCACCAGCCGGACAAGCAAACTTGGGAGCAGCGGTCCGCCACCACGTCATTTGGACCCACCCGGCTACGAGGCGCCAGCCGCGCCCATCCCCGAGCTCATCGACAAGACCAGAGCGAACCCGGGGGCTGCTCCGACACACCTGGGGGCTGCGCAGCCGGATCCCTAAGCCGCCCAGCTAGCGCTAGCCGGCGTCTTCACCATCCACGAAGTTCCCTCATGGGCGCAACCATTCCTCGACTTCCTCGCACACGGCACACTCCCAGAGGAGGAGGTGCAAGCACGACAAGTTCTGCGCCGCTCCAAGGCATACACCATCATCAACAGCGAGCTCTACAAGCGCAGCGCGACAGGCGTTTTTCAGCGGTGCGTCGAGCCGGCAGAAGGGCGCCTGCTAGAAGACATCCACAAGGGCGAATGCGGACACCACGCCACGTCCGGGTCAATCGCATCGAAAGCTTTGCGCTACGGGTTCTACGTACGGGCCGTCTGCTCTAGCTAACGCCGAGCAGATGGTCCACGCCTGCACCGGCTGCCAGCGCTTCAGCAAGCAGAAACACACGCCGGCTGCAGCTCTGCAAACCATCCCCATCACCTGGCCATTCGCCGTCTGGGGGCTCGACATGGTCGGTCCCTTCAAGACGGCGCGAAGCGGCATGACCCACCTCCTCGTAGCGGTGGACAAGTTCGCCAAGTGGATCGAGGCCAAGCCGGTCAAGAAGTGGGACGGCCAGACGGTCATCACCTTTTTCCAAGACATCATCTACCGCTACGGCTACCCGCACAACATCATCACCGACAACGGCACGAACTTCGCCAAGGGCGTCTTCAAGCGTTTCTGCCGTGAGAAGGGAATCCGGCTGGACCTCGCCTCGATGTCTCATCCCCAGTCGAACGGCCAAGTGGAGAAAGCAAACGGCCTAGTCCTAGCCGGAATCCGGCCCCGGCTGGTCGACCCACTCGAGCGAGCACCCGGATGCCGGATCGAAGAGCTCCCGCATGTACTCTGGAGCCTCAGGACCACCCCCAACCACTCGACGAACTACACGCCCTTCTTCCTCGTCTACGGCGCGGAAGCAGTCCTGCCGGCTAACATCGAGTTCGACCCCCTCGAGCCATCCTCTACACGGAGAAAGAAGCCAAGCGGGCAAATGAAGACGGCGTGGACCTCCTCGAGGAGGCGCGAGAACTGGCCTTGTCCAGATTGGCCATATACCAGCAGAATCTGCGCCGGTACCACAGCCGAAAAGTGCACCCGGTCACGTTCCGCGAAGGAGACCTGGTGCTTCGATGGATCCAAGACACCAAGGGGCTCCACAAGCTGTCCTCCCCTTTGGAGGGCCTGTTCATCATCAGCAGAGCGCTGCGCAACAACGCGTACTATCTCACAGACGTACGTGAGGAGAAAAAGAACAAGCCGTTTACCCCTTACGAGGAGGGGGAACGCCCGTGGAACGCCAGCCTCCTCAGGCCGTTCTACTCCTAGAACAAGTGTAACACCCTGTTATTTCATTTGAGTAAAAGTTAGCACTCTCGAGCGCACACTCGGGGGCTGCCGTTGTTTCAGTGTTGTTTCCTTGTTCTTCACTGTGGCTAGCCGACTACCGATTCTCGCTTACGTTAGCTTAGTACCGTTCTCGACCCCGACGCCTACTCTCGGATCCGGCTGCAGACCGCAACCCGGCTGACACATTGGCCAGAAACCGGCTAGGGGGCACACGCGAAAAGCCCGTAAGAAAGAAAAAGTCTGCGGCTCGCGACAGAAAAAACCGCGCTTTCGCTCGCCTGCGTCCAGCCTCTCAAAGATCTCAGTACCGTGCGCCCAGCCAGCCGGCCCTCTCTTCGGATCCGGCTGCAGAGTTCAGCCGGCAAGAGCAGGGGTCACAGAGCCGAGACACGGGAAGGGGCACGGGCTGCAAAACAAGGGCAAGCCGGCCCCTAATCGAATAAAAACCAAAGCTAAAATATGCCAACCTTTTCGATTTTGAGGACTAACGATCTAACGAAGGTTCTGTGTGTCGTTTTTTTGTCGGCCTCGCAAACTATCAAAGATCTTTAGTCCAAATTCGACTCAACTGGCTACGCCAGTCGGGCCGAATCTCGGGGCCTAGTGCGCGAAAACCCGGCTGTCATGACAAGCCGGGCAAACTCTCGAAGACCTCTAGTCCAGATTCGACTCAAATGGCGACGCCAGTCGAGCCGAATCTCGGGGGCTAGTGCGCGAAAACCCGGCTGTCACGACCAGCTGGGCAAACTCTCGAAGATCTCTAGTCCAGATTCGACTCAACTGGCTACGCTAGTCGGGCCGAATCTCGGGGGCTAGTGCGCGAAAAACCCGACTGTCACGACCAGCCGGGCAAACTATCGAAGACGCTTCAGATCCGACTCGACTCGCTGCGCCAGTCGGGCCAAATCTCGGGGGCTAGTGAGGGTGAACAGGCTCGATCGCCTTCACTAAGCCATGGAAAGTTTCAAAGGCAAAGACAACCGTGAAAGATTTTGGGCACAAACAAGACAAAGGAGACGAAGCTCCACACAAGTCACCATACAAGCACCAGAAGTCTTAGACAAGTACGCCCGGCATCCCGGGGACAAATGAAACGAGTTCACGAGAAGCTAAGAGAAAATACAAGCTGCAACCCGGCATCCCGAGGTCTTCACTCGGCGACCTTGGAGGAGCTGGCCACGTCGCCGGTCTTGGAGCAGCCGGTTTCCTCGACGGCTTTGCCCTTGGAGTTCTACGCCCCGTCGTCCGCCTCCTCGTCGTCAGTCGGGGGAGCAGCCGGCCGATCTGGGATGAACTCCGCCAGGTCGACGAAATCAGCAATAATGCAGGCGGCTTCACGGAGGTCGGGACGCTTCTTGAGCACGTCGTAGGAGTCGTCGTCCCGAAAGCCGTCCTTGAGCAGCTCCAGATCAGCACCCGGATACCAAGACTTCAGCAGCGCCACCGTCCAGAGGGCCCCGCCGCGAGCCGCCGACTCCTGCAGCTCCTCCACCCTAGTCAGCGCCAGCGCAAGATGGCGAGCCAGCTCAGCCAAGACAATTGGAACTCCTTGGTCGGGCCAGACGTACCGGCAAAGCTTCCTCGCGGAATAGGACAACGCAGTGGCGTCGATCCCGAGCTGCGCCACCCGGTCCGCCACCGACGTCTCGCAGCCGGCAATGGCGGCATCGGTCGCCTCCAATCCCAAGTGGGATAGGTGGGTCTTCGCCGCCTCCACGTTGGCAGACGGGTAATAGCCTGCAAGCCAAGCAAAAACATCAAGACAGGAGAACCAAGACAAGAGTGCAAATAGCCAAAGCTTACCGCGAACGGAAAGGTCGACCCGGCTCAGCTCCTTGCGCGCCGAGCCCTCGTCCGTCTTCAGGATGATTTCCTCCTTCAGCCTCTTGATTTCCGCCTGGTCGTCCCGGCGCTACTGGTTGTAACCCTGCTCTAGCTTCTCAAAGTTCTCCCACGCCTCCACCGCCGCCTTCTCCACCGCCTCCTTGGCCTCAGCCAGCTTGTCTAGCTCCGCCTGCAGCTCCCGCTCGCGCTTCTTGAGCCGCTACGCCTCCTTCGCCAGGTCGCTGGACTGGTAGCTATCCAGCTTGGCACGCAGCGCCTCGTCGTTCTTTGCAAGGAAAAGAAGCATTCAGCTCCCCCATCCGGCTCCGTATGAAGAGACCGCAGCCGGTTAAAGCACTTACTCTTGGCGACCTCGAGGTCCTTCTCCAGCTGCAGGACCTTCTGGTTGGACTCCTCCTAAATTTCAGAAAGAAGAAATCAGACTCGGCTCGCGCCGGCTGTCGCAGCCGGCCCAAGATAATGCGAAAGAACTAAGCACGAGGGCATACCTGAAGCAGCTCCAGGAAGCGGTCGAAGTCCGCAAGCTGGACCGCCAGCTCCCTCCGAATCTCCAGGGCAAACTCCAGCGGGTCCCTCGGCCTCCGGGCCCCCCCGGCGTTGGCAGCAATGGAGGGATCAGCCGGTATCAGCTGCAGCTGCGAAGAAACAGCGGCACCCTTGGCCGTCTCCCCGGCAGCCGGCGCCACCTGTTTCTCCGCCTTCTTCCTCGCCGCCGACTCGGCCCTCTTCGTAGAGGACGGCGCATCGACCTTCTTTGACTTCGAAGCGCCCACCGCTCCGATTCCGGCTGCCTTCGGGGCATCGCCGGCCTCTCCGACCTCGCCCCCGCCTGGCGGCGGGACCACCTCAATAGCTTGGGGGCCGCCCGCCTGGGCCCCCATATCCTGCGCAAGGGGCTGCTCGCGCTGCTCCCCTCGTCCGCCCTCCTGCTGCCCCACCGCCCGGACGGCCACGTCCGCTTGCGCAGCCGGCGCGGTGACCGTCTCCGCGGCCCCATCGACGGTCAACGACCTCGGCGCCCTGAAGAAAGCACGATGATTCATCCACCAAGACAGTAGAGATTTCAAGCAACAAAAAGCACTTACCCGCGCACGTTGGTCGGAATCCGCCTTGGCCGTTTCCTCAGCACCATCTCGTCGTCATCATCGTCATCCTCCTCCACGCCGGTCGGAGTAGCCGGCTTCGTTCTCTTCGGGCGAGGGGCCGAGGTCGACCCCGCGGTCTCTGCACTCTCAACGCTCTCAATGTCCGAGAGATCAATGACTTCCACAGGTTTCGAGACCTCGTCAACATCAGAGCTAGAAGCAACCGGCCTACCCCGAGTAGCCAGCGGAGCATTGCCCGCCTCGCCACCGCCAATCGGCGCCTGGTCAGCCGGCGCGTCGTTTGCCTGATCGCCCCCGGCGCGACCACCGTCTCCCCGGGCGACCTCGTCGTCGTCACCCTCGCAATGGCCGCCGCCCTCAGCCGCGGCGACCTCCTCCTCACCCTCCGACTGGCCCTGCCCAGGCGCGGCCGTCTCCAGCCGGATGTTCGGCAGAAACGGGGGCCTGTTGGGCCCGTCCTCATCCACTGGATCTTGAAGAGCTGCACAGCCGGCTTGGTGAGCAGCCGGCCGAAGCATAAAAGAAAAGGCACGAGCACAAGCAAAGACATCATACCTGGGGCGCCCACTTCCTGCGTGTGTACGGCGATTTGCCGTACGTCCAGTTCGCCGCCACCCTCTCCTCCTTGGCGACGTGGCGGAGCCAACCGTTCAGAGCCTCCAGCTTCCACCTCTTCCAGGTCAGCCGGGTGGGGTCGAGGCGCCCATCCAGAAAGCAGATCTTGTGAGACCTGTGCTGCAGTGGCGCGATCCGGTTGTAAAGCCAGCAAAGGGTCGGGTCCCAGGTGGTCAGCCCGTCCTTCTTGAAGAGCTCGTCGATCCGGTCGATCATCTTGTCCACCTCCGTCTGGTCGCCGAACTTCTTCAGGCCCCAGTTGTCCTTCACGGGCGAGACCGGCTGGAAGGACGGCAGGCGGATGTGGTCCTCCCACACTCTTAGGTTGCGGACGTAAAAGTACGTCCGCTGCCATTCCTTCACCGTGTCGTGCTTCTTGAAAGCCGGCAGCTTCGCCTGCGGCCGGCGATAGACGATCACGCCCCCGCAGTCGACGGAGCCCCTCTCCTCCTTGTCGCCGACGTACCGGCTGCGGAGGTAGAGCAGCCGGCAGAAGAGCGCGAGGCTCAGCCAGATCTCGAGCCACCCCTCGCAGATGGTGGCGAAGTAGCTCAGCGAGGCGATGGAGTTGGCCCCAAGGTGGTGCGGCTGCAGGCCGAAGGTCTGGAGGAAACTCTGCAAAAACTGGCTCGCCGGCAGCGCGAGCCCACGATCGAAGTGATCCACGAGGACCACTGCCTCGCCGGCGTGCGCGGCAGGAACCACCTCGCCGTCTGCGGCGAGGCGCACCCCCACGCGCTCCTCCGTCGACAGGAGCCTGCACGCGCGGAGGTTCCCGATGTCCTCCATGGTGACGCGCGAGCCGCGCCATTCGCCGCCGCCCTCGTTCCCGTCTGCCATCTCTGGCTCCAGCGCGTCGGGGAAGAGTCTCCGCGGTGTCGGCGTCGAGTGGTGGTGGCCCGTGGTTGTCGCGTGCGCTACTTCCTCGCGTCGGAGGAAGAAGTGCTGCGCCGGAGGAAGAAGTGCCGCGTCCGCTACTTCCTCGCGCCGGAGGAAGAAGTGCTGCGCCGGAGGAAGAAGTGCTGCGACGGAGGAAGAAGTGGACCAGCCGGCCTCGCCTGTAAGCCAGATAGCCAGGCCTATATAAGGCTGTCTGGGTGCCCAAGTAGAAGGGGCCGAACACTTCTTCCTCCTGACCCCCGAATAGCTAGAGAGAGATCCGAGCCATGGAGAGCTCACCGAACAGCTCGAGGAGCAACTCTGTACTATGTCCACCGATGACAGAGAGACCGAGCAGGAGTAGGAGTGTTACCTCCTCCGGGAGGGCTCCAAACCTGGGTACTTCCCGTGTCCGCGCTCCGGCGCAATCCCTGCGGGTGCCGAAGTTGCAGAACGCTGTCCCCACTCCTATCTTAGCCATCCCGTGGCATATGCCGTGTTCCACACCATGTCAGGTCCCAATGCTGGTTATTGTCTAGTAAGCACCCGAACATGTCTATGTGTTACCGAACCTTCCGGGTCACACACTTAAACTGTGAGCCAATCTTTTATTGAGAGAATAAAGTTGTAGTTTTAGTGGTTATGAGATAGTGTCGGAGTCACTCCGATGTCACATGAACTTGTTCCAGTGAAGGAATAGAGAAAGAGAAGGCATACATTGTATGTCTCAGAATAATAAGAATTGTTTCTATTATTGTCGGATTTATTCCGAGGGTTTATATAAAGGGAAATATTAATCTAGAGTATTTTGTTAGCGGACACTGGATGTCTCGGATCATATAAATTAGAAAAATACCCCACGCGTTGGAGCGGAAACTTTTTATAAAAATTGTAATATAAACGAAAGGACACATGACACATGCAACGGGAAACAAATTTGGGAATATTTTGGATTTGATTGGGCACAATAATCGAGAATAGTTTTCATGGATTGATAGAAAATTTGTGGCTTAAAAGAATTTATGAGGTTATGTAGAATATTTGTATATTTAGCAACTAAAATTTATGAGGTAATTGTATGGATAAAAGAATTTATAATGCGAATAGTTTTCATGGATTGATAGAAAATCATTAATAAATGTGAGATGACATGGATAAATAATGGCTCAAATAGTTGATGATGTGGTGATGTAGGTTGGTCCCGATTTTCACGGATTTGGGCGGAGGGATCGATGAACACGAAGAACAAGGGATGAACCCAAGAACACAAAGAGGGGAAAAGCACCAAATCAAGGATAACTAGCAAGAAGCAACTCAGCAAGATTCAATTGGTAACATGCCCCAAGGGTAGCCCCAATTCTCCTCTCCCAAGCACACCTTACTCTTAGGATTGTTTGTCCAATTGGTCAATCCAACCAATCCAATCTAGCCACTACAAGAGGAAAGATTAGCAAGTAATCGCAACTACAAGAGGAAGCCTTGGTATCCATGAAGGGATCTTCTCCACAAGGGGAGGCCTTGGTTCATCTCCACAAGGGGAGGCCTTGATTCATCTCCATAGGAGGAAAGGACCACTTTGAGGAGAAGGAGCAAGGCTCTACTCTAATCCCAAATCATAGTCTAAACCTAGATCTAGATGGGGAACTCCTATTTATAGTCTAGAGGCAAAAGGGGAAAGTTAGGTGGGGTAGGTGGAGGTTACAAGGCTCAACAGCCTGGCTGGTTCCCGCAGCAGCGGTAGTACCGCTTATCCGAGCGGTAGTACCGCTGGGGCGGGCTAGAGCATCGTTGACTTCGGCGCGGGCGGTAGTACCGCTTGGGCGGGCGGTAGTACCGCCGATAGTACCGCACTGGGGGCGGTAGTACCGCCCAGTGGAGCGGTAGTACTGCTGTGTCAGTTTTTCCTGCTCTTCTTCTTCTTCTTGGCCATCTTCTTGGGTCTTCTCTTGGTTATCTTCTTCAACACCTTGGACCTTCTCTTGCTCATCTTCTCCACTCCATTGTGGGTCGTCATCAAGGTGGTTCCTGAGTATGCACAAAGTATCCAAATGAAGTACAACCCATTCAAAGGAGTGTCGAGATCACACATAGATAGGAGTGAATTCACCTTATCATGGAGAGCTTTGACTCTTGCTCTTGTCATTGGTCCACTTGTTGTAGGAGCTGTAGGTTGGGCTACATCAACTCCCCCCCCGTTCGAAAAGAGTCGTCCTCGACTCTTGGTCATCCTCATCGCTTGATGTTCCAAGGTATGGCGATAGGTCGGCGACGTTGAAGGTGTCATGGACCAAGTGTTTGGAGTGGGAGATGTCGATCTTGTAGGCATTGTCGTTGATGCGCTTGATAACCTTGAAAGGACTTCCTTGCATCCGGGAAGCATGGTCTTTGTTGTGCTTCTCCAGCGTAGTTCTTGTTTCCTCATGGAGCTTTCTCATGTAAGTGGCTCGCTTGTCGAAGTCCATGTTAACTTGCTCACGGAGTGGAAGTGGTAGCATGTCGAGCGCGGTGTAGGGGTTGGAGCCATAGACGATCTCGAAGGGTGTTCTCTTTGTTGCGCGGTGTAGTGCTCGATTGTAGGCAAACTCGGCGTGTGGGATGCACTCTTCCCAATTCTTCAAGTTAGGCTTGATCAACACACGAAGGAGTGTGGATAGGCTTCGGTTCACCGCTTCGGTTTGTCCATCGGTTTGAGGGTGGTATGCGGTGGAGAATAGTTGCTTGATTCCCATCTTGGCCATCAAAGTCTTCCAAAAATAGCTCACGAACTTGACGTCACGATCCGACACAATGGTCTTTGGCACGCCATGAAGACGGACGATTTCCCTGAAAAACAAAGTAGCAATATGTGAAGCATCGTCGGTCTTGTTGCATGGTATAAAGTGTGCCATTTTAGAGAATCGATCAATGACGACAAAGATGGAATCCTTGTTTGTTTTAGTGCGTGGGAGTCCTAAGACAAAATCCATAGCTATATCGGACCATGGGCGATGTGGAATAGGCAAAGGTGTATATAAGCCATGAGAGTTTAGAGTAGACTTAGCTTTGAGACATGTAGAACATCGTCGAACTAGGCGTTCCACATCACGCTTCATTCTTGGCCAATAGTAGTTGGTGGCGAGCATGGCGTAGGTCTTGTCGCGGCCAATGTGACCCATGAGTGATCCTCCATGAGATTCCTTCAAAAGGATCAAACGAAGCGAAGACTCGGGTATGCATAGTTTGTTAGCCTTAAACAAGAAACCTTGGTGCAAATAGAAATCAGCAATTCCTTTGTGCTCCGAACATTGAGCGAAAATGTCTCCAAAGAAAGCATCGGTAGCATACAACTCCTTTATCTCATCCAAACCCAAGACACTAATGTCAAGACGTGTAAGTAGGTTGGCCTTGCGGGATAGAGCATCCGCGACCACATTGTCTTTACCTTTCTTGTATTTGATTACAAAGGTAAAAGACTCAATGAACTCAACCCACTTAGCATGTCTTTTGTTGAAATTTGTTTGACTTTTCAAATATTTCAAGGATTCATGGTCGGAATGAATGACAAATTCCTTAGGACGAAGGTAATGTTGCCACACATCCAAAACACGAACCAAAGCAAATAACTCCTTGTCGTAAATAGGGTAATTCAAACGAGCTCCATCTAGTTTCTCACTATGGTACGCAATTGGTCTATCATTTTGCATAAGCACTCCACCAATGCCCAATCCACTTGCATCGCATTCAATCTCAAATGTCTTAGAGAAATCCGGAAGGGCAAGGAGTGGTGCTTCGGTTAATAACCGTTTGAGCTCATTGAAAGCAAAATCATGTGCATTGCCCCAAGTGAAAGGTACATTTTTCTTTGTAAGTTCATGGAGGGGCAAGCAATTGTGGAAAAATCCTTGATGAAACGGCGGTAAAATCCGGCAAAACCAAGAAAACGTCTCAACTCTTCAAGTGACATCGGAAAAGTCCAAGTCCGAATTGATTGTATCTTTGTTTCATCAACTTCGACTCCATCCGAAGAAACAACAAAACCCAAGAAAACAAGTTTGTTGGTGGCAAAAGTGCTCTTAGAAAGATTGGCATAAAGCTTTTCATTGCGAAGAACCAACAAAACTTGAGCAACATGAGAACTGTGCTCGTGCAAAGATTTGCTATAAATAAGGATGTCGTCAAAGTATACCACAGCAAATTTGCCAATAAAAGGACGCAAAACATGATTCATGAGACGCATAAAAGTAGAAGGTGCATTGGAAAGACCAAATGGCTTGACAAGCCATTCATAAAGACCAAGCTTTGTTTTAAATGCGGTCTTCCATTCATCACCTTCACACAATCTTATTTGATGGTATCCACTTTTAAGATCAATTTTGGAGAATATAGCGGAACCACAAAGCTCATCAAGCATATCATCAAGTCGAGGGATAGGGTGGCGATACCTAACGGTGATAGCGTTGATGGGATGACAATCCATGCAAAGGCGAAGAGTGTTGTCGTGCTTGGGTACCAAGATGACGGGCACGGCGCACGGACTCAAACTCTCGCGGATATTGTAGCGCCCCGACCCGACTGCTATACAGTGATGATGTGTGTCACCGGTTAGGCGATACAACCGGAGGTTACGGGTTTACCACTCCCCGGCCAAAACCTTTGGCAGGCGTTGCTCGGAATTGATTATCGGCAACGCAACACCCCGATGGATGCCCTAACACAGGCACAACTATCAATGCATAATAGAGAGATCAAGACTTGTGGAACAAGTGGCACATCACAGACTCTACGACTCAAAGCATTATAGTTCAACTCTTATAATAGAGAAAGATAGCAAATATTACAACCAGAGGTCACAGACCCAACAGTACAACATGCGGAAGCGAAATAAATTGTTCTAAACAACAAGATCCAGATTATGGCCTAAGAGGCCTATAAATAAACATTCCAGCGCCAGCTGTTCCGGGATGTCCCAAGCTGCCACCTGGGAACTCCAGACTACTCGTCGACGTCCACATAGAACCCACCTTCAGTGTCGGTGAAGTACTCCACTGAAACCAAATAAACAACGTTGAGTTTGACGAACTCTGCAAGATTATTAGAGCTACTAGCTCGATGATTGGCTTTCAAAGGTTTTATGGCTGTTTTGCGTCAAGCTGGTTTTCTTTATAAAAGACATCTGGCATCGACTAATCAGAATATTTTCAAAAGGGGATAAGAAGTAAACTCTTTTCTTTTGATCAACTTCATCAACAACCACCATCAATCACTTCACCTGTCTACCAAGGCACCTCCCCGAATCACCCTCGAGGAAGTCAACCTTGCATTCTTGGTAGTACCTTTAGTACTCAGGTTTTAATCATTCCGTTCAAGTTTCTCTATGGTCTTATCGTCCTTTCCCAAGTCGTCCATAACCGCGGACACGGCTTTTCGAAAAGATTTACCCTGCAGGGGTGTACTGTTTTTAACCACCGGTACCGTCCGGCTCATTGCCTACGCTTAGCTCTCTTCCGGGGAAAGCCGGCTGAGTGGGAGCGGTTACAACCTTTACCTTGCTTGAGACTAACCCAGGATCATCAGTGGCGGTAGGACAGGTTTAGTGCCTCCAACACCCTGCCCCGCGGCCACTTATTTTCCTAAACACCACAATCCTCATCCCAGTCCTGGCCACCATCTTCACGCACGCGCAAATGGAAGCTCAAACTAGAGGACCCTCGGCGAGCCCCTCACAAGTTAGTCGGTCGATAGGGATCCCATAGGCCCACCGATGGAAGCACGCTCAGTCTTGGTTCAAGAGGTAAAGAACTCATACTTAGGCGGCGAGAACGAGACAACCCACCACATTCCCCGTGGCCTCTCATCCCCGCCTTTAGCAATTTATTATCCGTCACCACATTTTCCATCACATCCGGCCATTCCATCAACTGTTCCAACATTGAACATCCACCGGACATCTATCATCTAAACTAAGCATGGCTAAGCATATACATAGCAAGTATAATTATCTCGGGCCAACACTTCAATCCTATGGATATTAGGAAGGATACAGGTAATGGCAACAGATTTCTAATGCAACTAGTAGGATACTCTAATCCAAGCAAAGGACATTTGGAACCGAATGCAATATTATAGTGGGGAAAATAATTGCGGAAATATAGGAGGAGACATGCTCAGAGGGGGGATTACGCTTGCCTGGTTCAACGGGCTGGTAATACGGGTCGTCGGGGTATTGCGGTGGAACCCCGACTGATTGATCTATCGATGCATAAAAACACCGGAAAGACACAATCAATAACCACACAAGCAAAACAGGTGCAATGCACAAACACATGATGGCATGACATTTTAATGCACCAATTAAGAGGATCATTGACATGATCATCAAATTAAATGAGTTTCCCAAATAATTTAGGCATTATTTGGCAAAACTCGTAATTATCTTAATGGCATGTATAACTAACTCCAATAGGATCAGTAGCTAATAATTAATCACACATGCATGAAAATGATGTTTTCTGTTAGTATTTAACTTGCTGAACATTTTGTCATATTGGTTGCAATTTTCTGAGCAAATATGAATATTTGGTGAATATTTGAACTTTGCATTTGAATCTGCCATTTTAGGGAAATGCAATTACCAATGATATTAAAAGTTCATTATTGTGTAGAACTGCTTATAAACAGTTAGTAAATGTTTCACTGAACATTTTGAGGTATTACACACATTTTTCTGATTAAACAATAAAAAGTTATTGCATTTTCAATATTCGGTTTAGTGCTGCCATTTTATTAATTTATTTTTAGCAACAGGAAAATTAAGTATCCATGATTGGAAATAAGGTGCAACATGAGGTACATTAGTTGCTGAACATTTTGGTATATCAAACTTAATTTTCTGATCTATATTTAATAAGTTATTGATTTTCCAAAATCATTTCCTTTTCTGCCATTTTTCTTATTTTAATAAAACAGCAACTACATTAATTTAGTTGGATGTGTGAGCTATACCAATAGACTCAATTTATTTTTCTGAACATTTTGGTATCTTGTTTGTAATTTTTGGACAAGTATTTAAAAAGATATTGAATTTACAAGTTTAATTCATTTATCTGCCTTTTCTTTTCTTTTCCAGGAAATTAACCGAAACGTTTTTCACCGCGCCAGTGGCTACCCACAGCCACTGACCAGTCGGCCAGCTGCCACGGTGGCAGCCACGCAAGCACGCGTGGCCCACAGCGAGTTTGACCACAGCGAGGCCACGACCAGCGCGTTCGCGCGCGGTGACCGCGCCGGCGTCGAGCACGGCCTCGCCGGAGCAGGGCGCGTGGGGACGATCTAGCTGGAGCAATCGACGCGCACGGCTACGGGGCAACTACGGATGGATCCACGGACCAAATGGTCGCCGGGAAAAGCTCCGGCGACGAGCTACGGCGGAGGCGGGCTACGGCTACGACGGAGCTACGGGCTACGCGGCGAAATAGAGAGCTAGGAGGGCAACGGAGATGTCCAACGGGACCGCGAGCTCACCCTCGTTGCGTGCGAAGCGACGTCGAGGCCGGAGGTGGACTGGAGCGGCGGCGAGCTTGCTCGATAGGCGGCGGCCGGAGTCGAGGAAGAAGCGGACGGCGAGCTCGATTCCGGGCTCCCCTGTTCGATTCCTTGTACGCAGAGGAAGAGGAGGACGAGGCGGAGCTCGTGGTGTTCTTCGATCTGCTCTTCGCTGCCTCAATCGACGGCGTGGAGCTCGGCCATGGCGGCTAGGGTTCGGGCTCGGGAAGGAAATGGAGAGAGTGAGGGAGAGCAGAGAAGCGCCTCGGGGTCTTATCTCCTCGCATGGGAGAGGAGAGGAGGGGGGGGGGGGGGCTGGCGCGGTGTGTCGTGGGAGCGAGGAGCACAGCGGCATGGCGCCATGGGGGGCCTCCTTCTCCCGCCGGCGTTGGCGCGGCCGTGTCGGGCGGAGGAGAGAGACGGCGCACGTTTTCTGAGAAACCCCCTGCGTTTCTTTTCCCATTTACACATAAGTCCTTTTTGTTTTTTTTTTAAAAACCAGTAGCACTACAAGGATTTTATTGAGGCACTAAAACATTTTAGAAAAATATGAAATTATTCATGTAGCCTCCCCATATCAAGTAGAAGCTACACAAAAATTGGGGCTTCAAAATAAAATGTTTTGAACAACATTTGTTCATTGTGTTTGATTATGGCATTTTTCTCAAATACAAATTTATAATTCTTTAGAAATTTTCAGGTAAGTTCAAAATTTTATTTTTGAACTCTTGGAACTTCCTTGACAAATATGGATTAGCATTTGTATTTGTGTTTGTCAAAAACAAACACATTTGAATTGCAAGGGTTGAATTTAAGTGGTGCCCTTGTTTTCATTTGTTTTAATTTGTTTCCATAACTTTGTTTCAACTTGAACACACTAACAAATAATACCATGATGCATCAATGAAATGCAAAAGAGAAAATTTGGTTCACATTTTAGGTTCTCAAACTTTGGGCTGTTACAGATATGTCCCATGGCAAGAAGTTCTTATATTTGCCGCTCGATCTCCTTTGTCTCCTCGGGGTTGGTGCGGTAAGGAGCGCGGTTTGGTAGCGGTGCGCCGGGAACAAGGTCGATGCGGTGCTCGATTCCGCGTAGAGGAGGTAGTCCCGATGGCACTTCTTGAGGGAAGACATCTTCAAAGTCCTTCAAAAGAGACAACAAAGAAAGAGGAAGGTTTGTGAAAGTGTTAGTCATAGAAACTTCACCCTTGCATATGAGCACATAGTGAAGGGTGGATGGGTTCTCTCTCAACTCCCTCATCTCTCTCTTGGTGGCAAATAGTGTAAGTTTGTGGGAACTCTCTTTGAAGTGTCACTCTCATTTGGCTTGTGGCTCTCACTCACTTTATGGTGGGTCTCTCGCTCACCACTCATCTCACTTGACGAACAATCTTGTTGTGCCCGTGCAATAGTCTTGGCGTTGTCGGCGATGACTTGGCTTGGTGTCATGGGACGAAGGACGAAGGTCTTGTCGTTGTTCTTGAAGCTATAGTAATTTGTCCTTCCATCATGCATTGCACCCTTATCAAATTGCCAAGGACGTCCAAGAAGTAAGTGACAAACGGTCATAGGCACAACATTACAATCAACCGTATCTTCATAAGCACCAATCTTGAAGAAGACTTGCACCATGTGTTGTATCTTGACGGCTCCGGAATCACTCAACCATTGGACATGGTATGGGTGTGGGTGCTTCTTGAACTTCAAGTTGAGCTTATCACAAAGTTCCTTGCTCGCTAAGTTGTGGCAACTTCCACCATCTATGATGACCTTGATGGACTTTCTATTGATTCCCGCTCTTGTTTGGAACAAGTTGCATCTTTGTTCTTCTTCCACTTGAACATTGGTGGTTAAAGCTCTTGCCACAACCAAGGAAGGGTTGTTGTCGCCATCACAATATATCTCACTTGATTCTTCTTGAGCACTTTGCATTGTGGCGACTTTGTTCAAAGCATTGTACTCATCTTCACTCATAGATTCATACTCTCCCATGTCATTGATGATCATGACCTTCTTGTTGGTGCACTCAAAGGATTTGTGCCCTTGTCCTCCGCACTTGTAGCATTGCAAAAGTCTTGTGCCGGACGAAGCTCCTTGAGGCGCCTTGGTAGAGGGAGGAACTTTCTTGAAAGCTTGAGGCGCTTGAGTTGTTGATGTAGAGACTCTTGGAGGACCTCGTGTGTTTGCTTGAGAAAGAGTTTGTGAAGGTGTAGGTGTTGACGAAGATCTTGTCAACCTTGAGTACCCATGAGAAGTAAGCTTCCGGATCACTTGTGCCGTAGAACTTGGGTATGTCAAAGCGGACGTTGGTCAAGTCATCATAGTTGTCACCATGAGCATCACGTGGGAATGCACGTCCACGTCTCCTTCGATTGAGTCCATCGCCATTGTGTTGGCTTGACTCGTTATCACTTGACTCGGAACGATGGTGTTGTTGACGATCATGTGGAAGTTCTTGACGAGGACGTGGATCATGGCGAGGAATGGGTTGTTCGTTATTGTTCGCATTTTCATGATTTTGATGGCGTGGCCTTGGAGGATGACGGGGATGATGTCCGTGTTCATCAAAGTCATTCGCACCCGGTACGTCATTGTCATTAGCCAATGGGTCATGACGATCACGTTGTTGCGGTGGTTGTGATGGTATGCGTTCACGACGTTCATCATTTTGGTGAGGTTGTTCTTGATGCGCATTGGCATTCTTCGCGTGAAGATCATGTGGTTGTTCAACGTTAGGAGGAGGTCGTTCATGGGCGTCGCGCCTTGGATTGTGTTGACGTTCTTGTCGAGGTTCATGATGTCCATGATGTGCTTGCGTCGACCTTGAGGTGCTTCTTGTACGGCTTGAGCGTGATGAAGAAGAAGCTCATTGTCGCACAAGGTTATTGAGAGCTTCGGTCACCCGTTCCATAGATGCTTCTTGCGCATGCATGCGGTCATTGAAGTTGGCCTCTTGAGCTTGAAGACGGCGCTCGTAGCGTCCTAGGCCATCACGAAGAAGGTGTCGAAGACCAACAAACTCGGTATGTGTGACATAGCCATGATCACCTCGAAGTCCACTATGGATTTCATCGTAGGGCTTGAGCTTCCGTTTGTACTTCCCCTAAACATTTTCTCAAGAACAAGTGAGATATGTGGTAAGGAAAAACCAAGACAAACTATATTCCAAGTATAATGTGGCTTGAGAGGAGAGAATCCGGTTCTAACACCCAACACACACACTTATGAAGATAGGAAGGTATGAAGTGGCAAACGAAACAAGCAAATCCGGCGAAAAGTATATTGTCAAAGGTAGAGAAAATCCGCAATGATCAAATTACCAAAGAAACTCCAACCACAAATGATGAAGAAACACACACAAAAGCGAATGATGGGGTTGGGCGACCAAAGGGCGAGCACTCGAAGATAGACAACCTAACGAAGACTACGTGCTCAAATGTCACACCAACACAAGAGGGACGCTAGCTCAATTGCTTTTTGGGTGGGCAACGGATTTGCACAAGTGTTACACACTCACTCACTTTGGCGGTATAAGCTTTGTCGCAACCAACAAGAGATGATACTTGGCACTACTCATGTTCTTTTCTCTTCTCTTTTTTTTTTGATTTTTGACGATGATTCCTTCTCTTTTGCTAGTGCCAAGATCTCTAACGAAACACACTCGCCAATACTTTAAGACAATCACTCGAACAAGTGCAATGCCCCGCAATATCAAAGAGCTAGTCCGATAGGTCAAGGTACACGAAAGGAAGAAGGGCTCACAACGGATTATGATGGTGGGGAAATGTCGAGTCCTTGGTGGCGTCTTCGCTTGGCGTTGATGATGCGTTGCTGCGGAAGCTTGTCGATGTCGTAGACGTAGGGCACACCAAGAAAGGACTCAAACCAAAGAGGAAATGCCAAAACGAACCGAGCAAAAGAAAAATTTCTGAAAAATCAGCCCTGGCGGTAGTACCGCTGAAGTCGAGCGGTAGTACCGCTGCGCACGGATCTGCGCGATTTTGACCCGAAATTGGGCGGATTTGGGCTCCAAAAATTCCTCGAATCCGTGGGAAATTGGCAAAATTAAGGCTAGGGAACGCAAACAAAGGTGGAGGGGGTCCTAAAGCAACAGATCCATGGACAAAAACTACCAAAAACGCAACGAATCGACAGATCGGCTCGAATCAAGGAAAGGCTATTTTTGGTGGAAATTTTCGAATTTCTCAAAAAAAAGAAAAATTTGGTGGATTTTGGTGGAAACACAAATCAAATCCGTGGCAACCTAGAGCTCTGATACCATATGATGTAGGTTGGTCCCGATTTTCACGGATTTGGGCGGAGGGATCGATGAACACGAAGAACAAGGGATGAACCCAATAACACAAAGAGGGGAAAAGCACCAAATCAAGGATAACTAGCAAGAAGCAACTCAGCAAGATTCAATTGGTAACAAGCCCCAAGGGTAGCCCCCAATTCTCCTCTCCCAAGCACACCTTACTCTTAGGATTGTTTGTCCAATTGGTCAATCCAACCAATCTAATCTAGCCACTACAAGAGGGAAGATTAGCAAGTAATCGCAAGTACAAGAGGAAGCCTTGGTATCCACGAAGGGATCTTCTCCACAAGGGGAGGCCTTGGTTCATCTCCACAAGGGGAGGCCTTGATTCATCTCCATAGGAGGAAAGGATAACTTTGAGAAGAAGGAGCAAGGCTCTACTCTAATCCCAAATCATAGTCTAACCCTAGATCTAGATGGGGAACTCCTATTTACAGTCTATAGGCAAAAGGGGAAAGTTAGGTGGGGTAGGTGGAGGTTACAAGGCTCAACAGCCAGGCTGGTTCCCGCAGCAGCGGTAGTACCGCTCGTCCGAGCGGTAGTACCGCTGGGGCGGGCCAGAGCATCGTTGACTTCGGCGCGGGCGGTAGTACCACTCGTCAGCGCGGTTGTACCGCTTGGGCGGGCGGTAGTACCGCCAGCAGTGCCGCACATGGGCGCAGAGGAGGGTTCTCGGCGGCACTGGGGGCGGTAGTACCGGAGGTGCGGTAGTACCGCTGTGTCAGTTTTTCCTGCTCTTCTTCTTCTTCTTGGCCATCTTCTTGGGTCTTCTCTTGGTTATCTTCTTCAACACCTTGGACCTTCTCTTGCTCATCTTCTCCACTCCATTGTGGGCCGTCATCAAGGTGGTTCCTGAGTATGCACAAAGTATCCGAATGTAGTAGCAACCCATTCATAGGAGTGTCGAGATCACACATAGATAGGAGTGAATTCACCTTATCATGGAGAGCTTTGACTCTTGCTCTTGTCATTGGTCCACTTGTTGTAGGAGCCGTAGGTTGGGCTACATCATGTGGCTTAAGGAATAGATGATGTGTGATTAATCAGTGAAGATGACATGGACAATTGATTGGTTAAAAGAATGGATGATGTGGATAGCTTGCATGTTGAGATAGAAAAATAATTAATGAAGTTAGTGGGTTTTGCTTTATAAGAAGTATAGATAGATAGGTTTATATGATAAGTAATAAATTCTAGGAACTTTCTGTAAAAGGAAATATTCAATAAGAAATTAACTAAAACAAAATAATTAATTAAATTAATATTCAAAAAATATTAAATAAATAAATAAATTGGAGCCCACCAAGAGGGGCTGCCAAGTGGTAGCGGGCCCATGGGGCCCACTAGGCAACCGCACCCCTAAAGGGGCCGGGTGGGCCGAGTGGGGGGGGTGGGGTTCCCCCTTGGCCGAACCCTAGATGGGCCGAAGATGGGCCTTCGGCCCATGAGGGGGGGGGGAGGAGGTCGGTGGGGGTGGTCGAGTTGGAGGAGGACTCCTCCTCCTCCTTGACCGGCGCAGAAGGAGGGGAGGGATCAACCCCTCCCCCAAGCCTCCCTACCCATTGGCTCCCTTTATATACTCCCACAACCCCCAGGGTTTTAACACACAATTTGCTCCCGGTTTTTTTAGGTGTCCTCTACCGAAGTTCTCTCTCTCTCTAATTACATCTCATGTGTTGAGAATTAGACATCTCTCTAATCTCATATAGATATAATCTAGTTGATTAGATCTACCACCTATACTACGCCGAAAGGCTGTCTCTCTTCGTCGGCGCCAGGTGCTCTAAACGGCGGAGCGCTGAAGGGTTGACGCGGCGTACGTGTGGATACTACAAGAGCGGGTTAGGCAAGCAATTCCTCGACTACGGAATCGACAACAATCTCACCTCCCGGTGTAGACGTGAGATTATTCATTAGGCTTCACCAATATCTACTTCGACAAACACAAGATCTTCCGCAACGGTGTTTGTAAGTATCTGGATCTAGCATTGTGGGGTGCAGCATATTGATGATCCACAAGTATAGGGGATCTATCGCAGTACTTTCGATAAATAAGAGTGTCGAACCCAACAAGGAGCATATTGAGTAAGGTTTCACTGTAAACACTAGCAGACAAGTTTATAGGAGTTTTTGTAATAATAGATAAATGAAGTGCGAGTAAATAAAAGAGTGCAATAATAATTGCAGCGAGTGGCCCAATCCTTTTTAGCACAAAGGACAAACCGGTTGTTTTACTTATGATGACTAAGCGCTCCTGAGGACACATGGGAATATCGTCAAGTGCTTTCACTTCATACCGCTGATTAATCTTCAATGTTTTGATAAGTTTTGTGTGGGCGAACCTATGCAAGTGCACCGCCCTTACTTGGACAAGTCCACACTTGTGATTACACCCTTGCAAGCTGCCGCAAATACAAGGGAGTAATTAAGATAACTCTAACCACAGTTTTAAACTCTAGGATCCTACACTCCCTCGTGCACTAGCTTACCAACGAGGGTTCAGGTTTCTGTCGCTCCGGCAACCCCACAATAAGTAAACTAAATACACAATGCACTCCCCTAGACCCAAAAAGGTGAAGTACCATGTAGTCGACGTTCACATGACACCACTAGAAGAATAACACCACACCTTAAATATCAAACCATTAAATATTACTCAACATAATTCCACTAATCGCGACAAGACTTCTCCCATGTCCTCAAGAACTAAACGAACTACTCACGAGACATCATATAGATCATGTTCAGAGGTGATATAATGATGAATAAAATCTGGTCATAAACGTAATTCTACGATAAAACTCAATAGCATCAACCATAATGAGTAATCAACACCGGGAGAGTCTCCCCAATCAACTAAACAAAGTACAACCCTAGATGTTACAGCGAAACAAAGTGGATCGGTGGAGATGATGGTGCTGCCGGTGGAGATGATGGTGACGATGATCCCGATGAAGCCCGGCGTGATGGCGAGGACGATGGCGGCGATTTCCCCCTCCGGGAGGTAATTTCCCTGGCAGTTTTCTCCCTGCCGGAGAGCTTTTTCTCTCTCTGTGGTTTCCGCCCCGTAGAGGCAGCGGAATATTTCTTCGACGATGCCCCCGAGAGTTTTAGATCAGGGGGGTGATATACGCAAAACGGGCGAGCCAGAGGTGGGCCAGGGCCGCCAGACGACCCCTCGGCGCTAGAGGGTGGGGTCGCGCCGAGGTGGCGTCTGGGCGCCCTATGGCCCCCTCGACTTCATCTTCTGGCTCCTCTAGTTATCTGACAAAGTAGGAGCCTCTGAATTTTCTCGTAATTTTTGGAGTTTCAAAAATATAGTATCTTGACGATGCTTTTTCCAGCAGATTACTGGCTCTGGCAGTTAAATCCAAATAATTTCCAAACATGCGAAATAAGATAAAATAACAAAAGTATTGCACCCCAACATGAAATATATCAATGAATATGAGTGAATTACGTTATGAAATAGTGATGCAAATGGACGTATCACATATCTTTAGAATACATCCTGCCGGTTTGGTTACAGAAAATTTTAAACTGTTACACGTAACCCAATACATCATGATATGGTTGTTATCTAATCGTGATTTGATTGTGCGACTATGTAATATATGATGTTTGATCAAAATTGTACCTAGTCAGTAAAGTCATGTGGACGCATAATTGAGACTAGCGTGCAAGTCGGCTAATGACCCGGTTCAATTAGTCATGGGCATTGAGATGCCAATCCGACTGCATGAACTCAGCCAAAAGAATTCAAATAAAATAAATATTCATATTTCAAAATCGTTCAAATAACATAAATATTCATATTGAAAATCTTTCAAAGAACGTAAATGTTCTTTTGAAAACTCGTTCAAATAACATAAAGGTTCATAGTTGAAAAATCGCTCAAATAATATAAATGTTCATATGTGAAAATCGTTTAAATATGATAAATTATTTGTTATTAATAATTTTTACATATGTGAATATTTTTTAGTTTTTACAAAATTTTTGTTCTTTTATCTCCTTCCTTTTACTTTAAAAACATATTAGAAAATAGAAAATAAAAAATAAATAAAGGTAAAAAGATTTCTGTTATTAGGCCGCATTCGGAGCTGCTCATGACTGAGGGCCCTTTTGTTTGGGCTTCTACCAGCTTTCCACCAAAAAAAGCTGGGGAAGCCAACCAAAAGGCTCGGCTGCGCGTTTGGCTTCTTCCAACGCAGCCCCATTTCCTTCATATGAGAAAAAGCACGATTTTAGGTGCTTCCCGAGCTTCCCCGCTAGTCCTCCGAAGGGGCTTACAGTTTTGGTCATTTCGTTGCGCCTAATTACAAGGAAACTGCCAGCGCCAGGAAACGAGCAGCAGCCCGAGCGGCCCGTCCACCCGAGAGGTCTTTTTCTTCCTCTTCTTTTCTTTTGCCGTCACCCACCCCGAACGAGGAGCTTGCTAGGGTTCCGCCCGACCCAGGCGCCGCACCACCCCGCCGCCCCCGCCCCGCCGCCCCCTGCCGCCGACTGCTCCGTCCTCGATGCCCCCGCCCCCGCCGCCCCCGCCGCCGACTGCTCCGTCCCCGACGCCCCCGTCCTCGACGCCCCGGTTCCGCACCGTCCTCTACGCTTCCGAAGCGGAAGCTCCCCTGCGCCGCGACCACCCCGCCGCCCCGCCTCCATTCAGCTTGGTGAGGTCAATTCCAGCCGAGCCCCTTCCTCATTTTCTCCATTATTTTGTGCTTCGAATGTGTGATTCGGTTGTACCGTGTGTATGCATGAAGTAAGTGCATCATTTTCTGCAAGGGATTGCCGCCGTATGGATGAAGTCAGTGCAAGATTTTTAGTCAGTGCAAGATTTTTTGGTGTGTGTTGGTGCTAGATGGATATGGTAACACTGCATGATTTTTTGGTTGCTGTTATATGCTCCGGGTAGTTGCTACTGCTTGCTTACCACATTGATTTGTTAGAGTGCATAATTGTTTCATATAGTAACTGTTTAGTTTTTTGTCTTTTAGCTTGTTGTTAATTTGCAATGGAGAAGGCTGTTTGGGATACACACTACACTCGTGTTTTTTGCGACATTTGTATGGAAGAAGTGAATGCAAACAATAGAGATGGAGGTTGTTTGAGTAAGAAGGGGTACAAGAATCTTGAGGATAAATTTGCCCAACAAACAGACAAAAAGTTAACAAAGAAGCAATTCAAGAACAAATGTGATGCTTTAAAAAAAATTACACCGGTTGGATGGAGTTGGTGACACAGAAGAGAATTATCATTGCTTGTTTGTGCTTCACAATTTCATTAGAGACTCCAACTTGCTTGATAAACAGTTTGATCGATGTGATGCAGATGAGAATTACATGCCGAAGGTCCAGAGGCAAGCAATTACCTTTCCCAGTGATCATGTGCCTGGTGAACTACACACAAAAGGCATGAACGGAACACGTGACGACATTGCCAACACGTTGTTCATTTCTAGACAACGTAGGAACTGATTGAGTTAGCTAGTATAATGTAGTGAAAATGTATTTTGGACAACTATATATTCGTGATGGTTATGTAATGACAATTGTATGGATATGAAGTTCGACTTGAATTTTAGATGCATATGCTATTTATTACACGTGAAGCAGCAACAGTACAACTTTTCATGAATGTAAGGGTGTTTCAGACAATTCAACAGTTTACAGCCAGACAGCCAGCTGGTTTGCCAAAAAACTCCACTCAGAAAAACAGCTTCTCCTGGACGTCATCTTTTCTGCACACCACCACAGCCAGGCACACCCAGGCCAAACAAAAGGCTCTGAAACGTCGCAAGCAGGAGCGAATTGCTCCAGAGCAGGTCGGCAAATAGGCACCCCCGAGCGGCATGAGGTGCTCCTGCAAGTTGAGGAGAATGAAGAGAAGCATGTACGAAGCGGGATTTCCCAAACAAACAAAAAAATAGATCGCGAGAAAAAGGGAAATTCATGGTTTTCTTTTCTTCTTTCTGTTTTACATTTTATTGTTTTCCTCTCTTTCTTCCGGTCTATTATTGCCTATTCATATTTTGGCTCCTCTTTCTTTATTTTTTCTTTATTCAGTTTCTTCTACTTATATTATTTTACTTATATATATTTTCTCTCCCCATCAATACATGGATATATTTGGATCATTAATTTTTATATGTATGAATATTTTTTCACACATATGAAAAATTAATTTTTTATATACACCAATTTTTGTAATCATATATACATCCATTTTAATTTTATACCATAAAAATTAAGTTTTATCTCTATGAAAAATGTATTTCTAAATTTTTCCGTTTTCTGATTCCGTTTTCTCTCTTTCTTCTTTAATTTTTTTAGTTTTCTCTTTCTTTGTTATGTTCATTTACATTTCTAATTTTCCGTACCCTTTTCTTCGTGGATACATGAAACTTTTGTTGGGATGAATAGTAACTTAGAATATGCATGAATATTTAAAAAGGTGTTACGTTTAAAATATCTACAGGTTCTAAAAGATGTTCACGGGTAAAAAAGGTCCTTGGGTTTGAGAATTTTTTTTTCGTGGATGCAAAAAATGTTCAGGGGATTTGTCACAAATGCTCACGTGTTGAAAAAAGTATGGTGAGGGTTTAGAAAAATGTTCACGGGTTCGGACAAAATGTATGTTCGTGAGTTCATTTTTTTCAGGTTCAAGAAATGTTCACCGGTTCGACCATGAATATACCTTTTTTTGCAGCTGAACAATATTTTTCCATTATTACACTGATTCATAGACATTTAAAAAGTATATTCACGGATCTTACAAATGTTCACAAGCTTGGAAAATGTTCACAAGGTTCTAAAAAAATTCACAACTTTGAAAAAAAGTACCTTCATGGATTTAAATTTTTTTCATTGGTTCGATTTTATTCATTTGGTTCAAAGGGATGTTCATGGTTTCGAGTGTTCACAGGGTCCAAATTTTTCACGGAATTGACATGGCGACATGTTTTCATTTTGCAACTCCAACAAAATTTCCATTATTAAACTTACTTATAAAAGGTAAGAACCACCAAAAAACTTCTTAAAAGTTTTTCAATCCCTTTTTTCATGGATACATAAACATTTCTTCGAGAAACAGAGGATATAATTTATTTTCACAAATATTGAAAAATTGACTATGTTTTACCAAAAGAAAATTCATGTTTCGTGTTCATGGGGCTAAAAAAAATCCCAGGTCCAAAAAAAAGTACTTCCATGAATCAAAATAATGTTCACAAGCCCGTAAAAAAAGTACGTAAATGAAAAATGTACGTTGGGTTGAAAAAGTATTCACTTGTTCGAAAAAAGTGTGTTTACATATTTAGAAAAATGTTATCGGGTTTAATATGAAATACATTCACTGATTAAAAAATTACCAATTGAAAAAGTACATTCAGGGATTCAAAAATACTACATCCATGATATTACGGATTTAGAAAATGTTCACATGTTAAAAAAGTATTGATGAGAGTGCAAAAAATATATGGAGGTTAGAAAAAGTATATTGATGTATTGAAAAATTTGTTCACGGGCCTCCAAAAAAGAATATTCATCGAATCACTCGTGCTAAGAAAAAGTGTGTTCACGGATTCAGAAAAATGTTCACGGGTTAAGAAATAAATACATTCACACATTAAAACAAATTGTGCAAAAAATTACGTCCAGGGATTAAAACAAATGTTCATGGGTTCAGCAAAGTACGTTCACATATTTAAAATTATTCACCTATTAAAAGAAAGCACGCCTACGTATTCAAAAATGTTCGCAAGTTCAAAAAAAAAATTTACGGGAGTTGATAATGTTCACGGCTTGAAAAAAAGTTTGCTCATGGGTTAAAAAAAGGTTCACGGTTTGACACGCATGAATATTTTTTTGTAGTGCAATTTTTCTATTAGTAACTGACTTTTAAAATAAATAGGAACTTGACCTAACTTTATAGATTTATTAAGAAAACCTGCTACCTTTTTTGAGCTAGAACGGAGACATTATGTGGATTTTCGGGATTCAAAAATACGCATGCACTTGTTGTGTCTTGGGAACAAGAGCCAAAACGAAGCAGCGCTGCAAACGAGATGACGCCACGAAAAAACAAAAACAGCTGCAAATTTTTCTTTAAGAACAGCCTAGCCCAATACACGATGAGGGTACGCGTGCGCGTGCGGTCCTAGTTTCTCCGCTGAAAGCGTAAAATAGGAGCTCCCTGCGAAAAATGTACGATGGCACAGGCCCCCCACAAAATTTCGAACTAGCCTCAGACCAAATCCCAGACCCAAGGCCCATCCGCCCAGCCCTCCGTCTCCCACATACTTCATCTCCCCAAGTCCCAAAAAGATGCATGCGTTTAGCGCTGTCCAGATCAAGGGACGAGAACGAGATCGATCGACGACCGAAAGCACTGATGTTGCCGCGCGGGGGATCGCAATCTGCTTCGGTCGTTCCTCCATGGTGGAGAAGCAATCCAACTACAGAGACAGGAACTACAGAGACCGCGCCCTCAGACTAACGGTATGTTTCGCGATCTCGTCTATTGGGCTTTGCTTGTTGATGGTAATCTAGAATTGCATGGAATAACTGTGTTTTGGTTACTCTGCCTTCCACAATTCATGTGTTTCTGGCAATCTGCTGCCTAGTGTCTTTGTATACAGCTTTGTCAGAACAGGTTCAGTTAGGACTTGGTGGTTTTTCATCTAGGTTTAGTTAGCGTCTCATTTTGAAGTTCAGCCATTCAAACATTGGACGTGGTCCGTTCGTGGGAAGGCACGAACAACGTCGACCATGACAACGATTTCTCCTCCCTGTAATCAGAATAAAAGGAGAAGAAGATCAGAAAAGTTACGGAAGTTTGAGCAGCCCAAAAGCTCATGTGTCAGTTTGTTCTATTGTTCAACCTCAAATCACCCAATTTATGCCAATATTTGGTATGAGTGTTAGAACTGGAACTCTAACTGACAGAGGTGAACACAGGTGTTTTCGGGCTGCGTAAAACTTTCAACTTTTCTCATCTTTTCTCTCGCTATTTATTCGGTTACAAAGCAAAGGGTTTGGCCCGTAGAGATCCTACCAAGGCGCCACGATCTGGTTACACGCTCGTGCTATCCCACGAGCACCATGATCGGGTCCAAGCCACTACGCGCACGGCACACACAACACGTTGCGAGCTCGTGCTTAACTTTTCGCAAAAAAAAAGAGCTCGTGCTTAACTGAAAACCTAAAAACGAGCTAACTGAAACTGCCAATGACTAGATTAGGTAGCTATAAAATCTCCCCCTTAATCTTGTCATTTGCGAATTATTTCTATCATGCCGATCCTCATCTTCAGCTCCTGGCGGAAGATAATACGCCCAAGTGCTTTCGGAAGAACATCAGCAAGCTGAAACATAGTCAATGCCGATCCGTCCCTATTCCACACACTCATGAATGAAATGATACCTGATTTCAATATGCTTGCTCCGATCATGGAAGACAGGGTTTTTCGACAGAGAGATCGCCGATTTGTTGTCGACGAGCAACTTCTCGGCTGCATTGGCTCTCCGTTCATCATCTCGCCAAGCTGCCTTGGCAAGCGCCAGTGGTGGCCGCCATGTATTGTGCTTGACTGCTTCGCACAACGAGATCGTAACCACCCTTTGTTTCTGCGACAGCCAATTCACTGGACTACCGCTGAGGAAGAAGATGACTCCCGTTGTACTCTTCTTGTCTTCGACGTCTCCGGCGAGATCAGCATTGCTTTATCCACATAACTCCAATGCCCCGTTGCCGCGTGAGTACGTGCATCCGCATTCCAGCGTTCCTGCTATGTACCTTAGCAGATGCTTCACCGCTGCAAAATGCTCAGAAGCAGGTGCCTCCATGAACCTACTCAGGAAACCAAACTTATATCGGGCCTGGTATGCACGAGGTACCGTAGACCACCAATCAGACTTCGGTAAAGGGTCACGTCAACTGGATCGCCAATGCTTGACTTGCTCAGTTTGAGCCGTGGTTCCATGGACGCGTGGTGCAGGGGTCGCAGTCCTCCATCCCTGCTCGTTCCAGCAGCTTCTTAGGGTAGGCTTCCTCGACGAGCGTGATTCGATCACGCTCATGTTGTACTTCAATGCCGAGGTAGTAGGTGAGCTTGCCCAGATCACTCATGCGGAAGAGCTCGGTCATCTGCTTCTTGATGTGGGTGATCTCCGTCATGCTCACGCCGGTGATGACAAGATCATTCATGTAAACCCTGACAAGCAGCAGCGAATCACCGGCGCCTCGGCGATACACGACGTGCTTTGTCGGACAACACTCAAACCCCAAAGCGTTCAAGATGTCATCCAGCTTCGCGTTCCACGCCTCGGTGCCTGTCGTAGCCCGTACAACGCCTTGCGAAGGCGCAACACCTTCTCCTCCTCGCCGGTCTTGACGTATCCCGGCGGCTGCTGCACGTACACCTCCTCGAGCAGATCACCATTCAAGAACACGTATTTTACGTCCATATGGTGCACCTGCCA
The DNA here is from genome assembly GCA_947311845.1 of Poa pratensis. Classification (NCBI taxonomy): domain Eukaryota; kingdom Viridiplantae; phylum Streptophyta; class Magnoliopsida; order Poales; family Poaceae; genus Poa; species Poa pratensis. Next base: position 1,503,855 of record CAMZMU010000076.1, on the reverse strand, counting down.
TCCGTGGTGAGCTGCGAGGACGATGAGGACATGAACTGAATCCATCCGCGCCTCCTCGAAGTTAATTCCTTGCCTCTGGACTTATCCCTTCGCTCATAAGTATTGGTGGATCATCTGCTCATACGTAAGTAGTAGGCCGCCAATTGTATCGCTTTCCATGTTCATCTACATCATCCTATTTTTGTAGTGTTTATTGTGATCTTGGACGGTGATCGACAGGGAAAAATAAGGAACCCGAGACAGGCAGGCATATCCTAGAAGCCCGTCCAAAACTTATTATGAGAAAAATAATAATGAAAACAGAATCAAGCTGGGGAAAGCAGAATATTTACCACACAAATTTATCGTCCTTGCCAATGATATGTTCGATGGATATGTACATTGGTTTATGTGAAGTATCTAGATACTTGTTTGGATTAGTGAAGTCCCATGTGAAATTTGCCTTGAACATAGAGAAGAGCTATACTATATTATCACTACACTGAATAAGCATTCAAACCCGAGTCATTCAATGGAGAACGCATGCAGATCTCTAAGAAGAGATCACAGCAAATCAAAACTAACGGACCATTTCAAATTTACTACAATACTGTAAAATATACAGATGAACACAAAGAAATTATCGGTCCTCTCAAAAATTATTTGTATCAGTTCTATTCTGAAGTTCCCTGTACTAATTTTCTAATTAGTTATTCCACCAATAAAACAGTGTTTTCCGTGATAGCTATTTCCTTCATGCAAACTTAAATATATATCGTTTGTACGCAATCCACTTCTTTTGCACGTAATCCACTTCGCTTCGGTTTTCTTAGAAGAAATACACACAGCTGCAAAAAATAAAAAGGTTCCACGACGCGGCAATAGGTAACGAATTGGTACATCCATTATTGACACTGGGATAAATCTCAGATAGACTCTTCTTGTGCCAAGGACTGGGTGACAAAATAAGAAAGTGCACCACCAAAAGAAAGGATATGGAATACGCCGTCTATTTATCAATGTTTATTATTCTTACTATTATTATTAATATTATGCATCAATGGCAATGCCGTAGATTTTCAGGATTTTTTATACATCAATGTCCTATAAAGTTGATAGAATAGATATATAATCTAAGGCATGTTGAAGACTGAAAACATAAATTTGGATCTGGGAACCAACTAACCAAGAATAGCTAGACAATGAATGCAGAAAATGATTGGCCCTAAACGCACATGACTGGCATGAGATGTGCCCAGGACTTTGGACTCAGACCAACCTGGATTCGCTCTTTTCTCCACATGGCCATGCCAGGCAACTTATTGCCCAACACATTAGAAGTAGCACCCTTTTAACTTGTGAATTTATTCTTATCTCTACTATATTAAAGCGGAGCCGGTGGTGTCCGTGTTCCGTGGTACGTTGCTACCTCCTACCATCTCTCACCGAAAAAAATTCTTCCCCTCGGACCGCCGCACGGAAGAAAAACCGCCATCCAATCCCACTCAGCCCACGTCCTCACGCACGCCCGTTCCCGCAAACGAAAAAAGACAGATTGATTCCTCCGAGCGCTACCGATGCGCTGCCCATCTTTCTTCCCCCACAGCGCCTCCACCACCGTCCCTGGCTGCTGGCGCCGCCATCCCATCCCCCGTGCTGCCTTCTCCATTCTCCATGTTGCCTCTTCCATCCGCCATGCCATCCTGAAACTCGTGAGATCGGGCAAGAACTAGAGTTGTGAGGGTGTGGGATGATGTTGGTATATGAGGAGGAGATCTGCGGGTGGTTGAGCTGGAGGGGGGAGACGCCGCCGGTCGCGTCGAGGAAGCTGCAGCAGCAGCGCCACAAGCTGGAGGTGCCTCCACGCGGCGTCCCAGAGGATTAGTCCTCCTGGTCAATGACGACGACGAGCTCTGGAGAGCCCTTTCCATGCCAGGATCGCACGCGAATGTGCTCGGCATCGGTCCGCCCTCGTGGGGACTGATCTGGATTTGTTGTTTTTTGTTTGCTGTAACACGATGGATGTGAACATGCAGAGGGCGGAGGATGTGCGCTCACGCTGACCGTCTCTTGGAGCTGGGCAAGGAGGAGGCCCATATCATGCAGGTGACGTGTTCCTTACAATGTAACCACATGATGTTTTAGGAATGCAGTTGAGCGTCACATGATGCAATTGCTCTCAAAATTTGATGTAGAGATTATATGGTATACGAGTGTGTGTTGATCTCTCAGTTGGTTGAGGGCTCAGCTTTTGCAATTGAGATTTCGTTTTTTTATTCATCTCCATCACATCGTCATTGAAGATTACTTAATGAGCCATTCTTGCTGGTAACATATCATAGCACTTCTTATTTTCAGCAGCACTAACTAAAAAAGAAGCCTTATGGCATCACCATTGCGTTTGATATTTGAGAAGTGCCACACTCGTCTTTTGAATGATTGAAATATGTTAAGACCAATCCTATCTTTTCTCTTTAGATTTGTTGGCATTCAAGCTAGACGTGTTGGGAAACTGAGAGCTTTTCTATTTTTTCTTGTATGACGAAAACCATCACTACTGTGATGAAACCTATTTTAAATTATAAAAATATATGTACCACATGTCATGCTTGTCTTAGAAATATAAATACAAGATGCATTTTCTTGGTTCACATTACATGGATGTAATGTAATTGCTATCGTGCTTCTTCTTTTCACTTATGCATTTTTTGGTTACTTATATAATGTGTGGCTCACACCCAGACATTTAGGGGACGTGTCCTGAGACTATATGGAGCCTCATTTTTTTTTAGTGTACAAGCTTAACTGACTGCACATAATACATATCTGGCAGTAAGTGAAGAGCTATCTCATTTATTAGCTCTGAATTGTAAAAAAAAAATCTTTTCTTATAGCTATATAAATGCGTTTTCTACTGGTCCAAGAAGTTTATGTACATGTTTTAGTTCATGTATAATCTTGAACATGTTACTTCTGTAGGACCACACAAGGCATAGTCAATAGAGGAAAATATGTAGTTTTTGTACACAATATTCTTAGGCACAGTCAATGTGTTTGATCTTCCAATTAAATGCCTTCTGATCTTGGATGCCGGTTAGTTGTAATGTTGATTATTTTCCGCTATAATATACATAGACTTTTCTGTATAAGCAAATCAGATTGGTCACAATAAATTTGTTACTTCAGCGGCATTTATGTTTTGAACTGTAATCATTTTGGAATTACTCTGAAATGTTTGTGAAGTAACTGAATTTTTCCTTTCTCTGCAGTTTCTTATGCATTTTGTTGCACTATGATTTAATTGAAATATCCCGGTTAGAGTACAGGGAGGTCCTTGAGGAGTATCAAAGCTCAGTCTGACGCTTTTAGAGTCAGACTAACGACGAGTTAGCACAGTGGGAAGCTAGGCAATGGATGACATGTACGTTATCAATTTCATAAATTTCAACCAGGTAAGATTGTTTTGGGGGCAAGAGTTGCAATATCATATTCACTGATTCATGGTTCATAAAAAAGTGGTTTTACTGGGCACTAGCTCTGGCTACAGGTTAGTTAACATTGAGATACTTGCACAAATGACAAGTGGATTATATCTTTCTTTTCTTTGCAGCATGTTATCATGTGCTTTCATGATTTCCTTGGTAAATTGCAGCCTCTTACTTTTATCCTTCAATCCATCTGTTGGAGAAACATAATTCAAAGGTCTTGGAATTTTTTAGTGGACCAAGTGATGCGGAGTCTGATAAGTGAGTGAGACAGTGCATTGTGTAATTATGCCCATGAAAAAGTCTTCTGAACCTATCTTTTTTATTGTGCCTTGTTAATGTAGAATGACGACATATCGGAGATAGAGCTGGAGGCAAAGTCGATGGACAAAGAGTGTCTAATGGAGGTGGAAGACCACCTTATCATCTCATGTGTGGGGATAGAAATTGGAGAACCGAATGAGAGGAAGAGTCGCAAGGGTGAACAATGGTCAATAGAGCGAGAGGATCGGAGACGGGTAAGACCCAGTCAATTTATGGCATATGTGTTGACACATGTGTACACGCTACGTTACATTTAGTTCAAAATCTATTAAAAACTTCGTTCTTTTGGTAGCAATGTGTGGGTAACTTGAGATGTGGTAGCAAGTGATAGGTGCATCATTCTAGACATCACGGTTGTAAAGTAAACAACTACTCCCTCCGTATCAAAATATAAGATGTTTTAAACATTTCAATAGGGACTACATACATGCTAAAATGAGTGAATCTATACACTAATGCGTGTCTATATACATCCATATCACCAAAATGGTAAAACGTCTTATATTTTTGATACGGAGGTACAATTACAGAACGTTGCATCAATATATAAGTCAAATTTAAAGATGAACAAACGAAATAATTCAAAAAATGTCGAGAAACTGCAAAAAAAAGGTAGACATCACAATTCTCAAAAGATGATCTCCTTTACCAAAAAATCCAACGAAGAATCAAGAGAATAATAAAAGAAGTACACAAAATTTCATGGAAAACGGAATTGATTTTCCTTTTAGTTACTTAGGAACAGACAAGTGTTCATTAAAAAGGTGTATTCGCTTGCATTTCTAATTGCACTTTATTTACATAATATGGTGAGGAAAGAAATTTAGTGGCCGTGGCAACGCACGGGCATTCAACTAGTAGTATTTTAATCTTCCCTAAGAATCGACAGAACTCGACTTTTTCTGTACATAGACATGTTCTTCCTGACGCGCCTGGTAAGTACTCCCTCCGTTTTTTAATATAAGATGTTTTAGGTGATACACATGTTGTCTATATCCACGCTAAAATGAGTGAACATACACACAAAAATGTGTCCACATACATTTGTGTGCATGTGCATGTGGACAAAAGCTAAAACATCTTATATTAAAAAACGGAGGGAGTAGGTAATAAGGTTTAACAAACGTAGTGAAGGAATGATGTTGTGATTGAGAATTGGCCTTTAGCTACCTGTAACGCCGTAATTATTTCTCGAGAATAGAATCCTTCAACACAAAGGGAACCCCTTGCCCCGTTACAAAGAAATGCCAGGGTTTAGACACTGGAGTAGCTAAGAACCATAGAACTTCAGAGTGACTGGTACAATACCCGCTCTAATAGTACTGTGTCTGCTAACATAAATGAACCGGCTAATGTTTTATCTGGCATGCAAGAAAATCCCACACCCAAACTACATTTTTACAGAAATTACTTCGCTACAGTCGACTTAGAGAAGTCCCAAATTGCTCTACTAGAAAACTCGCGAAAACTAAACTACCCTCTCCCCTCCTCGCCTCTCGCTCTCTGCTCCTATCCTTGAGAGTCCACCGCCGAGCGCCGCCAGATCCGGCCGCTCCCGCCGCCGGCGTCCTCGCTGGTTGGTGCGGAGATGCGCTAGGGTGCCGGCCCGATCTGTACAGTAGTAGTTTAGTTAGTAGGTGTAGGTTGCTTGCCTTTATGGCGTTGTTCGCCTTCATGGCGTCTTTCTTCCTCTGCGGCTGGACTCCGGCGGTTCGCAGCGGCGCCGGAGCCTGCTCTTCTTTCTCTTGCAGGTTGATTCCGTGGTGGATTCCTTGCTGGAAGGAAGAAGATCAAGGCTGCTTCAATAAAGCCGATTGCCGTATCACCCGTTTCGTGAATCGGAAGTGGATCCGTGTTCCTCTGACCGACCGTGGAGGTGAGGGGAGGAAGCGGTGCTTCTGCTTGGCGGGGCGGTTTTTGCTGCATTCTGGAGCTCCTCCAGATGTGGTTTGCTCCTCTTCTTCGATATCCACTGTTATGCACTCTCTGGCGTCGAGATGGTGCAGAGAAGATGGAGGAGGAGCTTCTCTTCTGCTGTTCTGTAGGGCTTGCTTGCGGGCCTGCAGGCTGGCCTCGGCCGGCGACTGCGGCCTGACTGCCAGGTTGAATCGGGGCGTCGCCCCCGCCGATGGAGACAGCAACGACACCAAATCCCGCCGTTCGCGACGGGTGGGTACTGCGGCGACTTCAACGAGGTATTTCCTCTACAGGTTCGACACCGGCGACACAGCTGCGGCTTTGGATGTCTTCGTCTTCCTCTCCGGTGGTGAGATGGCGGCAGTTCGAGCGGCGGCGGATTTGCCCGTGCAGAAAAGATCTCAGGGGGCTGTTTGTAATTTTCTTTATTTCGAGGTCTTTTCTGTAAAATTGGGAACAGCAGTGCTGCTTCTGGATGCATCTTGTAATTTCGAGTTTTCTGGTTAGTATATCCAGTGAGTAGCTTTCAAAAAAAAGAAATTGCTCTACTTTTTCTCGCAGTTCGTCGTCCTTCCATCTATCGGAGACACTCAGCTGCAGCTCATTATACTCGAAAGGGGGCATGATCTGTTTTAGTAAGATCCGAAGAAACAATCCAAGATCGAATCTGCGCGACTCAAGCACTGTCGCGCGGGAATCAAACTGCTCACTGAACGCGGAGAGCAGCGCCCCAGCAAGCGTGCTTTTGCCAAGGCCGCCAGACCCAACAATGGCAACTGACCTCAGCTCAGGGTCCTTCTCTCCATTGGCAAACCACGGAGGGAGGTCCGCGACAGCCTGCTCCAGCCCCAACGGTTTCTCAACGCCCGTGAGCAGGGGAGCAGGTTGCGCGTACTGCGCAACGTGCTGAAAAGAGGTGGAAGCTCCATCTGTGGTGTCGCCGGAAAGCTGAGAGTTGTCCAAGCCGTACGCCGTGAGCCAGGAAGAGGGGGCCCGGCTGGCGGCGGCGGCACGCGACGGCGACGAGCTCGGCCGCGAGCCGGGGGGGACGCGAGCTCCGCCGTGAGCTGGGGATGCGACGGCCACGAGCTCGGCCACCCCTGCTCGGCCCGCTCCTGCTCTTGCCGCCCCCGGTAACCAGCTCTGCTCCGCGAGCTCCGCCTGCCCCGTACTCTCGCCGGCTCCCTCGCCCCCGCGAGCCTAGGTGCAGCCGCCGCCGCCCTGCGGCCTCCGGCTCCCTCGCCCCCGCGAGGAAGCGAGCCAGCTCGTGGCCGCCCTGCGGCCTCCGGCGCGTCGCCGCCGCCCTGTGGACTAGTCGGCCGTGGAGCAGCGGTGCTCGTCCGGCACTCCGGCCGACGAGCCGAGCGTGCGCTGTGCATATATATTTTTATTTTTTTGGGATATTTAGTTATTTTTTATTGGTCTGTAGGTGGGCGAAGTCCACGAATACCGCCACCTTAGCGAAAAGTCAACATGTTCTGCCACGTAAGCCCTGGCTAGTGGATCCCCTTGTCAGAAATCGTGTCAATTTGTTTTTAGCGCGAATTGGAACAAATTTCGCGAATAGCGGTGTGTATCTGTGATCAAAACTCAAAGCGGTGATTTTCCCAAATTTCACGTGAAATGTGGTGGTTCTAGGCTAATAACTCCCAAACAAACATTGTGCCGAATAAATCTGGACGGGCACGAGATCCCTTGCCTCCTCTGGACTCTACTCTACTCTGCTCGCTGGCTAGCTCACCCACACGCCTCACAGATCAAACGCACGAGCGCGCGCAGTTGGTGCGTCCTCCTCCTGCTGCTCCTCCTCCCCTTCCCCTTCCCCTTCACTTCAAAGACACCAACCAGTGGGAGGGGAATCAAGGAACCCAGGAATCTAGAGCGAGAAGCAAGGTAGAGAAGACTTACTCTTCACAAAAGCGAAAGAGTGGGAGGTGGAGCAGAAGCCGGGACCATTAGTTTCCTGATGCTGGGTTTGGAGTTCTTGTAGTGCGATCATGACGTTTCCCAGCCATAAGGCCCCGAGCCTTAGTTGAGCGAGGCTTAGTGTTGCGGAGAGGGAAAGGGAGAGAAGATGAGCTTCAACAAGAGCCGGGAACAGCAGGGGGGTTGGGAGGAGGGGAGGAGCTTCTGTTCAGGGGCACCATATCTAGGAAATGGACCTTCCTGCTCTGCCTCGGCAGCTTCTGCATAGGCCTCATCTTCACCAACAGGTGCATGCCATGTTTCTTCTTCTTCTTCCCTTTTCTCCTTCTTTGCCACTCCTGATTTTGTGTGAACTAGTTTGGGTGATTTATTCAGTTTGATCGTTCTGACCATTCTGCATGCAAGTTTTCTTGGATCACTCACTTCTTCCCTTTTGATGCTTGTATTGCCTTGAGTTCCTGAGGTACAACTACTACTTATGTTTACTGCAAGTCAAATTAGTACATGAATAATGGACGTTATGTTTTGCCTAGTAGTATTAGGCTTCTTAGGCCGCTTCCACACAAAACAAAACATAAAATGGCTTCTAAGGCCGGACCAGATTTGGATTCTCTTTTAATCTCTCCTCCTCCTTGGCTCTTCTGCTCATCCCCATTTTAGTCAATCGATTTTAAGCTCGCAGCTCACACAAGGGCGAAACCGTAACTATAGCTGGTGTACTTGTTTGTCTCTGTGCGCCATGACTGTTGCTGTACGTACTCTGAACAGAGATACAGAGAAGGGGAAAAGAGGGAAATCTCGTGAATTCAAGATGTTGCTCGTGCAGTGGATGTGGAATTCTGAGTGCCTGTACCGGACGGCGTACTTTAGTGGCGGATGCGATGCTTCTTTATGTTGGGAAGATCTTGCATCGCAGGCAGGCCATCGAGGGCCATTAAACGCGAACTACCCGTCCAGCTTCTGGTAGCAGTCTACCTGTCGCCGACAACATGTGGCACCCTGTTTCGTTTCTGTTTGATCCGGTCCCATGGCCCGGCCGGGATCGGTTAAAGTGAAATGATTTATGTAGTTCCACCAGATAAATAATGTTTAGGCTGCTGCTAGTATTGACTCTGTTCTGCTCTATAACCTAGTGTTTGCATTTGAACCTGAGTACCAAATGCTTACAGGTTTTCCATGATGCAGGATGTGGACCATGCCGGAACCCAAAGAAATTATCAGGAGGTCGGCCCTCGAAGTGGCCAAAATGAATCTCGTCTCTAGTGATTGTGCTCTGAAAAGTGTAAGCATACTTCCACTCATGTGAGACTACTGAATTTCGTTTTATGGTCTGACCATAAATTCCATCTTAAAAAAATATTACAGATTAACGACCGAAAAGATGTTGTTGGAGAAGTACCACGAACTGAAGATGCAATACAGTAAGTGTTGAATAAGTAGATCTGTTCTCATTCTACTGATTCTGACATCACAATAGTGTGTTCGGTAGAGGCTTACAAATACTCCCTTCTGTGATCAGATCTTTGGACAAAACAATATCGAACTTAGAAATGGAGCTAGCCTCAGCGAAGGCGACGCACGACTCTATTCTCAATGGCGCACCATCGCCGGAATCGACAGGGAGACGGAAGTACTTCATGGTCATTGGCATTAACACTGCGTTCAGCAGCCGGAAGCGACGAGATTCAGTTCGCGAGACATGGATGCCTCAAGGTTTTTAAATTTTTTGTTCTTTCAAGTCATTCAAATACCTCCCTTTACTTTCTGACAAAAATTGCAGTTGCTTCACGTCAAAACAAAAAATTCAGTTGCTTCCCTGCTTCAGTACCTTGTTCCCTGACCTATTTTGTGGGCTTTACTACAGGGGAAAAAGGACGGAAGATGGAGGAACAAAAGGGCATCATCATTCGTTTCATCATCGGTCATAGGTTAGTTCACAAAAGCATCTACATTATACGTTCAGGACAGTATATTACACTTTATGTTTCAGCAATATAAATCCTAAAATATCTTCAGCTTTGTGACATCTGAAACTTACGCTTTGCCATGTTTGACAGTGCGACATCGGGCGGGATACTCGATAGAGCAATCGACGAAGAAGATAGAAAACATGGTGATTTCTTGAGGCTGGTAATTTCCTTTGTAGTTTTGACGCACAGTACAGTATTTATACCAATTTGTATGTGTAGAAAATAATTATTTATGATCTTTCTCACCCATACAGGACCATGTTGAAGGTTACCTGGAACTCGCAGCAAAGAGCAAAGCGTACTTCGCTAAAGCAGTATCCATGTGGGATGCAGAGTACTTCGTTAAAGTCGATGATGATGTACATGTGAATATAGGTGTGTGCATTTTATTACCGGAAACATTCAGTTGATTTTCTTTGTTTTTCCTGTAGGGGTGACCGATAATTGAATACAAACAATTACACATCATTTTTGTTTCATAGTTACATGAAAATTACCGATGTAACTTTGGAAGCTAACGCACATACTTTCAAATTCTGCCTCCCTGCGTGGCGGAGGTGCTCATGCATGATTGTAAAACTATGACTCCTGTCTTTGGCTAATTGAAAATCCTAAAAATCAAAAAAAAAAATTCTGCCTCAGTTACTGTAGTATCTCAAACAAAGTTGTTTCATTTGTAATGCGATAACGAAATTCCATCTGTATTGCAGCAACTCTTGGAAGCATATTGGCTAGGCATCGGTCGAAGCCTCGAGTTTACATAGGATGCATGAAATCCGGCCCAGTCCTTGCTCAGCAGTAAGTTGATACTGTTACGCTTTTCTTTGATATTTGAACGGCGCCTAATATTCAAATTATCTCGTTCAGGGGTGTAAAATACCATGAGCCTGAGTACTGGAAGTTCGGCGAATGGGGAAATAAGTACTTCCGCCATGCAACCGGCCAGCTCTACGCCATCTCTAAGGATCTGGCCTCTTACATATCAATCAACCAGTAAGCAGTTTATAAATGTATTGTTTACCTTCATTTACTACTAGTGAATTTTCGATACAGAATACCTACCCATCGCTGACTTGACGGTGATTGAATGGCGACATTTCAGGCATGTTCTCCACAAATATGCTAATGAGGATGTATCATTAGGAGCCTGGTTCATCGGAGTAGATGCCGAACACATAGATGATCGCCGGCTCTGTTGCGGCACACTGCCAGGTAATTTAGTCGTATGTTCAATCCTTAGAAATTACTGATTTTTGAACACAGAATTGCTTCCTCTTTCAGGAATTAGTCGTAATATGTCAGTCAACACCAACTGTATTTTTCATTTTATTTTTACGGGTAACTACAACTGTATTAAGCTAGGAGTATTTTAGCATACAGCTTACTCGACCTGCATGCAATCATTTCGGAGAGCACCGTACCTACTCTTAATGTGTAGTTTGGAGCTGGAGCGGTTACCAGTCAACTTCACCAAGTAGGTGTGGTATCAGCTGTCAGAAGCATGTGCTTGTCAACCTTGTTTGTGTTAATCATGTGCGGTCAGTCTGTCAGGACATTAGACATGTGATCTTACGGGATAGTGCACCGACGAATATGCTGCGAGTATACATGTATGCTCAAGTACATATGTGCGACATGACTAACAAAATATATATGTTTTTTTAACTGAACAAAATATATATGTTAGAGAAGGATGTGGATGTTAAGATGTCCTAACAGAGATCCGAGCTGTCATCTGACATCATTAACAACCACCACTGCGGCACTGCACCTGCCTTTTCTTAAAATAAATGTACGCAGCAATTTTGGCGTTATATTTGCATAGAAAATTAAAATAAAATTATGGAAGAAAACTATTGTACATAGAAGTAACAATATAGTAGTAAAAATCATTTCTGAAAAGTTTGGGATATATTTGAGCTAATTGTTCCTCTCACAATTGTGCAGATTGTGAACAGAAGGCGCGGGCGGGCAATGTCTGTGCGGCCTCGTTCGACTCGAGCTGCAGCGGCATCTGCAAGTCTTCTGATCGGATCAAGGAGGTTCATCAGCGATGTGGTGAGAGTGAGAACGCTATCTGGAAAGCAATTTTCTAAACTGGAGAATCTTCAAACTATACAGGGCTGAAAGATCGAAGGCACATAATATCCGTATACAATTCATGCTTTCAAGGACCAGATATTCTAACCATGAGTTGGAATATCTAATGATATTGGAGAAAAGAACCATCCAGTTGTGGCCGATTCAGAGCGCATATAAGGAGCATGAGATGATTGTACACTCGAGTGTACAAGCATGACCGACAGGACAAGTCTTATTCTTCTTTCCTTCTGTTAGTTTTTCTCTTTTCAGTGGTTTGATTAGGAAGTGTACCTGTGTACGTAGGGGAACTTTTCGTTTTGGTTCTTGAGAAGATCCCTCGGAATTACCTATAAAGATGAAAAGGTAGTGAAGAGTGTGTGATGAGGAAGAGAGTGGAAGGAGAGGGAGTGGTCTCCCCCCCACCATTCTTGGATAATGCTCATCAGTGGTGCTGGTTGATATCACATAACATAATAAAAAGTTGTTTCTTCTCTTAGATTATTTTCATTTTGTTCTAGTTATACCGCTCGACCATTAATTGACTTGACATGTCAAGAACCTTTCGATACAAATCGAATGCATATACTTCTTACTACCCGTCCTATATTGGTTGTAACAACATTTTATTATATTATGGTATGGCGGGAGTACCACATAAACTTGTCACTACCATGGACCATTTGCACCTCCACCCGAGCTCGTGTGTGCACTACCAAATGACGACCGGAGAGTTAATATATGATTTGTCATCAAGAAACTAACAATATGGTGACTGTTTTTTCTGCTGCAAGCAATGTACTTCCCATTGAAGTTAATGTCAAATATGTTGTATGACTATAGTTGTACTTGGAATATGCATAGAGTTAGGTATTGAAGTCTAACACATATAACCCTAGCTTGTTATATGAGTTAAAAGCGACAAAAATAACTTCCGGCTCATAATCAACACGAAATAACTCTCTTCCGAACAAATTTTCAGATCTAATCTCTTACATGGCAACGCCATGGTGTGGAGGCGTGTACACCTTGTGACCTCCACACCCTGTCCTAGCGTGTTTAGTCTCTGAATCATTAAGTGGCCAGAGCAGCACTAAGACTGAACGTGTCCACGCCATGGAACAGAGTCTTGACGCCATGTTACCTCAACTCCCCTACGTAGGGCGTGGAGAAAAGAGTTAGATTAAAAAAACTAAAATACGTTTTTGTTGTGATATCTCCCGATCTATTAATAATCATCAACAGCAGTACAAGAAGCCCATAAGTAATAAAAGTTACAAATAACTCCTTGGACCACCTAGAATACTACAAGCACAAGAGTGAGCACACCGTCGTCCTCGCACCCCATCACCGGAGTCAGACAAACCTTTTCATAGTAGAGCTTGTAATAATAGACAGACGGAAAGTCGTGGTGCTAAGTCCCAAAAACATCAGCACACCAGAGCAGCAAGTATCGCCAATGATGAGAACATTATTGTGACTTCAGAATGTCATCACCGACTCTTTATCCCAAAGAAGACAGTGAAATTATTAAAAAACAAGAACGGAAAACATCCCGACGGCGAGGAGCCATGGTCCACCGCACCTCCAAAGCTCCAAGGCCACCAGAGCATCGCTGACGAGGGGGGCGGGAACTTAGATCTACATCGCTCCTCTCTTACTCTTCCTTGGCGGCCGTAACCGATTCAGAACATAATTCAAGATACTTTGATCTCGCCAAGATTAAATCACCAATAAGTGTTGCTGCGACATAACGGCTCGATGGGATGTCATCTTCAAGAGAGATTCACGTGTCGGCTTCTATGGAAGTCTTGGCCACTCGTGAGAGGGAATAGTCCACATGATTTAAGACTGTCATACATGACATAATATTGGTGTAGTGAATTAACTAGTGATGCAATGCTTATGGTCTGCGAGCATGCCAAGTACTCACAACGATATGTCTTCATCCCTAGAAAGTGAAACCGCATGGTGTCTCTTCCGTATGGTCCGTGAGCATGCATGCCATACCCTAGGATAAAGATGGCAAGCCATTGAAATAAATTTCAAGAATTAGGTGGAAGTAAAATTAAATAAATGCATGAGAGGCCAGAAGCCTATGACGCCAAAAGACCTCTTGCACCGTCGGGGGGCGGAGTGAAATGTGCACTATATAGATGGAAGATCAAGTCATTTGTCCTCTCGCCCAATGACTCCAAGTCAAATAATCGCCAACAATGCAAAATATTAGTAAGGATACAACAAGAGAAAGAAAAACGTGAGTGGCGGGAGAGAGAACCACCGTCATGTGAATGAGAACTCAAACCAAATATGAGCGAAAAAAATGCATGTAATAGTTATGCTAGCCACCAAAAGATAGATGAGAGAAGTGAGGGAAAACAAAAACACTCTCCAGTTAAGAAACGATTAATCGAAGCCCCGCTTCTTGCTTTGCCGAATTGTATCAAGATTTTTGAAATTGAATGTGATGCTAGTGGTCTCGTATAAGTGGTATTTTAATGCAAATTGTTAGACCGGATGATGTAGTCCTAGCCCGGCTATCACCATTCTAGCATTCCAACATATGCCAAGTCACCATGGACATCAAAGGTGAACTCATTCCTCTTCGTGAACTCACTTCCCACCCTTTCGGATGGTATACTACCTCATCCTCCGTCGCTTATTGATACTAGGCTTGCCATGACGACTACGGGTACACGAGAGGATGACCAAGGTGCAAGAGGAATGAAGCCCAACAAGACGGAAGCTTGGAAGAAAGAAGGAAGAGGAACCTAAAGTTACAGCGCCAGGCACGGTACTACCGGACGCCGAGCGGTACTACCGCTTCTCGCCAGACGCTACGGAACTCGCCCCTGGATAACCTGAGTACTACCGCGCCGCCCGGTACTACCAGTTGCCCGGTACTACCGACCTCTGTCCGGTACTACCGCCCCTGCACTGCCTGCGCGCAGATCTGGGCTTTGACCCATGTATTCCCTTCCCCCACCTACCCCTTTGGGTATAGACTATATATAGACGTACCCCTCCACCTCTAGAGGATAGGTTGGATATGAGATAGAGTTGAGCTAGGCTCCTTACCCACCCCTTGTGGTGTTGCCTCCTTGTGGAGATGACCTTCCCTTGTGGAGAAGATCCCTCTTGTGGATTCAAGGCCTCCTATTGCGGAGAAGATCCTCTTGTGGATTCAAGACCTCTCCTTAGATTTATCTATTGAGTGACTTCAAGGCCCCTCTCTTGTGCTTGGTTGTTCTTGGTTGGATTCTATTGTGGTCCTCTCTCCCGCGGGATTCTACCGCCACGATCTCTCCTCCCACGATCCCACCTAGCGCTTGCCAATCTCTCCCTTTTGGGATTCTATTGGACCGGTTGGACCTACCGGTGAGGGAAACATGTCATTGTATCGTGTTTGTGTTCTTCGTGTTCTTGCGTGAGTTCGCCCAAATCCGCCGTCAATCCGTGAAGATCGGGCACCCTTGAGGTCCTAGCCTCATCATATGGTATCAGAGCAAACGTTGCCACAGATTTGACTTTGTTTCCACCGCCAAATCCCCCAAATTTTCTTTGATTTTGAGAAATTCAAAAATTTCCACAAAAAATAGCCCCAATTTGCTTTTGGATCGATCTGTGAATCTTGTGCGTTTGGGCAGGTTTTGATCCATAGATTATTGCTGAACTTGTTGATCTACCTTCTTTTGCGTTCGCATAGCCTAATTCCATCGTTTGGCCCTCCGATTTGCCGTTTTCCGCCCTATTTTTCTGCCCAAATCATGAAATTTCGAGTCTCGGGCACGAACAGCGACCAGGCGCGGTACTACTGGACCCCGTACGGTACTACCTACCCCTTTGATACAGAGAACAAAAACTGGAATTTCGGGAATACGGTTTAGGCCATATCTTTTGATTTTGGACTCCGTTTTTGTTTTCTTTGGCTCGTTTCGAAGCTACGGACAAGCTCTACGTCACCATTGCGGTTTCTGCATCATCCACCACCACCAAAATCCGTGGGCAAGCACGAAACTTCGACAACAACGGGTGAAGATCGTCGACGAAAGGTATAACATCACGAATCTTTTCCCCTTGCCATTCCTTTGTGAGCCACACTATATCTTTGCGATTACCATGTCCTATTGAGGCTAGCTCTTGATGATTGCTTGGGCTTTGCACATTTGCACCGTGTAGTTTTCGAGCAAACTTGCATGCGCTAGTTGGTATATATATATATATATATATATATATATATCTTGTTGTTGGCACAAAGTGGGTGAATGAGATCAGAGAAAATAATCAAAAGAGAAAAGAAGCAAAAAGAGAGAAAAGAAAAGAAAAGAAAAGAAGAAACACAACTTGCCATATCTCTTGTAGGAAGCTCGCAAGCTCGATGAAAATCTTATAGGTGGTACATTTTGTGCAAATCTTGTAGCCCACCAATAATTTGCAATCGAGCTAGTGGCTCTCCTTGTACTTGTGCAACACGAGCTTATAGTCTTCTCTAGGGTCATATGGTTCTTTAGCTCACTTTTTGGTTGCATGAGTCCCATTTTTATCTATCCTTGTGTGTGTTTTCTTGAGCTACATTCTTATCTTTTGAGATTGACATGTTTTTGCTTTGTGATCACCGTGGTTCTCTATTTGCCTTTACAATATCTTGGTTTCCGGTTGGTTCATTTGCTTTCCTCCTACCATACATTCCTATCCACCCTCAAGCCGTGTGTGTTTTGGAGTTTGCTTTTGGACTTGAACACAAGCACTTTACCTTGTGATCGTTTCCCTTTGGTTGTCCACGACGCCCAATATACCTATATATAAAGGGCGGACAGATTCGCGCTCTCTCCGCGCATGGGCTACTGTAGCTATTGTAGCTGTCTACAGTACTCGTTCCAGCCAATCTCCACTTGCCACGCTTGGTTGCCCATGTGGATTCTTTGTTTTTTTTATCTTGCCCAGTCAATGTCATACGTGGTCTCTTATAGGCCACACATGCACTGACTTTAGTGGGTCCCGCTGCTGTCCACTACTCCACCTCCTTCCCCTGGTGTTAACCGGTTGTTCGGGTTTCACGTATGAATAGTTGACAGCGCATGAACAGTTCCGGTCGCCCCGGTTTCCCGTGAACAGCACAATCGCATGAACAGTACCGACGCATGACCAGTACCGGTCGTCCAGGGTGCACGTATGGACAGTACCGGTCGTTCTGGTCTCGCGCATGAACAGTACCAGCGCATGAACAGTACCGGTCGACCAGGTTGTCCGCATGAACAGTTCCGCACGGCGCTTTTGCGGAAAAGACGCTCGCATTTACCAAAATTTATGATTCTCTCTACTTTTCGTGATAATATATACATGAAATATATGCGCGTTGACGAGTAGGTTTCATTCCCGTGATCGGTTTCGAGTTTGGTAGACTCTAACCCCTTAATTTTGGATCCATATTCGCAAAAACATTTGATGAATTTTGTCAAATTCGTCGCACTCAGTCATCCGTTTGAATTTTCCTTTCACGAGTTGATGGATATCACGCTTCCAAACAACTTTCATGTCAAATTCGTTGTACTTTAGGCTGAAATGTATGCGCGTAGTAGAACTCAAAGAGTTCATCTAAATCCATCGGCTCATCCATGGTTACTATCCCCTACACTGAAGGAAAACGTAGCTATTCCAGATGATATATGGCGAACAGCATACATGTTTAGAACCTCCACGTATACCCAGATGACTTACATGTCCAACCATAGTCGTATAGAATAAGTTGTTGCATGCAAGCTAATGTATGGACACATCGACATGACCAGCTTGCCACCTAAAGGCACGCCTACGCACAGCTCAGCCGCTGCTGAGGAACGACCACTACAAGAAATATGCTATGCTATGACCCTCAATATTGGTCACTGAATGGTCACATATTTTAATTTGTGACCAAAATCACATGGTCACGTTATGAGCGTCACTAACGATCCAATATGACCTTTTTTGTGAAATGGTCATGGACGTCTATGACCAAAAGAAAAGGTCACAAATTTTATGACCAATTTTTTGGTCACTGCCAATCTGGGCACGCCACGTCAAATCCAACATGGCAAAACTGACGTGGCAAATTTGTGACCAAATGAAATGGTCGTAAACCACAATCAGCCCAGTCCATTCAGCCGCCTACATGGGCCGGGTCCAGTAAATCTGCCCATTTAGTGTTTTTTTCTGTTATGATTTTGGGAGGCTAGATGGGCCAAGCACAACGATTTGGGCCTTCTATTTTTCTGGGCCTTGGCCTTTCTGCAGTCCATTTAATTTCAATTTTCGGCCTATTATCAACTCTAGTTTTCGTGTGGGTCCCATTTGTCAGATTTTTCACTATAGACAGACATTTTCATTACAGTGGGCCCCTGGGGTCACGTTACAATTTATGAAAAGCTTATTAATAAGCAATAAATATCAAACAGAAAGGATAGACAAAACATATGAAAACCTCCAAATAACAGCCAGCCCATAATATAATATTTCAAATGATTATAAACATTGGTCTCAGTCAATAGATTATTTACATCACAGGTCTAAACAACAGATGAAAACTGTTGTGCTCCAGCACATAAGTATAGTATCATATACAGAACTTTCATATACAGAACAAAATATAAAAACAGAAAAATTACATCATCACAAATAACATGGTGGACTCAACACTGCGAATTAGGTAACGTGGCTGGGGTTGATGTGCTTCAGCACACAAGTATAGCATCAGGGCTCCTACGGGTCTGCAAGAACAGAGGTGGGGATCAATAAGCATAAAAAAGCTCCTCCTGAGTTGATACATTATTCATGGCAAACTATCAAGTCAAGCAATAGCATTTTAACAACGGTGATCTCGAGTTGATGCATTATTCTAGCATAAGCAGCATATAACCAGCAGAAATTCAATCAAATTAACATGCCATTGTTCTACAACTACATCTTGACAAACTATACCTCCATGACGCTACAGGTACAAAACATCTACTCTAGCATATCAGTTCGAGTACCGAGAAGGCAGGGGGAGATCGTGCATACCTGACATAGTGACGGCAAGTCGGATGGGAGTACTTGAAGAAGATCTGGTATGCATCTTCACCTCAGCTGCACATGGAGTACCTGCGCTCAACTAACCGCAGTACCTGTCCATGCATTCCGAAAGAGGTATATTTACTACCACTATGCGCAACTACTGAGTGAAAAGAACAGCAAAGTGTATTCAACTATCCATTCAATGTACAATGTAGTGAAAATAATAGCGGTAATCTCATCACAATTAACTATACAATTAACTCAGAACTGTGCTATTCAAAAAAGGTAGCTAGTGACAAACTGTATTGCAACATCTCAGTCAATGAAAATTAAAGACAGTCTCAACTGTAGAGACAGTTGCTGTCCATTGAAACCACATCCAACTTACAAAATAAGACATAATATTTGAACATAGCAAGGCCTTGAGGGATACTAACAATAGCTTTGTACTAGATTCAATTGCACACTCTAGGATAAACAGTGCCACACTAAACTATAGTACCTAGCAATCATATGCAACTATGTGTTTGCTCTACCCAGCGACCATAAAACATCAAAACTATAACAAGATATCAGAAATCAAAACTATAACAAGCGCAAGTAGACGCAACTAAATGCAGCCAAGAGGAGGAATACAGCATCTAGCTCATCTTTTTATGTCAAGCATAGAAATCATACACATTTGAGTACAAGGTATAATATTCAATCAACAGTACCGATTATACTACCAGCTGCATGACTGAATAAAGCATGTTGGCTGAAATCAATGGACATTTGTAAATCAAAAAATGACCAATCTAACCATCCCCTTATTCCTATCGTTGCAAGGATGGACGAATGAAGCATAGTCTTGAACCAATTGGTATAATACACATGGGTACTTAGTTGGATGAATGGATCTGGTAGTATGTGCGTACTTACAGAGAGGAGCTTCGGCGGCCTTGTCGGAGAGGAGCTTCGGCGGCCTTGTCGAAGAGGAGCGGCGGTGGCCTTGTCGGAGAGGAGCGGCGGCGCGTGAAGCATGGCGACCTAGGGCGGCAGCGTGGTTCCAGAAGTCGCCGTCGAGGACACGCAAACCAAAGGGCCTGTTGACGCCGCTCCAAGGTCCGTGCAGGGCTCCACGTCCCGCCCAAGCTCGCGTCTGGGGGTGTCTGCAAGATAGAGATAGTGAGAGATAAACCTAGACAGTGGTTAGGTATGGGAGAGGAGGGAGATAGAAAGAGGCAGGCGGATCCGGCGACCGCCTTGACAGATCCGACCACCACGACGCACATCCGGCGACCCCGACGCCACATCTAGAGGCGCCGTTCATCTCGGCCGCGACCCCGGCCGCCACAGCGAGAGAAGGTGGATGGCCTGATGGATAGGGGAGGGAGGGGCTCGGGGTAGCTGGGAGAGAGGCAGTGAAGGGCGGGCGCTGGCGCGGTCGGTTCTGGCCGGTGGGTGCTGGCGCCGTCGCCGTCGCGAGAGAGAAGGGGGCGAGCGAGAGAGGATGTAGGGTTTAGACCAAGGGAGGCGGGGACTCACTGGTTATATGGCGGACGTGGGCGCTCCCGGCCGTCGGATGGCATCGGACGGTGGTGGTGCTCCAGCACCTGTCCAACGGGCCAAAAGCCCGGAAGGGGACCATAGGCTGGACCAGATTCGGCCCAGTTGGCAGAATATTAATGACAGAATATTAAATCTAGTCGAATTGTTTGTGTCTAATGGTTGAATCATGTGGATATTTTGATGTATCTCTGATGAAATGGATACTTGTGAACCTAAAAATGAAATTTCGGAAAAATAACGGGCAAGCTATGTGGCAGCTGCAGTTCAAAATCTAGCCGTTTCCAGCTGAATCGGCAGGAAGCCGTTTAAATGGCCGGAAATAGGTAGAGAGTTCGGAAATGCATGCCTTTTGGTGATTGTACATGGAATGATGTCTACTTTGTGTAAATAATGTATCGGTGCCATTTTGGACGACACTCTCGGTAGCCGCTTCACAAAAACGCTATTTTAAGCACTTGAAAAATGAAAAGTGGGTTTTTTTTGTCAAACATGTCGAAATCTTTGTTCGGCAACATTGCTTGCCATCCTAAAATGAGCACATGTGCCAAGTTTGGGCACATTTCGACAAACTATGTCATGAATGTGGCAAAAACACTGGTTGTTTGCCTTGAAAGCTTTGAATGTTCGTTGGTGATAACAAGTTTCTGAGAACACTTTTCCAGTAAAACTTCCGCAATGCAAGTTTATATTTTTTCTAGTAACTAGGTAACATATGATGACGCTACGCGAAGATTTTACATTTATTTGATTTTTTTTGAATTTCGTATGCTCATTTGAAAATCTAGTCGAATTCGTGGCCGTGACCGTTCATGTCTAGTGGTTGAATCTTGTGGATATTTTGATATATCTCTGATGAAATGGATACTTGTGAACCTAAAAATGAAATTTCAGAAAAATAACGGGCAAGCTATGTGGCAGCTGCAGTTCAAAATCTAGCCGTTTCCACCTGAATCGGCAGGAAGCCGTTTAAATGGCCGGAAATAGGTAGAGAGCTCGGAAATGCATGCTTTTTGTTGATTGTACATGAAATGATGTCTACTTTGTGTAAATAATGTATCGGTGCCATTTTGGACGACACTCTCGGTAGCCGCTTCACAAAAAACGCTATTTTAAGCACTTGAAAATGAAAAGTGTTTTTTTTGTCAAACATGTCAAAATCTTTGTTCGGCAACATTGCTTGCCATCCTACAATGAGCACATGTGCCACGATTTGGGCACATTTCGACAAACTATTTCATGAATGTGGCAAAAAAAACCTGTTTTCTAGCAATTAAAAATACAAATTTGAATTTACTCTGGTCCAACATCTGTGTGCATACAAGCTGGTCCCACATGTAAGTGATAGAAGCTCACACATGTCCAAAGGAGGCGGGGGTCCCACATGTCATCTGGTGCTCTTTTGTCTCCACCAAATATGGTGCAATATTCAAACCCAAAGTACGAACGGTCGTGCCGTCAATTTTGACCGTAATTTAAATCCTGCATACGAAATTAAAAAAAATCACAAATAAGCAACCAAATTCTAATTTGTTAAATTCTAATTTTACTAAGAACAGTCAATATTAGTCTATAATTACGGAGTACAACTTTACAAAAAAAAATTTATTTGGTTGAAATTGGAGTTAAAAAACAAAAGTAATAAAAGAATAATGAAAAGGAAAAAAATAACAGCCGTGCCGGCCCATAACCTTCCGGACTGGCCCAGGCCTGGTTCAGAACGCGGATCAAGATAAATAGACCAGCTTCTACTTATAAACATCAACGCTAGCATAGCCCACTGGTAGAGGGAAGATGTAGCAAGGGCAAGGTAACGGGTTCGAACCCCATGCGCGCTTGTTTTTGCGGGATATTTGACAAGTTCAGGCGGGGCGGGATCGGGGCCACATGTCATGTAAGTTGGTGGTGAGTCCGATATGTCAGTATCGGGCGTGGGGCCCACATGTCTGGCGGGACCCACATGTCAGGTACGGGACCGGACCCACGTGTCAGGTAGGGTTGGTGCTGGACCCACTGGCCATGTGAGACCGACATGTCAGGACTAGGGGTGGGACCCACATGATAGGATGGTAGGTGCGGGTCCCAGGTAGGATGGGTGTGAAGCAGGACCGACATGTCAGGAGCGGGCTAGGACCCACATGTCAGCGCTAGGTGGGGGTGGGTCCCGTCAGGTTAGTCAATGTATGAGGTACTACTGTGGGGGCGGGTCCCACTGGTCAATTAGTCAATGTGTGTGCTAGTGCTGACAAATGGGCTCTACCTGTCACAGTGACACTTAAGCGAAAATTTGACTGACACCTAAGCGAGACTGCTGAGTTGGTTGTCCAATCAGAGTGACACATAAGCGAAAATGACAAATAAGCAACGACACGTAGACGAGACTGCTGAGTTGGCTATCCAGTGGTGTGAATGACCATTTAAATTGGTCGTAGTGGTCTAGATAAAAGGTCATAGGCCAGTGTTGTGTGGATTATGACCTTTTCATATAAGGAGACAATGACCTTTTTGACAAAATTGGTCACTATATTTTTGTGTTTACACCCTCAAAATTAACATATGACCAACTGGGTCGAAATGGTCATCGATCTATGACCAATATTTTGAGGGTCACAATGAAAGGTCATAGGATAGCATATTTCTTGTAGTGGACATGTGTAGCCGCTGCCATCTATACAAATACGCAACCACGTGGAGAGCTACTACACCCATCGACCATACTATTTCCTTTCTTTCCCTCTGATCTCCAGCATACGTAATAAGTCACCAGTACCAGGCGATCCCCATGTACATCGATGGGCAAGTCTTCTACATGATGACAGAGATCTTCGATGATAAGACAATCCCTTTGGCTATGATGCCATCTCTGACAGCGCCGCTTCCAACTACATGCCTACCTTCGGTCATCTACCTTCCATTACCATCAGCCACTATACCAGCCGTCACACTTCCAGCCAACGACGCCGCTGAGGATGTTGCTTGATGAAGAAGATCAGAAGATTAGTAGACGAATACCACCTGCATATGTATCCCAGTGTAGTAATCTTATTGTAATGTAGCACGCCTTCTGTACTTCTCCTTTCTCTATCTACTATGTTGTTTCCTACCGAGTTATATATTTGCCTCCCTATTGTACATACAGTTGCACTTTCACTATCAAAATATATAGGCGCAAAAAAAAGAACAGAATAATCATAGTTTTCCTTGCAAAAAATCTCACTTAATGACCGTAAAATTATATAATGATTTAATACGTCAACATTACCTGCTACAAAGATCAAGCTCACGTAAATAACTACAAATAATTTTTTAATACATACAATCTTCCTCTACAGCAAAACCTTCTTCCCATAAGCAGAAAGACAGTCTAACCCTAACTAAAACACAAAATACACTATTATCCACACAGGCGCGGCGTGTCGCCGCGCCATCTTGCCTAGTACTATCTACAAAGGTGAGAGGTTCTGCTCTAGTCCCTTTCCACTCCACATATACACTTGTCTTGTGAGTTAACATGTCTAGGGAGAGCGAATCCGACTATGATGCCTCATGCATTGAGGACGTGGGGGACTTCTACACCGACAATGACCCCCATGACATGATGGATCATCACCAAGACTTCCGCTACCACGACTTCGACTACTCAAGCGTCAACGACATGGAGCGGTACCACGCCTCCGACTACACAAGCGCCAACGACATTGAGGTGCAAATCTCCTCATATGCCTCATCATATGGTACCGACTTCGACAACAACAACTTGATGGAGCCCTACACCGACATTGACTCCATGAGCATGGATCCCATGGCGGGCCACTACCACGACTACAACTCCGCGAGCTTGGATGACTTGGTGGAGCCATACATCGACGAAGATTGCTCAAGCTTCACCGACATGGAGAGCTACTTCGACTACTACTCCAAGTATTCGGCGAAGGACTTTGGTTCTACCATCGTCAAGAGCGGCACCACCAAACATGTTGGCACAACCCACTATGGTTCAAGCTCAAGACGGAGTAACGTGAAGACCACCATGAGTCCATCCTATGAAGCTCCATCTACTTCAAGAAGGCGCCATGAGAAGGACATCGCCAAGAGTGCCAAGCTTCGACATTCCCCATCAATTTCAAGAAGGTGCTATGAGAAGGACATCGTCAAGAGCGCCAAGCTTTGACACTCTACATCAACCCAAAGATGGCGCCACACGAAGTGCATCGAGAAGGCCAACCCAAGCCAAGGCCCATCTAGCTCAACAAGACGGCGCCACAAGAAAGATGCCACGGTGGACCATGACTTGCTCTAGCTTCAAACCAACATCGACACACTTGCCAAGCTTCGGAACATGTCACCAAGCTCAAGTAGACGCTCCAAGGAAAGTTCGCCAAGACATCCAAACGATTTTCGACGATGCCCCTCCACTCAAGAATGCCAACGTCGACATGAGAAGAAGACGGCGACAAAGGCGCATCCTATGGTGTCCCCTCGTGCTACCACTTCATTTGCGCCAACAAGAGCTCCAAGGTTCATCTTCGGTGAATTGCCAAAGTTTAAGTCTTGTGTTGATGAGATCATGGCCGACATCGACAACTCCTCGAACAAAGCTTACGTCGACGCTGGAAGAAACATGGTCACAAACATGAGGCCGCAACCCCATTGGCGCCCTTCTCAAGCCCTTCACATGATATGGTCTCTACACCAAGTGCTACCACCACAATGGCCCCCATATGGCAAGATGAAGACCTAATATGCGACAATTGCCAAGGCCAAGACCATGATCCACGGGAATGTCCCAATCTCTTGTGCCCACTATGCAATGGCCATGGTCACATGATGTGGGAGTGCCAAAATGGAGACCAAGATGGCGAGAAGATGGTTGAGCATGGGATTTTCCCTTCGACCTAGGAGGCGAGCGTGGATGATGCTATCACTTTGGTTAATGTGCCAAGTGAAGTTGCCGAGCATGGGATGTTCCCTTCGGCAGAGGAGTCGAGTGATGATGCCTACACTATGGCATTGACTTCGGGAGGCGAGATGGTTGAGGAGGTTGAGCATGGGAGTTTCCCTTCAATCATGGAGGCGTTTGGAGTTGAGAACATTGAGCGTACCCTCATGTGTTTGAGTTATGAGATGGTACCAATCCCATGTGAGAATGAGAGCCACTTAGCCCACTAGAGTGAGAGTGAGAGTGAGTTGAGTGCCTCCACCATATGTGAGATTGAGTTTTCCAACTTTGAGGGAATGAGTGATACACCACTTGAGTTGAGAGAGGTAGTTGATAGATCTTGTGAGTCCATTTCGATTTCTAACAACTTACCCTTTTCCTCTAGTGTGTTCTCTCATTGTATGCTAGGTTATATGGATAATGAGTCGCCACTCCTCGACTTGACGGTGCCTCCAATGGAGAAGATGTACATGGAGGATGATGATGATACCACCCCATGTCTACTTCAAGATGAACAAGTCGGCGACATGGAAGCCCCTACTACTTCAACACCTACTTCACATGAGCGGGACTATCAAGGTATGGGTGTTGATGTGACCATGATCCAACTAGTGGACATGATGAACTATGATTGCTTGCATGCTATGGATGATTTTCTTGACACGTCATATGATACATTCTTATTCCCATGTGATACTTTGTTTGAAACCAATGTTGATCATGTGGAGTTACCCATTTGTGATGTTTTTACCATAGACATGTCTTGTTTTGAGTGTTTCCATTTTTCTCCCATTGTTGCTTGCAATATGTTAACAATTTCTCTTTCACATGTGTTGCTTGCAATAATGAAGAAATGCTTGCTTATGAGATTGCACCCATTGCTTTCTCACATTTTGGAGATGTTTCGTTTTTTCTTATGGACCTTGTTCCATCATTCACTTTGCATAGTGACCATCCACATATGTCATATTTTCTAATTGACTTTGGTGTGTTTGGTGATGTGTAAATGAAGAGACGCGTCATGATGGATGATGTGTTCATATACCATGCACACAATTTCTTTCTTTGGCTTTTCATGTGCATTGAGCCTGATGCTATATTGTCAACCTCAATTGAACATGAGTTGACAAAAAGAGCTCTTGAGAGCATACATGTGAGTAGTGGATCGAATACAACTCTCAAATCTTTCTCATTATTTGCATCAAACAAGTTGAACAATTTCTCTTGCTTATGGTTTGTTTGCAATCATGTTGGTGCTTTTGCTCTTCCCTATGACACGCATGTACACTTGATCTTTCACATGGATGATTTATGTGTTGCAACAAATGTGAACAATTGTCCTTTGAGATGGCTTGTTTGCAACCGTAATGACATCGATTGGTGAAGTGTTGGATGGGGGTTTGGATGACGACGGCTTGAGTTCATTATATGATCTGAAAGCGTCCGGTCGGAAATCTAAATCATCAGCCAACAAGTCCCGGAAACGGACCAAGTTATCCAAATCCCCCATAGTTTCCCGATGAATGGCATGTTCGCAAATAGCAGAGCTTTTGGTGACCTGGCTAAACACTTGCATTTCGCTGATTGTATTCGAGACTATAATTTGGATTTCTTAGCAATTTCTGAGACCGGTAGACGTGAGTTCTCACAATCTCTCTTGAACCGTGTTTCGGGCAGTTTAGAGTTTGAGTGGTACTCGCGACCTCCTCATGGCCGCTCCGGAGGCATTTTACTAGGCGTTAAGACTGATACCATGGAAGTATTGGAGGTTACGGATGGCGATTTTCATATCAAAATGCACATCCGTAATAAATCCGATAACTTCACTTGGAGTCTTGTCGCCGTGTATGGGCCAGCTCAGGAAGTGGCTAAGACCTCTTTTCTCTGTGATATGGTAAACTTGGCAAAAGATAACCCGTACCCTTTGCTCATTGGTGGGGATTTCAATTTGCTAAGGTTTCCATTCGAGAAAAGTAAGGGTCGGTTCGACAACCGTTGGCCTCTGTTGTTCAATGCAGTCATTGACAGCTTGAACCTAAGAGAGGTTACGATGGTGGGGAGACAGTTCACTTGGGCTAATTCCCTACCAGAACCCACATACGAGAAACTAGACCGTGTACTGATGGACTCTGAATGGGAAGATAGGTTCCCGTTGGTGTCGGTACGGGCTCTAGAACGTATTGAGAGTTTGTCGGACCATGCTCCCATTCTATTGACCACAGGAGTACCTAGATTGCAGTGTAAACCACGGTTTAAGTTTGAACTTGGTTGGTTACACCGCGAGGGATTCTATGAGATGGTTAAAATAATATGGGAATTACCGGTTGCGGGTGATACGCCTATCCAGCAGTGGAATAACAAAATACGTGCTTTACGTACGCACCTCGTTGGTTGGGCTCGTCATACCTCCGGTTTACTTAAGAAAGAAAAAGTGCGACTTTCCTCGATAATCGATGCTCTAGAAGCATTAGCAGAAGTTCGGTTACTGTCCGCGCAAGAAATTGAGCTAAAGAGCCAATCTAATGCACAGATAGCGAAACTACTGCGCGAGGAGGAGCTAAAATGGTATCAACGTTCCAAATCTCAATTCATTCTAGAAGGAGACTCGAATACTCGCTATTTCCATAGTATTGCCAACGGCAGACACAGGAAAAAGCGTATTCATTCTCTGGTCCAGGATGAGGGAACGATTGAGGGCCATGAACAGCTAAAGACGCACATTACAAATTATTATAAAGGGCTGTTCGGTGCTCCAGAGGAAGGAAATTTCTCCTTGGACGAGTCCCGAACAGCGGACATACCCCAGGTTTCAGACGAGGAAAATAGCCTTCTTACTAAACTCTACTCAGAGGAGGAAGTGAGAAATGCGGTTTTCCAAATGAAACATAATACGACTCCTGGTCCTGATGGCTTCCCGGCTGAGTTTTACCAGAACTTTTGGGATGTTATCAAGGCCGATTTGCTCCAGTTGTTCGCCTGTCTTCACAGAGGACAATTAGAGTTGTTTCGTCTCAATTTTGGTGAAATAATTTTGCTACCTAAGGTTAACAAGACAGAAAGGATCCAACAGTTTAGACCTATATGCCTCCTTAACGTTAGCTTTAAAATATTCACCAAAGTGGCGACGATTCGACTGAACACCGTGGCAGATCATGTGGTTCGTCCGTCTCAAACGGCTTTTATGAAAGGTCGCAACATCCTTGATGGTGTCGCGGTCCTACATGAAACGGTCCATGAACTACATAGGAAAAAGTTGAACGGGGTAATTCTTAAAATTGATTTTGAGAAAGCTTATGATAAAGTTAACTGGTCTTTCATCCAGCAGACGCTCAGAATGAAAGGTTTTTCTTCTGAGTGGTGCGCGTTAATTAATTCCTTTGTTTCCGGAGGAAATGTAGCCATTAAGGTCAATGATGACACTGGCAAATACTTCCAAACGAAAAAATGCCTCAGACAGGGTGATCCACTTTCGCCAATACTATTCAATATAGTGGCGGATATGTTGGCTATCTTGATTGAACGCGCTAAAACTGAGGGTCAAATTGAAGGAGTGATTCCCCATCTTGTCGATGGTGGATTATCGATTCTTCAATATGCCGACGATACAATTCTTTTTATGGAGTATGATATCGAAAAAGCTCGTAACCTTAAGTTGATTTTGTCAGCTTTTGAGCAACTTTCGGGTCTTAAGATAAACTTCCATAAAAGTGAATTATTTTGCTTTGGCGAGGCCCAAGAGGACGCCGCCTTGTATGCTGAGCTTTTTGGCTGTGAGCAAGGTCAATTTCCTATCAACTATTTGGGCATTCCGATTCACTATCGGAAACTCACAAATGCTGAATGGAAAAGGGTGGAGGAAAGGTTTCAATTACGTTTAAATAGTTGGAAAGGCAAACTCCTATCCTTGGGTGGAAGATTGGTTCTCATAAACTCGGTACTAACAAACATGGTACTGTATATGATTTCATTCTTCCAACTGCCTAAAGGGGTCTTAAAACGATTGGATATTTTCGATCTAGATTCTTTTGGCAAGGGGATAGTGAGAAGAAAAAATATCGACTGACTAAATGGAGCGTGGTTTGCTGTCCTAAAGACCAAGGAGGGCTCGGAGTTCACGACCTTGAGGTCAAGAACAGAGCGCTGCTAGGTAAATGGCTATTTAAACTTCTATCCAAAGATGGAGTTTGGCAAACCCTCCTTAGGAGAAAATATGTTGGAGATCAAGCTGTTTCCCAGGTTCTTTGGAAACCTGGTGATTCACACTTCTGGGCGGGCCTCATGGCAACAAAGAAGTTTTTTTTCCACATGGATCTTTCTCAATTAGGGATGGATCGGAAATTCGTTTTTGGGAGGATATTTGGCTCGGACAATCTACCCTCAAAGAACAATACCCGGCTCTATATTCTATTGTTCGAAACAAAAGTGACACGATCGCGAAGGTGTTGGGTTCTTCCCCACCAAATGTTTCGTTCAGAAGAAGTTTACTTGGAACAAGACAGGCATCTTGGAATGCTTTGCTCATCCGACTGGATTCAATCCAATTGTCGGAGGTCCAGATAGGTTTCAATGGAATCTCACGAAGAACAACATATTCTCGGTTGATTCTATGTATAGAGCGCTTATTCTACCTGAAATTCCAGTCGATAGTTCTAATAATAACAAACTTTGGAAGATGAAGATACCTCTAAAAACTAAAGTGTTTGCGTGGTATCTACGTCGAGGAGTAATACTCACCAAAGATAACCTTGCCAAACGAAATTGGCACGGAAGTAAAAAGTGTGTTTTCTGTCAACATGATGAGACCATTACGCACTTATTCTTTCAGTGCGAGTTCGCAAGGT
Organism: Poa pratensis; assembly: GCA_947311845.1. Classification (NCBI taxonomy): domain Eukaryota; kingdom Viridiplantae; phylum Streptophyta; class Magnoliopsida; order Poales; family Poaceae; genus Poa; species Poa pratensis. The sequence continues at coordinate 1,473,815 of CAMZMU010000076.1, read as the reverse complement.
CTATATGGTCAGCCATCCAGATAGGTTCTACCTTACACCCACCAAGTTCTGTTGCCAACATTTTTGGCAACTGGTTAAATGGAGTGGATTCTAGGTTCAAACTATTCTGTAGGGTGGGAGCGATTGCCGTTATTTGGTCGCTATGGCTATGTAGAAATGACAAGGTTTTTAATGATAAAAATGCTTCTCTTATGCAGGTTATTTGCCGGTGCACAGCGTCGTTACGAGCATGGTCACCTCTGCAGCGTGTGGAGCACCGAGACTTATTTTTGGAGGTGGCGTCGAGACTCGAGGTTGCGGCCAGGGAGTTATTTTCCCAGCATGGGTGGCAACATAGACTCCGGATAGACCTACCAGCTTCTTAGGCGGATCTACAATTTCTCATTTTGATATGTAATTCGCCTTTTTTTCTTTTGTTTACCGACTTGTATGGTGCTGAACGGGTGGCTGTGTGCATCTTAGTTATGCAGAGGCCGGGTGTAACGCTTAAACCTTTTAAGTAATAAAAGCCCTTTATCTAAAAAAAACACTTTTGCAGGGCTGCGACGCCTCCGTCCTCCTCGACTCCACGGCGGGCAAACCTGCAGAGAAGAGCGCCAAGCCTAACAGGAGCCTGCGAGGCTTCGGCTCCGTGGAGAGGGTCAAGGCCAAGCTCGAGACCGCCTGCCCCGGGACCGTCTCCTGCGCAGTCGTCCTCGCCCTCATGGCTCGCGACGCCGTCGTGCTGGCCAAGGGCCCCACCTGGCAAGTGGCACTGGGGCGGAGAGACGGCGTGGTGTCAAGCGCCACAGAGGCGAGCGACGAGCTGCCTCCGTCCTTCGGTGACGTCCCCCTGCTCTCCAAGATTTTCGCCTCCAAGGGGCTGGACGTCAAGGACCTCGTCGTTCTCTCCGGCGCGCACACCCTCGGCACGGCACACTGCCCGTCGTACGCTGACCGGCTCTACGACTCTAACAACGGCACGGATGGCCGCGTCGACCCATCGCTGGACAGCGAGTACGCCGAGAAGCTGAGGCGCAAGTGCGCGAGCGTCGACGACAGGAGCACGCTGTCGGAGATGGACCCGGGTAGCTACAAGACCTTCGACACCAGTTACTACCGCCACGTCGCCAAGCGGAGGGGCCTCTTCCGCTCCGACGCCGCGCTGCTCGCCGACGATGCCACCAGGGACTACGTCCACCGCATCGCTACCGGAAACTTCGACGACACCTTCTTCAGGGATTTCGGTGAGTCCATGACCAAGATGGGAAATGTCGACGTGCTCACCGGAGTTGAGGGAGAGATCAGGAAAAAGTGCTACGTCGTCAACAATAGCTGAGCAACACTGTATCCGGAAGATGGCCGGATTCATGGACGCAAGCGTTTCTTCCGAATTATATGCATGCGTGTCGCGTCCGCTACATACTAGAATACCGCTGTTTCTTAGCGGGAAAATGCACATTTTAATTATGCTTATTTGAAACTGTACGACCATGCCCCTGTATAATCATTGCATGAATAGTACGCCAGTAAATTTTAGTCAGCAATTCTGTCGGATCGAAACGAGAGACCTCATTACTCGCACGCACTAGTAGAGAACAGGCCTTTCGTCCGGGCCATTAGTTCCGGCCGCGGCCTGGACCGCAACTAATGGTCCGGACACGTCGTCCCGAAAACGTTTCGACGTACGGCACCCAATAGTCCTGGCTCGTTAGGGCCCAATAGTCCCGGTTTGAGATACAAACCGGGACTAAAGGGGTCTGCGGCCTGGTGCCCCCCTTTAGTCCCGGTTTGTATCTCAAACCGGGACTAATGGTCTGGCCCTATATATATGGCAGCCCCTCTCCCCTTCTCTCTTGTTTTTTTACTGGTGGGAGGTGGTGTAGGTTTGTGCTAGTTTTTTTTCTTCATATGCACTAGAGGTGTTCGTGAAATGCCTGTTAGAGCGATGCCACTTGAGTTCACACAAGACAAACATGATATGAGGTGCCCGAGCCACACTTAAGCTTCCTCCTCTTTGTTTCCAAGTGTCCTAAAAGGTTAGCAACTATTTTCTCGTTTAGACCACGCGGTACTAATTTTAGCATCGTGATTGCGTTTGATATATAGTTCTATGATGCAGATGAGCCATCCATGGATGTACGGTGACCGACGCTCTGCCGCTTACAGAGAAGGCGTGCGTTCTTTTCGCCTCGCGGCCGAGGCGAACAAGCGGCGGGATGGCTTTATGATTTGTCCATGTGTTGAATGTCGGAATGAGAAGGATCACACTTCCTCAAGAGTCATTCAGAGCCACCTGCTTCGGTCCGGTTTCATGTCCGGCTATAATGTTTGGACCAAGCACGGAGAAAGAGGGGTTATGATGGAAGACGGCGATGAAGAAGAGAACGATGATGACAACTACCGATCTATGTTCCCTGAATACGCTGATACCGAAATGGAAGACAATGAAGAAGAAGAGGGTGAAGAACGGGCACCAGATGAGCCCGCTGATGATCTTGGTCGGGTCATTTCTGATGCAAGGCGAGGCTGCGACACAGAAAAGGAGAGGTTGCAGTTCGAGCAGATGTTACAGGACCACAACAAATTGTTGTACCCAACTTGTGAAGATGGCCAGAAGAAGCTGGGTAGCACACTGGAATTGCTGAAGTGGAAGGCAGAGACCGGTGTGACTGACTCGTCATTTGAAAAGTTGCTGGTACTAATGAAGAAGATGCTTCCAAGAAAGAACGAATTGCCCGCCAGCACGTACGAAGCAAAGAAGCTTGTCTGCCCTCTAGGATTAGACGTGCAGAAGATACATGCATGCCCTAATGACTGCATCCTCTACCGCGGTGAGAAGTACGAGAATATGGATAAATGCCCGTATGCACTGCATTGCGGTATAAGATCAGAAAAGATGACCCTGGTGATATTGAGGGCGAGCCACCCAGGAAGAGGGTTCCTGCCAAGGTGATGTGGTATGCTCCTATAATACCACGGTTGAAACGTTGTTCAGAAACAAAGAGCATGCCAAGTTGTTGCGATGGCACATGGAAGACCGTAAGAAAACGACAAGTTGAGGCACCCCGCTGATGGTCGGCAGTGGAGAAAAATCGAGAGAGAGTTCGGGGACTTTGCAGGTGACGCAAGGAACTTATGGTTTGGTCTAAGTACAGATGGCATGAATCCTTTTGGGGAGCAGAGCTGCAGTCACAGCACCTGGCCCGTGACTCTATGTATCTACAACCTTCCTCCTTGGTTGTGCATGAAGCGGAAGTTCATTATGATGCCAGTGCTTATCCAAGGCCCGAAGCAACCCGGCAACGACATTGATGTGTACCTAAGGCCATTAGTCGATGAACTTTTGCAGTTGTGGGCCAAACCAGGTGTAAGTGTGTGGGATGAGCACAAACAGGAGACATTTGACCTACGAGCGTTGCTTTTCGTAACCATCAATGATTGGCCTGCTCTTAGTAACATTTCAGGACAGACGAACAAGGGATACAATGCATGCACGCACTGTTTGGATCAGACAGAAAGTATATATCTGGACAAATGTAGGAAGAATGTGTACCCGTACAATCGTCGTTTTCTTCCCCCAAGCATCCCTTAAGGCAAAAAGGCAAGCATTTCAATGGCAAGGCAGAAACCCGGACGAAGCCTGTCACCCGTACTGGTGCTGAAGTATTTGGTATGGTCAAGGATTTAAAAGTAATCTTTGGAAAGGGTCCTGGCAGCCAACCTGTTCCGAACGGCGCTGATAAGCGCGCACCCATGTGGAAGAAAAATCTATATTTTGGGAGCTACCCTATTGGGAAGTCCATGAGGTCCGCTCCGCAATCGACGTGATGCACCTGACGAAGAATCTTTGCGTGAATATTCTAGGCTTCCTGGGCTTGTATGGGAAGTCAAAAGATACACCGGAAGCACGGGAGGACCAGGAACGTCATAAAGGACGAGACGGCATGCATCCAGGGCAGTTTCAAGGGCCTGCCAGCTACGCTCTTACCAAGGAAGAGAAGGAAATCTTTTTTGAAGTCCTTTTCAGTATCAAGGTCCCGTCTGGCTTCTCGTCGAATATAAAGGGAATAGTAAATATGAAAGAGAAAAAATTCCAAAACCTAAAGTCTCATGACTGCCACGTGCTTATGACGCAATTGCTTCCGGTTGCATTGAGGGGAATTCTAGCGGAAAATGTTCGACTGGCCATTGTGAAGGTATGTGCATTCCTCAATGCAATTTCTCAGAAGGTAATCGATCGAGAAAGTCTATCAGGTTACAGATTGATGTGGTCCAATGTCTGGTCAGCTTCGAGTTGTTGTTCCCGCCATCCTTCTTCAATATTATGACGCACCTCCTAGTTCACCTAGTCGAAGAGATTAGAATTCTCGGTCCTGTGTTTCTACACAATATGTTCCCCTTCGAGAGGTTCATGGGAGTCTTAAAGAAATATGTTCGTAACCGTGCTAGGCCAGAAGGAAGCATCTCCAAGGGCTATGGAACAGAGGAGGTCATTGAGTTTTGTGTTGACTTTCTTCCTGACCTTAAGCCGATTGGTGTTCCTGAATCTCGGTATGAGGGGAGGCTGACTGGAAAAGGCACACTAGGAAGGAAAGCAACGGTATGTAGGGACGGGCATTCTTTCACTCAAGCACACTACACAGTTCTACACAATTCCACCGTGGTGGCTCCGTATATCGAGAGACACAAGAATATTCTACGCTCCGAAAACCCGGGAAGGCTGACTCCTGGATTAAAGGGGAACACGAGAAGACTTTCGGCAGTTGGTTGCAGACACATCTCATGAATAACACATTGTTGGAGATCAGCTGTACTTGTTGGCCAGGTGTCCATCTTCGACTATATGTACTTTCCAAGGGTACGAGATAAATGGTAATACATTTTACACGATCGCCCAAGATAAAAAGAGCACCAACCAAAACAGTGGTGTCCGCTTTGATGCAACAGACGACAATGGGCAGAAGGACACATATTATGGGTACATAGAGGAGATATGGGAACTTGACTATGGACCTACTTTTAAGGTCCCTTTATTTCGGTGCAAATGGGTCAACCTGACAGCTAGCGGGGTAAAGGTAGACCCGCAGTACGGAATGACAACAGTGGATCTCAAGAATCTTGGGTACCACACCGAACCATTCGTCCTAGCCAATGATGTGGCTCAGGTTTTCTATGTGAAGGACATGTCTACCAAACCGAAAAAAAGAAAAGATAAGCAAAAGAATACATCGTCCGATGAGCCAAAGCGCCACATAGTTCTTTCAGGGAAAAGAAACATCGTGGGAGTGGATGACAAGACAGACATGTCAGAAGATTATAATAAGTTTCATGAAATTCCGCCCTTCACAGTGAAAACTGACCCAAGCATCCTGTTAAATGATGAAGATTCTCCATGGCTACGGCTCAGAAGAAAACAGAAACAATAGATAGGGATGTTGGTGATGTGTAATAATGTATTAAACCTTTTATGTAATGCATTCTATGGAATGTATAAACCTTTATGTAAGGAGCATGTGTAAGAAGCTTCAATCAGCTGCAGTTTTACCAACACAATCTCTGCATTCTCCAAGATCTTTAGCATTTCCAAGTGATAGAACAAAACATACGGTTTCCCCTGCATACAGCCCGACGGTGGCTCGTGAGTGCCCGAATATCAAATGCACCGTCGGACGTATGTAGGGAATCCGAATGCTTTGTTTACGAAATGAACTACAATGAGTACAGAGTGAGTGCCAAACATGTCCGAGAGGTGGGCTATATATAGGGTCACTGTATTCTGAAAACTCTAAACACTGAAGAGAACAAAACACACGGTTTCCCCTGCATACAGCCCAACGGTGGCTCGTGAGTGCCCGCATATCAAATGCACCGTTGGACGTATGCAGGGAATCCGAATGCTTCGTATACCAAAATGAACTACAATGAGTAGACACTGAGTGCTGAACATGTCCGGGGGGGGGCTATATATAGGGTCCGTGTGCTTCTTTAGTCCCGGTTGGTAACACCAACCGGGTCATGTGGCTCACGAAGTGGTCGTGATAGTGCTGATCCAACAGCTCACAATCCCTCAAAAGAAACACACCCCTGATCCAACGTCCACAAGCGCTTGAAAGAAACACACGATCCGTGTGCTTCTTTAGTCCCGGTTGGTAACACCAACCAGGACTAAAGGCGGGCTTTGCGGTCACGACTCGTGTCAGTCACGTGTCCTCCCCAGCGCTGCCCTAGCCACGTGTCCTCCCCTAGCGCTGCCATGGAGGTCTTTATATATTGTCACCGACGGGGTAAACCCTAATCCACCATTCCTAGCCATGAACGCATCGTCTCCACGAGATGGATCCGCCACGCCCGCCGCAGCGCCTTCTGGACAGGTCGAGCATGCTTGGCAGAGCGCGCTTGGGCGCTACCGTGGGAGCCTATCCCGCCGTATGCCCACGAGCCCGGCGTGGAGAGGAATGCCCTGCTACCGGCCTCCTGCTCCGATGTCGGAGGAGGTACGGAGGACGTACGAGCGCGCGTGGTCCGACGTCCCTGACCCCGACGAGGATGCGTATGCCGCAGGGGTGGCGTGGGGATCCGTGGCCGTACCTCCACCAGTCGCCGCCGCCCCTCCCGACGAGGAGGAGGACGACGACGACGACTTCGACTGGAGCGACCATGGGGAAGAGCGCGGCGGGCCGAAGATGCAGGAGGCCATTGAAGCCTCCTTCCAGTCGTCCACGACGACCGTGTACAACGAGCCAGAACTGCCTGCCAGCTCAAGGCAAGGAGGCTTCCGAGCTGGATTGGTCGCTGAAAGACTCATCCTCCATGGATCTTGCCCTCCGCCACAAACGTGTGCGCGAGAACCGGTCGGCCGTGAAAGGGGCTGGCTCCTCCCGCCGTTCCCACTAATCCTACGGCCTCCGAGCCAGCAAGTCCGTTTATGTAGAATAATGTTGGTGATGTTGGCGATGTGTAATAATGTATTAAACCTTTATGTAAGGAGCATCTGTAATAATAATGAATGTGTATTTCCAATGTGTATTGTCAAGAAGCTTCAAATCAGCTACAGTTTTACCAACACAATCTCTGCATTCTCCAAGATCTTTAGCATTTCCAAGTGATGCAGAAAGCGCCACAATCCGGATGTACTGCCATTCTCCAAGATCTTTAGCATCTGAATAGTTCCCAAGTCGATCTCTGGATATGAACTAACTCTCAATTGGCAGTTGTTGATTCATAAGGGAGAGGTAGTATTGCAATTCACTGTGGCCAGCTAAGATTATTCCCTCTCCGTGTGTATCATACTTAGGAAGAGGTAGTATTGCATTAGCAAAAAAACAGAAAATGGCAAAATTGTTAATAGTTTGTAGAGTTAGAATAATTATTTTATAAAACAGAAAATGGATTTGGAATACTTATTCAAATTCAAGCACTTTTCATGTTGAAAGTTTAGTGAGATTCAAAAATATGCAAAAAATGTTAGTTAATCCATATTTTAATTGAAAATGACAAAATTGTTAATTGTTTGTAGTGTTAGAATAATTATTTTATAAAACAGAAATGGATTTGGAATACTTATTCAAATTCAAGCACTTTTCATGTTAAAAGTTTTCTCAAATTCATAAGTATGCAAAAACTGTTTCATTCAAATGTTCAAATATTTAAAATTGTGCTAGATTTTTAAAAAAAAGTAAAAAGGTACAGCGCGCGCTATATTTGGCCAGCCCCTCGCAATTATTTGGCCTTTTGTCCCGGCCCATCTCACCAGCCGGGACTAAAGCCCGTGCTGCGCACGGGAACGCGAAAAGCCCACCCCACCCCTTTAGTCTCGGCCCTGGCTCAAGCCGGGACTAAAGACCCCGGCGGTTCCACGAGCCGCGACACAGGAGGCCACTTAGGAACCAGACGCCGCCAGGCTGCAGAAATTTTCCCAACTCTGGCCGCCGCCTCGTCGAGCTCGATTCAGGAGGTCTCCTCGCCGTCGCCGCCGCAGCTCCTCGTCCTCGCCTCTGCCACGCCTCCGCCACGCGCGCGCGCGCCTGCCACCGCCACTCGGACGGCTGAAATCGACGCCGCCGTGCGTTTCTTCCCCAACTCCGGCCGCCGCCTCGTCGAGCTCGATTCGCTCCACTCCGACTACCCCCGACGTCGCCAAGCCCTCCATTGAATTCGTGGTGAGCTCACGGTCCTGTAGGACCCTTCCCTAGTCCTCCCCGTGATTTAATTTGAAAGTTTGGAACAATAAAATTTCAACAAAAGTTAGCAAATTTAGCAATTTAGTAAATGTTATTAGTTAGCAAAAGTTAACAAAAGTTAGAAAATTTAGCAATTTAGTAAATGCTATTAGTAAAGATGTTAGTTTAGCAATTTAGTAATTTTTTTGAATTAGTGACATTGTTAGTGTTTTAGGAAATTTAGTAAATGTTATTAGTTAGCAAAAGTTAGAAAATTTAGCAATTTAGTAAATGTTATTAGTAAAGATGTTAGTTTAGCAATTTAGTAAATGTTATTAGCAATTTAGAAAAGTTAGGAAAAGTTAGCAAAAGTTAGAAAATTTAGTAAATGTTATTAGTTAGCAAATTTAGTAAAGATGTTAGTTTTGCTAGTGTTAGCAAATTTCATAAGTTAGCAAAAGTTAGAAAATTTAGCAATTTTTGTGTTGCAATTTTGAGATGCAAATTTAAGATGCAATTTTATAGACGCAAATTTAAGATGCAATTTTATAGATGGAATTTTTTAGATGCAATTTTATAGATGGAATTTTTTAGATGCAAATTTAAGATGCAAAATTTTATAGATGCAATTTTATAGATGGAATTTTATAGATGGAATTTTATAGATGATAATATTATGCATTTTGAAATAATATTGTGTGCATTTTGCAGAAACTATGGATCCACCTAGTCCAATCCGCAGAGACCTAACACAGGAAGAAATTCTCGAGAATATAATCCACGACGCCCCAGGTGCTGATCCAGTCGAATCTCCGTCGTCGTATCTGAACCCCTCCGGGGATGGAATGGAGGTCGACCGAAGTGAGGATGAAGCCGACGGCTCCGATGATGGAGAAGGCGATAGCTCCGATGATGGAGAAGCCGGTGGACCCTTAACGAAGTCCGGCGAGGTATATATGAAGTTCGGCGATCAGTAGATGCATTACTTGAGTTGTATATATGAAGTTCGGCGATCAGTAGATGCATTACTTGAGTTTATATATAAATTGACGAATGTTTCTTCTCTTAGGCCTCCACATCGAGCAAATCTTCCAAACGAGGCCCGACCAAAAAGTTGGCCCCATCTACGCATTATACATTTGAGGTCATATCCCCTACGGGCGAACGAAGGAACCCAAGAAGGCTGCCGATGTATTTAAAAAACAATGCGGAGTTCTGGTTAGGGATCACGTCCCGATCACCGTTCGAGACTGGAATAAGCGCAAAGGGGCGAACGATAGTGAGTATGTCGCCGAAAGGTACAAAGAGGGTCTTTGGAATGACCTCATGGCACATTTCACCCTGCCAGAATTTGAGGATCCTGCCGACACTGCAAAATTGAGGAAGAAAGTCATGAAGTGGACTCTTACGAAGATGGCCGAACTATTCCGGGTGTGGAAGAAAAGATTATGGCAAGAATATCTGAAGAAAAAGACTGCTCCAGTATTCGAAGGCTATCTAGCGAAGCAGGCGAATCACTGGAACGCATTTAAGGAGTACAAGGAGTCACAAGATGCCAAGGCGATATCAGTAAGGAACAAGAAAAATGCTGAGAAGAAGAAATATCACCATAAATTGGGGCCAGGGGGCTACGAGACTGCCATGCCAAAGTGGGATAAAAAAGAGCAAGAGCTGCTTGCTAAAGGGATCGAACCAGAATGGATGCGCGAAGAATGGGAATTGAGGGCAAGAAATTGGTTCCTTGCGCATGGGGGTTCATACGACGAAACAACAGGGGACCTTGTTTGCAGTGACGGGATTAGGATACCCAGGGAAAATTGGCTTAAAGTGGTGAAAGAAATTAAAGAGGGGAAGTTAAAGTTCCGTCCCGATAGAGAGAAAGACTTGCTGACACTGGTCCTCGGGAATGACGAAAAAGGAGGACGAACACGAGGCTTTGGCCCTAAGTATCCGTGGTGGCTTGGGTTTGCCAAAGACGTAGAAACTTACAGAGGCCGAGCGAGAGCAAAGCAGCGACACAGGAGGAGGAGGGAGACAAGTTCAACCAGTTGCTCGCCAGAATTAACCAGCAACAGCAGCAGATTGACGAACTTAGAGGAGTAGTGCGCCTGCAAGATCCTGTACTCGATATTACCGCCGGCCCATCTCAGCGGAAAAGCAGCGTGGGTGACTCGGAGGTCCCGGCTGACGATGCACGGCGGATGATAGATGGCGGTCCCGGCTACCCCGTGGATGGAATCAAGGATTCAATATCTTGTGAGCTCCATCAGAAATTGAAGAACATATCCATGAAGGTGGCGGTCGGATATGCTTTACCTTGTCCACCTGACGCACGCTGGCAAGACCGTGAGATTCAGCTGGCTATGCTAAAGTCGGGGTGGATGAAATCGTATCGGGGTTTCATGATATGGAGCTTGACATCCCTGGACCTGAAGATGAGAGGACACTCGGAGAAGTTGTGGGTGATATCATTCTATGGGACAAGAACTACATCAAGTTTCCAGGCTCGACGCCAAGGACAACACCGCCTCCGAGTCGTCGCAGGTCACCTACACCTCCATCACCTCCAAGAAGCCCACCCCATGACTACGACCACCACAGCGCGAGTCCATCTCGATCTCCGCCGCCGGACTTGGGTCGGCCGTCTTGCCGCCGCCTTTGCCCGCTAAGGACAATAAGCGGAAGCGTGCTCCAAAACGACAAATGTCGCCCCTCCCAAGAGTACCTCATAAGAATCTTCCCATCAGAACTTACGATCGTACTGACGAGCAAACCGCGGCGATCGCAATGGCCGAAAAAGATGCGCATTTTGCAAAGAAGAAACCCAAGCCCGCCCCGGTATACACCGAGAAGCAAAAAGCGTGGGCACGTGATTTTCTGAACACAAAATCGCAATATGAGTTGCACCATAAGCCAGATGACTATCTACGCACACTTCGGAAGGAAGTGGAGAAGAGCAAATCAAGTAAAAGTGCAAGCGGGAGCAAATCAGGTAAAAGTGCAAGCGGGAACAGAAGGGACGTTCCCCAGCTCGGAGAACAGGCCAAACAATCGATCCCACCCCTCAAGGTGTTATCCGAAAACGTTCCCCAGGTGCTGCAGCAGGATATGGAAGAAGCTGCGAAGTTGGCGGCCGCTATGGGTGTGACTGTTGCTGAATTGCTAGGTTCCCAAGACGACAAGTTACCCATGGCTGATGTTGTCCCTACATATGTCCCAGGGAAGCTTTGGTCAGCAAAGAGAAGTTGGAACAACTGCCAACACAAATGCGGAATTTGCATGAATGGTACTTGAGTGTGGTAGGGGGGGGGGGGGGCAGAACAATGATCGTGGCGAAAGTCCCACATGAGTACTTCTTCCGACCCGAAGAGGTCCATGTTGAGTTTTCAGAACTCTTCCAGTTATACAATTTCGACGCCCTCGACAAAACTCTCATGAGTTGCTATTGTCTGTAAGTTGTTGAATTCATTGTCTACATATAAGTTGTTCAGTTTTTCAGTTGTTCAGTTCATTGCATGTAATTATCCTCATTATATCCTTTTGTACTCTATTATGCAGAATGAAGATCCGGGAATGTAAAAGAAAGATCTATAGTGTTGGGTTCATTGACCCAGATAAAGTACATATACATTCGCTAACGACGAAACCCGACGAGACGGCGGAAAACCTTCTAAGGTTTCTAACGGAGCAACATTTCTGTGACCACATACTGTTTCCTTACAACTTCCAGTGAGGGTCTTACTCTGTTGTACACATTCACTTTTGCTTACTCGATGTTAAGTGTAATTGATGAGTTACTGACGTATATATAAACGTGTGCAGGTTCCACTGGATTCTGCTAGACATTCAAGTTGATAAGGGAAGAGTTGAAGTCATGGACCCATTAAAGAGACACCTGGAAGAGCTCCGCAACATGCAGGACATGCTCCAGAGGTAATTTTCGCGCTATATCGGTCTCCTTCGTTGATTTCATGAGATATCAGGTAATGAATAACTCATTCATTAATTCATTTTCTTTAGCGGGCAGGGTTTGAACCTGTTCAGGAGTGTGGTGACGGGTTCCTTTAGTGAGAAGCTGACGTTTACTCCGGTCACGGTAAGTAGTACGAGATATGTCCGCGCATCTCTTTAATTCTAGTTTCAATACAATTATGATGCTAGATTATTATTTTGATTGAATTCTATTCTCGCAAAAGTGCGCGAGGCAGCCACCGGGGACGAATCTATGTGGATACTACGTTTGCGAGTTCATTCGCACGTTTACCACTGAGCACAATGATTATAGACTCGACGTAAGCAATACATTCACAACATTATTTTATTACCGTCACTTTTTGTTATCATGATTGATGTTCATATTGATCTCCTTTTCTTATATAGTTCGAGAGAATGCGGGATCGGCTCCTACCAGAGCAATGCCTACTAGGAATTGCAGAGGAACTGGCGGGATTTTTGTTAAAAGAGATGGTAGACGACGCCGGAGAATTTAGTGTGAATAGACGCTACTGATGATCCCGGCCGTGTAATCGAATAGACGGGCTCTAGTCCCGGTAATTGTGATCTCCATGTAACTATCAAAATTGTATATATTTGTATGCTCGATCGTAAGACAAGTTATCTTATATATATGCACGAACGTGTACGGTATGTGGTAGCGTAGAAATACGAAAACTATTTTGAAGAAAGAAATAAATAAAAAGAAAACAAATAAACCCTAAACCCTAAATAAAAAAAAAAAAAAATTATCATTAGTCGCGGCCCGTTATACGAGCCGGGACTAAAGGGGTTGTCCCCCAGCGCGCTCCGCGGCGGCCACGTGGGGGGCTTTGGTCCCGGCTGGTAACAGGCCGGGACTAAAGGTTGGCCTTTAGTCCCGCTTGGCCTGTCCCGGTTGGCCAACCGGGACTAAAACCCCTCACGGCCGGGACAGTAGGCCCTGTCTCCACTAGTGTCGGTGTTGCCGTAATTCTTAGCAATATGTGGGCTTTTGACTACAAAAGTACATTGGCAAAGATCTTATACCACGTTCACGCTGCATGAAGTACTTAGCAGCATCGATCAGGCATGCACCATCACGATAGTACTTGGTTTCACATAAAATAAAATAAAGATCTGACGTGCGCCTTTCTTCCTATTTATATGCACATTGTAATGCTTATTATTCGTAACTGCATGACCATGCCCCTGTATAATCACTGCATGAATAGTATGTTAAATACTTGATCTCCAGTAATTTTTTGTCAGCAATTCTGTCAAATCGAAACGAGAGAGCTCGTTACTCGGTTTTGCCCATGGATAGATCACATTAAAACCTTTACCCCACACGTTGTTGCCGTAATTCTTAGCAATATGTGCGCTTTCGACTAAAAATGCACATCGGCAAAGATCTTATACCTCACGCTGCGTGAAGTACTTAGCAGCATTTATCAGGCATGCACCATCATGATAGTACTTGGTTTCACATTGATTTGTCTCAGTTATAGGTTACTGTAGACCTAGAGTCGATTCGATCCCCAATTCCTTGTTGGATCATCACGGATCCGACAGCGCGGCCAGATACCCTGTCTCTCCTCTTTAGCTCCCAGCGACGCATCAGCAGCAAAACGTCGATGGGAACCCTTACTCGCCCGGAGCGTAGCGGGGCACCTGCCCGCGACGACGCGAAGACTAGGGCAACTCCGATTATCCGGTGGTAAAGGTATCCAACCTCCGGGGATTATTAGTGTGGAAATACTGTGCTTCTCTCCACGCTCTTTTATTTCTAGTGATAGACTTACAGCCGGTAGCTTGGAGTCCAGGACACAGAACCATACTGGCATTTTACTGGGCTACAAACTCATACTCACCAGTTTTTTTTCTTGCGATGAACAAACTCACCAGTACTTATGTTAGAGACATCTCTGTATACAATTCCTACAGATCACAGAATGTTAAAACTAGAAGATTCGTTTAATATTTGCTCTGTTTGATTTCTTGAGCTCTTCGGTTTTCGCCCGGTTTCCCGTAAATTATCTGGGCAATTCTCTCTTAATTAATAGATCGAGGCAAAAATTTGCCTCCATTTAAAAAAAAAATCTTGAGCTCTTCTGCTAATGGCCTTAATGACTGCAGCTTCAGCTGGTTAGCAAAAAAAAAAAAAAAAAGTGCAGCCTCGACACACCATGTGTCGGAAGAAAAAATACACTTGTAGAAATTCATAGCAACTCAAACAGGCAATCGCCACATTTCCATATTATTTAATTTCACATGTCTCTACATAAAAGAATGTGTAGTATACAGCTTTTGTGAAAACTGAATATAGGTAACTGTAAGGAGCAGTAAGGATTTCAAACGATTCAGCTGGATGCATTGAGTTAGTTCGAACATACAGTCTCTTTAGATACAGGGTAACACAAATATCACACTATTCTTCTGGAGTAATAATACTTTGCCCCTCAATGTAGACGACACCAACCTTTGCAATCTTTGGCCTATCAAGTTCGTCATCGAGACACCGCTGAGTTAGGTGTGGACTGCACTTAGACATGGAGAATCTCTTCAATGTCGCTGGTAACCCGTTTGCTGGCAATGCCTGAATAGCGGGGCAGTTCTCTACAGACAGCTCTTCCAATGCAGACAGAGTGAACAGGTTTTCTGGAAGCTCACACAATTCGCTGCAGTTCCTAATGCTGAGGGTCTGCAGCTTCTCCAGCCACTCAAATACTGATGAACCATCAAAGAATGCGTGACTTCCGTCAATCTCAAGTATCTCAAGAGAATGAAGCTTGTCAAACATGTTCAATCTCACAAACAATGTGTTCTCCAACTGAAGACTGTACACATTGAACAAAGAGCTCAGCCACTCCAAAGGCTCAATCTTACTGCACTGATCAGCGCTTACATGCGAGCAACCACTGATCTTTAGTGTCCATAATGAGAAGAGGAAAGGGTATTCGTCCACCCACCCGCCCTGCGCAATGAAGCACTCGCTGATCTCCAGTGTTCGTAGTGATGCATGAAACTTGTCGATGAGCAGCTTCGGGCAGTCATATAGCGAGAGGTCCCTCAACGCAGTGAGATCTTTGAATCCGTCAGACAGTTCACAGATTACGTTGTCGCAGTTTTTGATTGACAGAACCTCAAGAGAGCGTAGGAGGTGCTGCTGTTGAAGAAGGCCTGATCCTAGGGACCTTAGTCCGTGGCACTGATGTATTTGTAATGTGGTGAGCCGTGATGTCCATCTACCTTCTTCTGATGTTGACATGGCCTCTCCTTCTGATGATTGTTTGTCATGAATCATTGGCAGCATATGAAGACCAACATTCTCAATGATCATGATAGTAAGTGAAAGGGGGACATCTGGAAAGGTGTCAGGTTGGGGCAATTCCTTATCTCAAGCTTGCAGAGGCAGGGAAATGTTGTGTTTCTTGTTGGGTTGCCTCTCGACCATCCAGTGAAATGCACAGCGTCTTCGATAACGAGCCTTTTGAGCTTTGGGAACAATTGTTTATCAGATCGTTGAGGAACAGCACCGACCTTGTTAATAGAATGCATCTGTCTGATCTCAAGAACCTCAAGGCACGGCATGTCATGTAAGGGAGGTAAGCTCTCCCAGTTAATGCAATCTGATAAGTACATAGATGTCGCATTTGACAGTGAGCACGAGGTCTTAAGCATCCATGATGGAGATCTGATGCCTGTATAGCCTGTAATTTTCAGAACCTTTACATTCTCATGTGGCTGCAAACACTCAAGTACCTCTTCATCCATGGAAATATCTTCGCTTTCGCCCACAGACTTAGCCCAAGACAGGTGTAATTTATTTAGGTGACTCAATCCTTTCAAGATACCCTTCTTGAACTCACTAACATCACACTGGCGGAGATTTGCAATGTGAAGTGCGCCTCTGAGTTGCATCATTTGTTGCAAGGCAATGAGTTTCGTGCTACTGCCAACACGGAGTGCCTCCAACTCTTGCAAATTTGAGAGATTATGTATGTCAGATATGCCCGAAAGAAACAATTCACTTGCATGAAGATGTCTCAGGTGAATCAAATTTGAAGTGCCATTGGGAGGACGGAGGTAACGAGAATTGCACTTGACATCCAGCACCTGCAGTAAGTGAAGCTGGCACACTGTCTCTGGAAGATCGGTGATTATGTTCCTGGACAGATTGAGAATCCGGAGGTGTCGGAGCAGGCCGATCTCAGCAGGCAGAAATGTAATGTTTGCATACGATAAGCTAAGAACTCTCACACTCTTTGCAATTGAGAATATCTCGGCTAAAACTTCCAAAAAATCATCTGAGTCACTGAAGTCTGCGAAGAACAGAATTGTACGAACCCGCTGAAGGAAATGGTGATCAGGGGAAGGTGAGAGCTGCAATGCCAAATCCATCTTTAACTTCAGCAGGTTGTTAGTCCTGATTGTCAGGTGACGAACTTCTTGTGGCACTTCTCCTGAGCTGTCAGTTACCATGTAAAATTGACTCGCTGAGACCGCTCGTGCTAACTTTTGCATCATATTGTGCATGACGTATCTGTTTCTTCCCAGAGGCTGAAAGAAGCATCGTTCAGAAAGTTCATCAAAGAGCTCTCGTGCGACATCCTCCAATCTTGCTGCACGATCTTCAGAATATATCAGCCCTTGTGCCATCCACATATGCTCCAATTCTTCCTTTCCAAACACATAGTCATCTGGAAACACTGCACAATATGCGAAACACTGCTTGAGGCGGGGATCGAGGTGCTGGTAGCTCAGCCACAATGCTGGCGAGATCCCACCAATGTCTGGCTGCTCCCACAACCACAAGTTGTCATCCAGCACATTTTTCCAGTGGCCTTCTTCGCCCTGCCGGAAGTAAAGTGAGCGCCCAATTACCCGTGCTGGTAATGGCGAGCAGTCCATTTTCTTGGCTATCTCATACGCGATTTGCTCCATCGGTGATAGCTCATCCTCCTCCTCTTCAAGGTCGTCCCATTCATCCCCCAGCAGAGTGCAATCTTCGCTCTCATCTACACTCCCAAATGCAAAATGCTTGAACATCTTCCAATAGTCATCGAATGCCAGAGGGCTGAGGAACAGTGCGGGCATTGTGCCTATTATTGTAGCAACACTTTCGGATTGAGTTGTCACCATGATCAAACTCCTCCGTCCAGCGTTTTGCAGCAGGTCCATTAGATCTCTCCATTGGGCATCGCTAATATCTGTGACACCGTCGAGCACGAGCAAGAACCTCTTGCCGGTCAACTGCTCCAGCAGAAGCTCCTGATGTCCTCAGTGTCATTGGCATCTCCTGCAAGCCGATGCATCATCTGAACCATGAGCTGCTTGCTGAGCAGGAGTGTGCCGGAGACGTGCACCCACATACGCACCGGGAACTCGGCCTTAATGATCTGGTGGTGGAAGATGAGCTGCGTGAGCGCTGTCTTCCCAACACCCTGGGCGCCGACAATAGGGAGGACGCCAACCCCAAGGCGATAGCGCAGATCGTCGCCGAGTCTCACCTTCTTCATGATTTGATCCACCTCAGCCTCCCTACCGAAGAGGTCGTACATATCACGTACTGCTCCTGGTTCTGCACCCCCTGATTTTACTGAAAGGATGGTGGCATAGTTCGTCCGCGGCACAACGTGCTCGTACATGGACGTGCACCTGTACGCGGCTTGTGCCAACATCTCGAATGCATCTCTTAGTCCGTCCAAGTCGATGCTGCTCTTCTTGTTGTTTGAGGTTCTCCGGTGAGGGCTAGCGGCGCTACCCCTGCTAGCAGCTGCAATTCTGGGTGGGCTGAAGCATAGAAATAACCTTAGAGGGCTGCGTGGCTTCCTTGAGGCGCCGGCGCCAGAGGCAGGTGAACTGGGGTCTACAGCGTGTTCGCCGCCTCCTGCCGTGCCGACCTGGAGGAGAGCGCACTCAAGGTCGTCGAGAGCGTCGTCGGCGGAGTAGGCGGCATCGAGCAAGTCTTGAACAGGGCGCTGGGTGAAATCAATGGCGCCAGCGTCGGCCGCGTCAAGCAGAAGCCAGATAGAAGTGAGGAGTCCCTCGAGGCGGCGGAGGTGGCCCACCGCAGCCCCGTCGAGCTCAGCCAGCAGCTCAAGGCCCTTGCGGATTAGACGGGCGAGCACGGCGGCTACAAATGCCGAGGCCGACCACCCGACCGTCATCTGGAACTTATGCGGTGGCGCCATTGTTGAGTGAATATTGATGTTCCTCGGAGAAGTGTATGTGTGGGTGGATGATCGACAATGGTGAATGATATACTCCGTATTTCTCTTCACAAAACCAACTTCCCAGCTTTTTCTTTAGAGCTGAATAATGGAGTCTGCGAAATGGTATGATTAATTAGATGGAAGAAGTGAAATGTGAGAAGAAAAATATCGACTGACTAAATGGAGCGTGGTTTGCTGTCCTAAAGACCAAGGAGGGCTCGGAGTTCACGACCTTGAGGTCAAGAACAGAGCGCTGCTAGGTAAATGGCTATTTAAACTTCTATCCGAAGATGGAGTTTGGCAAACCCTCCTTAGGAGAAAATATGTTGGAGATCAAGCTGTTTCCCAGGTTCTTTGGAAACCTGGTGATTCACACTTCTGGGCGGGCCTCATGGCAACAAAGAAGTTTTTTTTTCCACATGGATCTTTCTCAATTAGGGATGGATCGGAAATTCGTTTTGGGAGGATATTTGGCTCGGACAATCTACCCTCAAAGAACAATACCCGGCTCTATATTCTATTGTTCGAAACAAAAGTGACACGATCGCGAAGGTGTTGGGTTCTTCCCCACCAAATGTTTCGTTCAGAAGAAGTTTAGAACAAGACAGGCATCTTGGAATGCTTTGCTCATCCGACTGGATTCAATCCAATTGTCGGAGGGTCCAGATAGGTTTCAATGGAATCTCACGAAGAACAACATATTCTCGGTTGATTCTATGTATAGAGCGCTTATTCTACCTGAAATTCCAGTCGATAGTTCTAATAATAACAAACTTTGGAAGATGAAGATACCTCTAAAAACTAAAGTGTTTGCGTGGTATCTACGTCGAGGAGTAATACTCACCAAAGATAACCTTGCCAAACGAAATTGGCACGGAAGTAAAAAGTGTGTTTTCTGTCAACATGATGAGACCATTACGCACTTATTCTTTCAGTGCGAGTTCGCAAGGTCTATATGGTCAGCCATCCAGATAGGTTCTACCTTACACCCACCAAGTTCTGTTGCCAACATTTTTGGCAACTGGTTAAATGGAGTGGATTCTAGGTTCAAACTATTCTGTAGGGTGGGGGAGCGATTGCCGTTATTTGGTCGCTATGGCTATGTAGAAATGACAAGGTTTTTAATGATAAAAATGCTTCTCTTATGCAGGTTATTTGCCGGTGCACAGCGTCGTTACGAGCATGGTCACCTCTGCAGCGTGTGGAGCACGAGACTTATTTTTGGAGGTGGCGTCGAGACTCGAGGTTGCGGCCAGGGAGTTATTTTCCCAGCATGGGTGGCAACATAGACTCCGGATAGACCTACCAGCTTCTTAGGCGGATCTACAATTTCTCATTTTGATATGTAATTCGCCTTTTTATCTTTTGTTTACCGACTTGTATGGTGCTGAACGGGTGGCTGTGTGCATCTTAGTTATGCAGAGGCCGGGTGTAACGCTTAAACCTTTTAAGTAATAAAAGCCCTTTATCTAAAAAAAACACTTTTGCAGGGCTGCGACGCCTCCGTCCTCCTCGACTCCACGGCGGGCAAACCTGCAGAGAAGAGCGCCAAGCCTAACAGGAGCCTGCGAGGCTTCGGCTCCGTGGAGAGGGTCAAGGCCAAGCTCGAGACCGCCTGCCCCGGGACCGTCCTGCGCAGTCGTCCTCGCCCTCATGGCTCGCGACGCCGTCGTGCTGGCCAAGGGCCCCACCTGGCAAGTGGCACTGGGGCGGAGAGACGGCGTGGTGTCAAGCGCCACAGAGGCGAGCGACGAGCTGCCTCCGTCCTTCGGTGACGTCCCCCTGCTCTCCAAGATTTTCGCCTCCAAGGGGCTGGACGTCAAGGACCTCGTCGTTCTCTCCGGCGCGCACACCCTCGGCACGGCGCACTGCCCGTCGTACGCTGACCGGCTCTACGACTCTAACAACGGCACGGATGGCCGCGTCGACCCATCGCTGGACAGCGAGTACGCCGAGAAGCTGAGGCGCAAGTGCGCGAGCGTCGAAGGAGAGCACGCTGTCGGAGATGGACCCGGGTAGCTACAAGACTTCGACACCAGTTACTCGCCACGTCGCCAAGCGGAGGGGCCTCTTCCGCTCCGACGCCGCGCTGCTCGCCGACGATGCCACCAGGGACTAGTCTCCGCATCGCTACCGGAAACTTCGACGACACCTTCTTCAGGGATTTCGGTGAGTCCATGACCAAGATGGGAAATGTCGACGTTGCTCACCGGAGTTGAGGGAGAGATCAGGAAAAGTGCTACGTCGTCACAATAGCTGAGCAACACTGTATCCGGAAGATGGCCGGATTCATGGACGCAAGCGTTTCTTCCGATTATTATGCATGCGTGTCGCGTCCGCTACATACTAGAATACCGCTGTTTTTAGCGGGAAAATGCACATTTTAATTATGCTTATTTGAAACTGTACGACCATGCCCCTGTATAATCATTGCATGAATAGTACGCCAGTAAATTTTAGTCAGCAATTCTGTCGGATCGAAACGAGAGACCTCATTACTCGCACGCACTAGTAGAGAAACAGGCCTTTCGTCCGGGCCATTAGTTCCGGCCGCGGCCTGGACCGCAACTAATGGTCCGGACACGTCGTCACGAAACGTTTCGACGTACGGCACCCAATAGTCCTGGCTCGTTAGGGCCCAATAGTCCCGTTGAGATACAAACCGGACTAAAGGGGTCTGCGGCTGGTGCCCCCCTTTAGTCCCGGTTTGTATCTCAAACCGGGACTAATGGCTGGCCCTATATATATGGCAGCCCCTCTCCCCTTCTCTCTTGTTTTTTTACTGGTGGGAGGTGGTGTAGGTTTGTGCTAGTTTTTTTTCTTCATATGCACTAGAGGTGTTCGTGAAATGCCTGTTAGAGCGATGCCACTTGAGTTCACACAAGACAAACATGATATGAGGTGCCGAGCCACACTTAAGCTTCCTCCTCTTTGTTTCCAAGTGTCCTAAAAGGTTAGCAACTATTTTCTCGTTTAGACCACGCGGTACTAATTTTAGCATCGTGCTTGCGTTTGATATAGTTCTATGATGCAGATGAGCCATCCATGGATGTACGGTGACCGACGCTCTGCCGCTTACAGAGAAGGCGTGCGTTCTTTTCGCCTCGCGGCCGAGGCGAACAAGCGGGGGATGGCTTTATGATTTGTCCATGTGTTGAATGTCGGAATGAGAAGGATCACACTTCCTCAAGAGTCATTCAGAGCCACCTGCTTCGGTCCGGTTTCATGTCCGGCTATAATGTTTGGACCAAGCACGGAGAAAGAGGGGTTATGATGGAAGACGGCGATGAAGAAGAGAACGATGATGACAACTACCGATCTATGTTCCCTGAATACGCTGATACCGAAATGGAAGACAATGAAGAAGAAGAGGGTGAAGAACGGGCACCAGATGAGCCCGCTGATGATCTTGGTCGGGTCATTTCTGATGCAAGGCGAGGCTGCGACACAGAAAAGGAGAGGTTGCAGTTCGAGCAGATGTTACAGGACCACAACAAATTGTTGTACCCAACTTGTGAAGATGGCCAGAAGAAGCTGGGTAGCACACTGGAATTGCTGAAGTGGAAGGCAGAGACCGGTGTGACTGACTCGTCATTTGAAAAGTTGCTGGTACTAATGAAGAAGATGCTTCCAAGAAGAACGAATTGCCCGCCAGCACGTACGAAGCAAAGAAGCTTGTCTGCCCTCTAGGATTAGACGTGCAGAAGATACATGCATGCCCTAATGACTGCATCCTCTACCGCGGTGAGAAGTACGAGAATATGGATAAATGCCCGGTATGCACTGCATTGCGGTATAAGATCAGAAAAGATGACCCTGGTGATATTGAGGGCGAGCCACCCAGGAAGAGGGTTCCTGCCAAGGTGATGTGGTATGCTCCTATAATACCACGGTTGAAACGTCTGTTCAGAAACAAAGAGCATGCCAATTGTTGCGATGGCACATGGAAGACCGTAAGAAAAACGACAAGTTGAGGCACCCCGCTGATGGTCGGCAGTGGAGAAAAATCGAGAGAGAGTTCGGGGACTTTGCAGGTGACGCAAGGAACTTATGGTTTGGTCTAAGTACAGATGCATGAATCCTTTTGGGGAGCAGAGCTGCGTCACAGCACCTGGCCCGTGACTCTATGTATCTACAACCTTCCTCCTTGGTTGTGCATGAAGCGGAAGTTCATTATGATGCCAGTGCTCATCCAAGGCCCGAAGCAACCCGGCAACGACATTGATGTGTACCTAAGGCCATTAGTCGATGAACTTTTGCAGTTGTGGGCCAAACCAGGTGTAAGTGTGTGGGATGAGCACAAACAGGGACATTTGACCTACGAGCGTTGCTTTTCGTAACCATCAATGATGGCCTGCTCTTAGTAACATTTCAGACAGACGAACAAGGGATACAATGCATGCACGCACTGTTTGGATCAGACAGAAAGTATATATCTGGACAAATGTAGGAAGAATGTGTACCCGTACAATCGTCGTTTTCTTCCTCCCAAGCATCCCTTAAGGCAAAAAGGCAAGCATTTCAATGGCAAGGCAGAAACCCGGACGAAGCCTGTCACCCGTACTGGTGCTGAAGTATTTGGTATGGTCAAGGATTTAAAAGTAATCTTTGGAAAGGGTCCTGGCAGCCAACCTGTTCCGAACGGCGCTGATAAGCGCGCACCCATGTGGAAGAAAAATCTATATTTTGGGAGC
>CAMZMU010000076.1:1390551-1448019 GCA_947311845.1 Poa pratensis | reverse complement strand
CGACTTCGACTGGAGCGACCATGGGGAAGAGCGCGGCGGGCCAAGATGCAGGAGGCCATTGAAGCCTCCTTCCAGTCGTCCACGACGACCGTGTACAACGAGCCAGAACTGCCTGCCAGCTCAAGGCAAAGGAGGCTTCCGAGCTGGATTGGGCGCTGAAAGACTCATCCTCCATGGATCTTGCCCTCCGCCACAAACGTGTGCGCGCAGAACCGGTCGTCGGCGTGAAAGGGGCTGGCTCCTCCCGCCGTTCCCACTAATCCTACGGCCTCCGAGCCAGCAAGTCCGTTTATGTAGAATAATGTTGGTGATGTTGGCGATGTGTAATAATGTATTAAACCTTTATGTAAGGAGCATGTGTAATAATAATGAATGTGTATTTCCAATGTGTATTGTCAAGAAGCTTCAATCAGCTACAGTTTTACCAACACAATCTCTGCATTCTCCAAGATCTTTAGCATTTCCAAGTGATGCAGAAAGCGCCACAATCCGGATGTACTGCCATTCTCCAAGATCTTTAGCATCTGAATAGTTCCCAAGACGATCTCTGGATATGAACTAACTCTCAATTGGCAGTTGTTGATTCATAAGGGAGAGGTAGTATTGCAATTCACTGTGGCCAGTTAAGATTATTCCCTCTCCGTGTGTATCATACTTAGGAAGAGGTAGTATTGCATTAGCAAAAAAAAGAAAATGGCAAAATTGTTAATAGTTTGTAGAGTTAGAATAATTATTTTATAAAACAGAAAATGGATTTGGAATACTTATTCAAATTCAAGCACTTTTCATGTTGAAAGTTTAGTGAGATTCAAAAATATGCAAAAAATGTTAGTTAATCCATATTTTAATTGAAAATGACAAAATTGTTAATAGTTTGTAGAGTTAGAATAATTTTTATAAAACAGAAAATGGATTTGGAATACTTATTCAAATTCAAGCACTTTTCATGTTAAAAGTTTTCTCAAATTCATAAGTATGCAAAAACTGTTTCATTCAAATGTTCAAATATTTAAAATTGTGCTAGATTTAAAAAAAAGTAAAAAGGTACAGCGCGCGCTATATTTGGCCAGCCCCTCGCAATTATTTGGCCTTTTGTCCCGGCCCATCTCACCAGCCGGACTAAAGCCCGTTGCGCGCGGGAACGCGAAAAGCCCACCCACCCCTTTAGTCTCGGCCCGTGGCTCAAGCCGGGACTAAAGACCCCGGTTCCACGAGCGCGACACAGGAGGCCACTTAGGAACCAGACGCCGCCAGGCTGCAGAAATTTTCCCAACTCTGGCCGCCGCCTCGTCGAGCTCGATTCAGGAGGTCTCCTCGCCGTCGCCGCCGCAGCTCCTCGCCTCGCCTCTGCCACGCCTCCGCCACGCGCGCGCGCGCCTGCCACCGCCGCTCGGACGGCTGAAATCGACGCCGCCGTGCGTTTCTTCCCCAACTCCGGCCGCCGCCTCGTCGAGCTCGATTCGCTCCACTCCGACCACCCCCGACCTCGCCGAGCCCTCCATTGAATTCGTGGTGAGCTCACGGTCCTGTAGGACCCTTCCCTAGTCCTCCCCGTGATTTAATTTGAAAGTTTGGAACAATAAAATTTCAACCAAAAGTTAGCAAATTTAGCAATTTAGTAAATGTTATTAGTTAGCAAAAGTTAACAAAAGTTAGAAAATTTAGCAATTTAGTAAATGTTATTAGTAAAGATGTTAGTTTAGCAATTTAGTATTTTTTTGAATTAGTGACATTGTTAGTGTTATTAGGAAATTTAGTAAATGTTATTAGTTAGCAAAAGTTAGAAAATTTAGCAATTTAGTAAATGTTATTAGTAAAGATGTTAGTTTAGCAATTTAGTAAATGTTATTAGCAATTTAGAAAAGTTAGGAAAAGTTAGCAAAAGTTAGAAAATTTAGTAAATGTTATTAGTTAGCAAATTTAGTAAAGATGTTAGTTTTGCTAGTGTTAGCAAATTTCATAAGTTAGCAAAAGTTAGAAAATTTAGCAATTTTTGTGTTGCAATTTTGAGATGCAAATTTAAGATGCAATTTTATAGACGCAAATTTAAGATGCAATTTTATAGATGGAATTTTTTAGATGCAATTTTATAGATGGAATTTTTTAGATGCAAATTTAAGATGCAAAATTTTATAGATGCAATTTTATAGATGGAATTTTATAGATGGAATTTTATAGATGATAATATTATGCATTTTGAAATAATATTGTGTGCATTTTGCAGAAACTATGGATCCACCTAGTCCAATCCGCAGAGACCTAACACAGGAAGAAATTCTCGAGAATATAATCCACGACGCCCCAGGTGCTGATCCAGCGAATCTCCGTCGTCGTATCTGAACCCCTCCGGGGATGGAATGGAGGTCGACCGAAGTGAGGATGAAGCCGACGGCTCCGATGATGGAGAAGGCGATAGCTCCGATGATGGAGAAGCCGGTGGACCCTTAACGAAGTCCGGCGAGGTATATATGAAGTTCGGCGATCAGTAGATGCATTACTTGAGTTGTATATATGAAGTTCGGCGATCAGTAGATGCATTACTTGAGTTGTATATATAAATTGACGAATGTTTCTTCTCTTAGGCCTCCACATCGAGCAAATCTTCCAAACGAGGCCCGACCAAAAAGTTGGCCCCATCTACGCATTATACATTTGAGGTCATATCCCCTACGGGCGAACGAAGGAACCCAAGAAGGCTGCCGATGTATTTAAAAAACAATGCGGAGTTCTGGTTAGGGATCACGTCCCGATCACCGTTCGAGACTGGAATAAGCGCAAAGGGGCGAACGATAGTGAGTATGTCGCCGAAAGGTACAAAGAGGGTCTTTGGAATGACCTCATGGCACATTTCACCCTGCCAGAATTTGAGGATCCTGCCGACACTGCAAAATTGAGGAAGAAAGTCATGAAGTGGACTCTTACGAAGATGGCCGAACTATTCCGGGTGTGGAAGAAAAGATTATGGCAAGAATATCTGAAGAAAAAGACTGCTCCAGTATTCGAAGGCTATCTAGCGAAGCAGGCGAATCACTGGAACGCATTTAAGGAGTACAAGGAGTCACAAGATGCCAAGGCGATATCAGTAAGGAACAAGAAAAATGCTGAGAAGAAGAAATATCACCATAAATTGGGGCCAGGGGGCTACGAGACTGCCATGCCAAAGTGGGATAAAAAAGAGCAAGAGCTGCTTGCTAAAGGGATCGAACCAGAATGGATGCGCGAAGAATGGGAATTGAGGGCAAGAAATTGGTTCCTTGCGCATGGGGGTTCATACGACGAAACAACAGGGGACCTTGTTTGCAGTGACGGGATTAGGATACCCAGGGAAAATTGGCTTAAAGTGGTGAAAGAAATTAAAGAGGGGAAGTTAAAGTTCCGTCCCGATAGAGAGAAAGACTTGCTGACACTGGTCCTCGGGAATGACGAAAAAGGAGGACGAACACGAGGCTTTGGCCCTAAGTATCCGTGGTGGCTTGGGTTTGCCAAAGACGTAGAAACTTACAGAGGCCGAGCGAGAGCAAAGCAGCGACAGCAGGAGGAGGAGGGAGACAAGTTCAACCAGTTGCTCGCCAGAATTAACCAGCACAGCAGCAGATTGACGAACTTAGAGGAGTAGTGCGCCTGCAAGATCCTGTACTCGATATTACCGCCGGCCCATCTCAGCGGAAAAGCAGCGTGGGTGACTCGGAGGTCCCGGCTGACGATGCACGGCGGATGATAGATGGCGGTCCCGGCTACCCCGTGGATGGAATCAAGGATTCAATATCTTGTGAGCTCCATCAGAAATTGAAGAACATATCCATGAAGGTGGCGGTCGGATATGCTTTACCTTGTCCACCTGACGCACGCTGGCAAGACCGTGAGATTCCAGCTGGCTATGCTAAAGTCGGGGTGGATGAAATCGTATCGGGGTTTCATGATACGGAGCTTGACATCCCTGGACCTGAAGATGAGAGGACACTCGGAGAAGTTGTGGGTGATATCATTCTATGGGACAAGAACTACATCAAGTTTCCAGGCTCGACGCCAAGGACAACACCGCCTCCGAGTCGTCGCAGGTCACCTGCACCTCCATCACCTCCAAGAAGCCCACCCCATGACTACGACCACCACAGCGCGAGTCCATCTCGATCTCCGCCGCCGGACTTGGGTCGGCCGTCTTCGCCGCCGCCTTTGCCCGCTAAGGACAATAAGCGGAAGCGTGCTCCAAAACGACAAATGTCGCCCCTCCCAAGAGTACCTCATAAGAATCTTCCCATCAGAACTTACGATCGTACTGACGAGCAAACCGCGGCGATCGCAATGGCCGAAAAAGATGCGCATTTTGCAAAGAAGAAACCCAAGCCCGCCCCGGTATACACCGAGAAGCAAAAAGCGTGGGCACGTGATTTTCTGAACACAAAATCGCAATATGAGTTGCACCATAAGCCAGATGACTATCTACGCACACTTCGGAAGGAAGTGGAGAAGAGCAAATCAAGTAAAAGTGCAAGCGGGAGCAAATCAGGTAAAAGTGCAAGCGGGAACAGAAGGGACGTTCCCCAGCTCGGAGAACAGGCCAAACAATCGATCCCACCCCTCAAGGTGTTATCCGAAAACGTTCCCCAGGTGCTGCAGCAGGATATGGAAGAAGCTGCGAAGTTGGCGGCCGCTATGGGTGTGACTGTTGCTGAATTGCTAGGTTCCCAAGACGACAAGTTACCCATGGCTGATGTTGTCCCTACATATGTCCCAGGGAAGCCTTGGTCAGCAAAGAGAAGTTGAACAACTGCCAACACAAATGCGGAATTTGCATGAATGGTACTTGAGTGTGGTAGGGGGGGGGGGGGGCAGAACAATGATCGTGCGAAAGTCCCACATGAGTACTTCTTCCGACCCGAAGAGGTCCATGTTGAGTTTTCAGAACTCTTCCAGTTATACAATTTCGACGCCTCGACAAAACTCTCATGAGTTGCTATTGTCTGTAAGTTGTTGAATTCATTGTCTACATATAAGTTGTTCAGTTTTTCAGTTGTTCAGTTCATTGCATGTAATTATCCTCATTATATCCTTTTGTACTCTATTATGCAGAATGAAGATCCGGGAATGTAAAAGAAAGATCTATAGTGTTGGGTTCATTGACCCAGATAAAGTACATATACATTCGCTAACGACGAAACCCGACGAGACGGCGGAAAACCTTCTAAGGTTTCTAACGGAGCAACATTTCTGTGACCACATACTGTTTCCTTACAACTTCCAGTGAGGGTCTTACTCTGTTGTACACATTCACTTTTGCTTACTCGATGTTAAGTGTAATTGATGAGTTACTGACGTATATATAAACGTGTGCAGGTTCCACTGGATCTGCTAGACATTCAAGTTGATAAGGAAGAGTTGAAGTCATGGACCCATTAAAGAGACACCTGGAAGAGCTCCGCAACATGCAGGACATGCTCCAGAGGTAATTTTCGCGCTATATCGGTCTCCTTCGTTGATTTCATGAGATATCCGGTAATGAATAACTCATTCATTAATTCATTTTCTTTAGCGGGCAGGGTTTGAAACCTGTTCAGGAGTGTGGTGACGGGTTCCTTTAGTGAGAAGCTGACGTTTACTCCGGTCACGGTAAGTAGTACGAGATATGTCCGCGCATCTCTTTAATTCTAGTTTCAATACAATTATGATGCTAGATTATTATTTTGATTGAATTCTATTCTCGTAAAGTGCGCGAGGCAGCCACCGGGGACGAATCTATGTGGATACTACGTTTGCGAGTTCATTCGCACGTTTACCACTGAGCACAATGATTATAGACTCGACGTAAGCAATACATTCACAACATTATTTTATTACCGTCACTTTTTGTTATCATGATTGATGTTCATATTGATCTCCTTTTCTTATATAGTTCGAGAGAATGCGGGATCGGCTCCTACCAAGCAATGCCTACTAGGAATTGCAGAGGAACTGGCGGGATTTTTGTTAAAGAGATGGTAGACGACGCCGGAGAATTTAGTGTGAATAGACGCTACTGATGATCCCCGGCCGTGTAATCGAATAGACGGGCTCTAGTCCCGGTAATTGTGATCTCCATGTAACTATCAAAATTGTATATATTTGTATGCTCGATCGTAAGACAAGTTATCTTATATATATGCACGAACGTGTACGGTATGTGGTAGCGTAGAAATACGAAAACTATTTTGAAGAAAGAAATAAATAAAAAGAAAACAAATAAACCCTAAACCCTAAAAAATAAATAAAAAATTATCATTAGTCGCGGCCCGTTATACGAGCCGGACTAAAGGGGTTGTCCCCCAGCGCGCTCCGCGGCGGCCACGTGGGGGGCCTTTGGTCCCGGCTGGTAACAGGCCGGGACTAAAGGTTGGCCTTTAGTCCCGCTTGGCCTGTCCCGGTTGGCCAACCGGGACTAAAACCCCTCACGAGCCGGGACAGTAGGCCCTGTCTCCACTAGTGTCGGTGTTGCCGTAATTCTTAGCAATATGTGGGCTTTTGACTACAAAAGTACATTGGCAAAGATCTTATACCACGTTCACGCTGCATGAAGTACTTAGCAGCATCGATCAGGCATGCACCATCACGATAGTACTTGGTTTCACATAAAATAAAATAAAGATCTGACGTGCGCCTTTCTTCCTATTTATATGCACATTGTAATGCTTATTATTCGTAACTGCATGACCATGCCCCTGTATAATCACTGCATGAATAGTATGTTAAATACTTGATCTCCAGTAATTTTTTGTCAGCAATTCTGTCAAATCGAAACGAGAGAGCTCGTTACTCGGTTTTGCCCATGGATAGATCACATTAAAACCTTTACCCCACACGTTGTTGCCGTAATTCTTAGCAATATGTGCGCTTTCGACTAAAAATGCACATCGGCAAAGATCTTATACCTCACGCTGCGTGAAGTACTTAGCAGCATTTATCAGGCATGCACCATCATGATAGTACTTGGTTTCACATTGATTTGTCTCAGTTATAGGTTACTGTAGACCTAGAGTCGATTCGATCCCCAATTCCTTGTTGGATCATCACGGATCCGACAGCGCGGCCAGATACCCTGTCTCTCCTCTTTAGCTCCCAGCGACGCATCAGCAGCAAAACGTCGATGGGAACCCTTACTCGCCCGGAGCGTAGCGGGGCACCTGCCCGCGACGACGCGAAGACTAGGGCAACTCCGATTATCCGGTGGTAAAGGTATCCAACCTCCGGGGATTATTAGTGTGGAAATACTGTGCTTCTCTCCACGCTCTTTTATTTCTAATGATAGACTTACAGCCGGTAGCTTGGAGTCCAGGACACAGAACCATACTGGCATTTTACTGGGCTACAAACTCATACTCACCAGTTTTTTTTCTTGCGATGAACAAACTCACCAGTACTTATGTTAGAGACATCTCTGTATACAATTCCTACAGATCACAGAATGTTAAAACTAGAAGATTCGTTTAATATTTGCTCTGTTTGATTTCTTGAGCTCTTCGGTTTTCGCCCGGTTTCCCGTAAATTATCTGGGCAATTCTCTCTTCTTAATTAATAGATCGAGGCAAAAATTTGCCTCCATTTAAAAAAAAAATCTTGAGCTCTTCTGCTAATGGCCTTAATGACTGCAGCTTCAGCTGGTTAGCAAAAAAAAAAAAAAAAGTGCAGCCTCGACACACCATGTGTCGGAAGAAAAAATACACTTGTAGAAATTCATAGCAACTCAAACAGGCAATCGCCACATTTCCATATTATTTAATTTCACATGTCTCTACATAAAAGAATGTGTAGTATACAGCTTTTGTGAAAACTGAATATAGGTAACTGTAAGGAGCAGTAAGGATTTCAAACGATTCAGCTGGATGCATTGAGTTAGTTCGAACATACAGTCTCTTTAGATACAGGGTAACACAAATATCACACTATTCTTCTGGAGTAATAATACTTTGCCCCTCAATGTAGACGACACCAACCTTTGCAATCTTTGGCCTATCAAGTTCGTCATCGAGACACCGCTGAGTTAGGTGTGGACTGCACTTAGACATGGAGAATCTCTTCAATGTCGCTGGTAACCCGTTTGCTGGCAATGCCTGAATAGCGGGGCAGTTCTCTACAGACAGCTCTTCCAATGCAGACAGAGTGAACAGGTTTTCTGGAAGCTCACACAATTCGCTGCAGTTCCTAATGCTGAGGGTCTGCAGCTTCTCCAGCCACTCAAATACTGATGAACCATCAAAGAATGCGTGACTTCCGTCAATCTCAAGTATCTCAAGAGAATGAAGCTTGTCAAACATGTTCAATCTCACAAACAATGTGTTCTCCAACTGAAGACTGTACACATTGAACAAAGAGCTCAGCCACTCCAAAGGCTCAATCTTACTGCACTGATCAGCGCTTACATGCGAGCAACCACTGATCTTTAGTGTCCATAATGAGAAGAGGAAAGGGTATTCGTCCACCCACCCGCCCTGCGCAATGAAGCACTCGCTGATCTCCAGTGTTCGTAGTGATGCATGAAACTTGTCGATGAGCAGCTTCGGGCAGTCATATAGCGAGAGGTCCCTCAACGCAGTGAGATCTTTGAATCCGTCAGACAGTTCACAGATTACGTTGTCGCAGTTTTTGATTGACAGAACCTCAAGAGAGCGTAGGAGGTGCTGCTGTTGAAGAAGGCCTGATCCTAGGGACCTTAGTCCGTGGCACTGATGTATTTGTAATGTGGTGAGCCGTGATGTCCATCTACCTTCTTCTGATGTTGACATGGCCTCTCCTTCTGATGATTGTTTGTCATGAATCATTGGCAGCATATGAAGACCAACATTCTCAATGATCATGATAGTAAGTGAAAGGGGGACATCTGGAAAGGTTGTCAGGTTGGGGCAATTCCTTATCTCAAGCTTGCAGAGGCAGGGAAATGTTGTGTTTCTTGTTGGGTTGCCTCTCGACCATCCAGTGAAATGCACAGCGTCTTCGATAACGAGCCTTTTGAGCTTTGGGAACAATTGTTTATCAGATCGTTGAGGAACAGCACCGACCTTGTTAATAGAATGCATCTGTCTGATCTCAAGAACCTCAAGGCACGGCATGTCATGTAAGGGAGGTAAGCTCTCCCAGTTAATGCAATCTGATAAGTACATAGATGTCGCATTTGACAGTGAGCACGAGGTCTTAAGCATCCATGATGGAGATCTGATGCCTGTATAGCCTGTAATTTTCAAAACCTTTACATTCTCATGTGGCTGCAAACACTCAAGTACCTCTTCATCCATGGAAATATCTTCTCTTTCGCCCACAGACTTAGCCCAAGACAGGTGTAATTTATTTAGGTGACTCAATCCTTTCAAGATACCCTTCTTGAACTCACTAACATCACACTGGCGGAGATTTGCAATGTGAAGTGCGCCTCTGAGTTGCATCATTTGTTGCAAGGCAATGAGTTTCGTGCTACTGCCAACACGGAGTGCCTCCAACTCTTGCAAATTTGAGAGATTATGTATGTCAGATATGCCCGAAAGAAACAATTCACTTGCATGAAGATGTCTCAGGTGAATCAAATTTGAAGTGCCATTGGGAGGACGGAGGTAACGAGAATTGCACTTGACATCCAGCACCTGCAGTAAGTGAAGCTGGCACACTGTCTCTGGAAGATCGGTGATTATGTTCCTGGACAGATTGAGAATCCGGAGGTGTCGGAGCAGGCCGATCTCAGCAGGCAGAAATGTAATGTTTGCATACGATAAGCTAAGAACTCTCACACTCTTTGCAATTGAGAATATCTCGGCTAAAACTTCCAAAAAATCATCTGAGTCACTGAAGTCTGCGAAGAACAGAATTGTACGAACCCGCTGAAGGAAATGGTGATCAGGGGAAGGTGAGAGCTGCAATGCCAAATCCATCTTTAACTTCAGCAGGTTGTTAGTCCTGATTGTCAGGTGACGAACTTCTTGTGGCACTTCTCCTGAGCTGTCAGTTACCATGTAAAATTGACTCGCTGAGACCGCTCGTGCTAACTTTTGCATCATATTGTGCATGACGTATCTGTTTCTTCCCAGAGGCTGAAAGAAGCATCGTTCAGAAAGTTCATCAAAGAGCTCTCGTGCGACATCCTCCAATCTTGCTGCACGATCTTCAGAATATATCAGCCCTTGTGCCATCCACATATGCTCCAATTCTTCCTTTCCAAACACATAGTCATCTGGAAACACTGCACAATATGCGAAACACTGCTTGAGGCGGGGATCGAGGTGCTGGTAGCTCAGCCACAATGCTGGCGAGATCCCACCAATGTCTGGCTGCTCCCACAACCACAAGTTGTCATCCAGCACATTTTTCCAGTGGCCTTCTTCGCCCTGCCGGAAGTAAAGTGAGCGCCCAATTACCCGTGCTGGTAATGGCGAGCAGTCCATTTTCTTGGCTATCTCATACGCGATTTGCTCCATCGGTGATAGCTCATCCTCCTCCTCTTCAAGGTCGTCCCATTCATCCCCCAGCAGAGTGCAATCTTCGTTCTCATCTACACTCCCAAATGCAAAATGCTTGAACATCTTCCAATAGTCATCGAATGCCAGAGGGCTGAGAAACAGTGCGGGCATTGTGCCTATTATTGTAGCAACACTTTCGGATTGAGTTGTCACCATGATCAAACTCCTCCGTCCAGCGTTTTGCAGCAGGTCCATTAGATCTCTCCATTGGGCATCGCTAATATCTGTGACACCGTCGAGCACGAGCAAGAACCTCTTGCCGGTCAACTGCTCCAGCAGAAGCTCCATGATGTCCTCAGTGTCATTGGCATCTCCTGCAAGCCGATGCATCATCTGAACCATGAGCTGCTTGCTGAGCAGGAGTGTGCCAGAGACGTGCACCCACATACGCACCGGGAACTCGGCCTTGATGATCTGGTGGTGGAAGATGAGCTGCGTGAGCGCTGTCTTCCCAACACCCTGGGCGCCGACAATAGGGAGGACGCCAACCCCAAGGCGATAGCGCAGATCGTCGCCGAGTCTCACCTTCTTCATGATTTGATCCACCTCAGCCTCCCTACCGAAGAGGTCGTACATATCACGTACTGCTCCTGGTTCTGCACCCCCTGATTTTACTGAAAGGATGGTGGCATAGTTCGTCCGCGGCACAACGTGCTCGTACATGGACGTGCACCTGTACGCGGCTTGTGCCAACATCTCGAATGCATCTCTTAGTCCGTCCAAGTCGATGCTGCTCTTCTTGTTGTTTGAGGTTCTCCGGTGAGGGCTAGCGGCGCTACCCCTGCTAGCAGCTGCAATTCTGGGTGGGCTGAAGCATAGAAATAACCTTAGAGGGCTGCGTGGCTTCCTTGAGGCGCCGGCGCCAGAGGCAGGTGAACTGGGGTCTACAGCGTGTTCGCCGCCTCCTGCCGTGCCGACCTGGAGGAGAGCGCACTCAAGGTCGTCGAGAGCGTCGTCGGCGGAGTAGGCGGCATCGAGCAAGTCTTGAACAGGGCGCTGGGTGAAATCAATGGCGCCAGCGTCGGCCGCGTCAAGCAGAAGCCAGATAGAAGTGAGGAGTCCCTCGAGGCGGCGGAGGTGGCCCACCGCAGCCCCGTCGAGCTCAGCCAGCAGCTCAAGGCCCTTGCGGATTAGACGGGCGAGCACGGCGGCTACAAATGCCGAGGCCGACCACCCGACCGTCATCTGGAACTTATGCGATGGCGCCATTGTTGAGTGAATATTGATGTTCCTCGGAGAAGTGTATGTGTGGGTGGATGATCGACAATGGTGAATGATATACTCCGTATTTCTCTGTCACAAAACCAACTTCCCAGCTTTTTCTTTAGAGCTGAATAATGGAGTCTGCGAAATGGTATGATTAATTAGATGGAAGAAGTGAAATGTAAGCTTGTTATGGTTGCCACGTCTGACTTTCTGGCTGGTTGACAGACGACGTGCGTGCACGTACGCTGATGATTGAGTATTGTACCAATAAATGAAATGTCAGAATAGTTAGCCAGTTGACAGGTTAGCTAAGACAAAATCATGTTGAACCACAAATTAACTAATACAGAGGCCAAAACAAAAGTAAAGAGAAGAAAAGAAACCAAGGATTAATTGTTTTGAACGTTGGTGAGACTCGGCTTTTTTTTTCTCAGCTATTATTTTTCATACCATATTATAAAATAAATACTGCACAGCAAATCAGATTAGGTCTTGCCTGGCACCTCCCCTCCACTTCTTGTTCGTAGCCATCAATATTACTTTGTCGTTGACGTGCATTTTGTTGGTGATGTGGCGCTGCTTCGCATCTTCAATCTTCATGTCTTATATTTTGATACGGAGGGAGTAATAACTAATTTGAAATTAAGAGTATAAAATTACATTCAACCTTTCGGTTATCAGAACTTCCACCAAAGAATTTTCCAATAATTTCTTATCATGAGTAAACAATCTTGCATACAGATTTGTCGATAAAACCCAGTTGGTCAAGCTATGAGAGTGACATCTAGCAATGAGAGTGACATCTAGCAATGAGAGTTCCATGAGATAGTCCTAAAAACTTAGGGCCCGTTTGGAACCAAGAAAATTGTGGTGTTGTTTGGAACAACGGAATAGGAATCTAATTTTTTTTGGAAATTTCTATGGAATAGGCTATTCCATAAGAATTTTGGAGGAAAACTAACATGAAGTCTTAACTAATGTTTTCATCTCCTTGTGTCAACAATTTATGTGTTTTTCAGAGTGACATCCAAACGACGTTTTTGAAATTTTCCTATGGTTTTGGTTCGTTTAGGAATCCAGGATACATACATCTCAATTTCTGTATTTTCCTCTTCCTACGTTTTAAGTTATTGTGTTCCAAACAGGGCCTAATACAATAGATACATGCTCGATTGTCCTAAGATATTCTTTTTGATGCATGCTTCCATCACATGTGTATTGGTTTGTTTTCGCATAATCAATAGCACCAAATGTATAAATTTTCGTCTCATTAGGCTAGTGGGTAGCCTCACTAATTTGTTTGTAAACAATTATTTAAAGACGTAGATATCAATTGAGTACACATAATGACAGTAAGCAAAACTTTTATTCTCTTACCAACTATAGCTTACCGAAAGCGATATGCGCCCCGACAACGGTGTCCGAAAAGTGTCCCGATACCCATAAGTATAGGGAATTGTTCATATCATGTTTTGATAAGTAATGCATGATGAATAAACGTGGAGCTAAAGGAATTGGCTTAGAAAAGTTGCTTGACGATAACTGTGATTGAAGGAAAGATTGATAAGTAGCATAGTTGTAAAATAAATAGAGAACAATTAAAGTGAATATGGTTAAGATATGACCCAATCCTCAAGTTATGAGAGAGTACGGGTCTATGGCCGTACTAAAGCGTCCCCGAGGGCCATAGGAATAAATTCTAGTCATAGGGTTCCATAATCGATACGTTAAGATAATTGTTATGTTTCATTCTGAAGTCAATGGAGTCAATGCTAGGTGCACCTATATCCATGTGAGATGACACCCCTTTGATGATATCCCTTTCCATGTACGTGCATGATAATAAGGGAAATTCTAACCACGACATTAAGTTCGAGAGTCATGTGACTCCCTGCATTGCAATTAGAATATTTTTAAAACATTTTTTTTATCTTTTGCCTTCTCTACTCCCTTCCTTGCAACATGGTGTAGCCTTATGCGCCTACAAAAGGTGAAGAAGTGTGCCGTCTAATTTCACCAAGGTATATGATACAACACAATCTGAAAGTATAATTTCACCAACAAATTGAATGATCAAGATATAAGACTAAAGGAAGGGTCAATAGGAGTTTATAAAAAAACTTTAATAAAACGAGGATATGAGACTTAGCATAGGATTATGCACTAGGAGCTGGTATGCGATGGAACATGAGAGTAACTGATGTAACTTCAGACAAAATGATAACCCGACCGCATCGCTCTATATATGGCACGACCCAGTATTCACTTGAACAGGGGACATAGATCCCAAGACACGCAACACAACACAAGCAAAAGTATGACTTTACCTCCATTGTGAGGGCTCGAACCTAGGCAAAACCTCTTGTCGATCCCTTTTCTTGATTTTCACGGCAACTTCCTCACCATTCTCTCAATACTATAACCTATCTTATGGTTACACACAAGAATTTTCCTCGACGGAGTGGCGGAGTTGTAGTATGATTCAGACGTGGTCAAGGTTGTAATTCAATTCGGACATGGCGTCTTTTTTCTCGTACGTGGTTGGTTGAGTTACATTTGCATATTTGACGGAATTTGGCACACCCTAACCAAACCCTTTGCAGGGGTTGGCCGTGCCTTTGTATGGTTCGGAGAAGCTTACTCCGTCTTATAGCTTTAGATGTACTATCATTATTAAAACAAACATTCAACATTGGAGGTATCGTGACCTACCATCACCATAATCACCACTATGCAATCTTAATAATAAAGGCTTATACACGGATTAATACACGAAAAATCAACGCTTTTGCTAACTCTTAGTTAGCCGAGATTTTTTTAACGCTCCGTCCATCACTCTCAAGTATGATCATTTTGTTGTCCAGATTCGTGTAACTCTGCACTTTTGGTCATTTGTCTTTGGATTTTAAAATTTCGCCCGCCCCATTGTTTTAAAGTTATATATGTCTATTTGTTGGTTTTTGTTGGGTTTTTGATTTTTTTTACTGGGCTTTGTATGTAATACCCCGCAGTTATAGGACTCGAGAGGGTAGAATTAGGAATTTGCATTTGTAAATTCATGCATGTTTTGGTGAAATTTGGAAATTTTCGCGCTTTTGTGTTAAAAGGATTGAGGGTCGATACCAGATGAGTGTCGATGAACCGGGAGTCAGTCATAGACAGTTAGTCGAGAGGTGTCGATAAACCCTGAGTCATATTTTCAAACCAGATATTTTCTTAAAATTGAGTATGTGAACTCAAAAAGGAGTTCTAATAAAATTTCAACTCAAATCAATTCTATAACTTGTCCAATCTATTTCACACACCCAAATAAAAATTCTATTAACAAAAAATATCCATTACAAATTTTTTGATCATATCATTACAATAAAAATTGAATTCTATTATCAAATCTTACAACAAAGAGTATTTACAACATAATACAAATAACTTCTAGAATTTCATCCAACGAATTCAATTGAAATAATTACAACAAGTCTTTACAACATTGGGTGTTATAGAAATTAAATAACAAAGTTCCTAACTAGCCTAACTAATTCTTCACTGCTCTCCTGGAGATCTTCAAACCTGCAAAACAAATATCACATATAAGAACAAATGGGGGTTAGTGTTAAAATGTCGTCAACACCATTTGGTGCTGACTTTTGTTTAATAAAAATCTGGCATTGCTCAAATCAAAACAGAGGTTTGATTAAGCTTTAAGTCAAAGGAATTGGAATGCAAAAAGGCAACCAAGAATAGATCAGATTTAATTCTGAGCAAGGCAACAAAGGGGCAAAGGCATTTCCAGTTTTAATCAACATACAAATAGGGACAAGGCAACTTGAACTGGATTTAGTTGATCTGATCATCAAGATAGCATACAAAAGCAACAGAATTCCAATTATAAATAATGCCAGAATTTAAACTTAACAAGGGCAACATAATACAAAATTGGTATCACATTTGCCAATGGATTAGGCAAATGGATCCTAATCCCACTCTTTAAGCTATTGATTAGCTTAACAACACATACACTTGAGTGAAATTAAAACAAACCGACATTTGAAATCATTCCTTCACAGCCAAGCCACGATCTCACAAATATCCGATGTTGGATAAGAACAGTGACTCAATACATATCAGAAAGGGGTGAAGAACTGTGCAACAACAGTAGGAGGTTATCTCCAGGGTTAAAAGGAGAGCCAAAAGGAGTCAAATAAGGCAGCTCGAGGTAGAAGAGGGCCACTGTAAGCAGGTGGATCACCACATGCAAGTTATCCTGGTGTCACAAGCCCAGATCATCACCAAGCTTGATAAATAGAGGACCAAACCGAAGCACAACTCACACACAGCTCGCAGCAAACACAACACACATATTTCACACTCACCAGAACACCCAACACCTCATCCACACATATGTTCTAATCCAAGAACATCCATACACACACCCAGATCATGTCTGGAACCTAAGCACCAAGTTAAAAGCCTGTTCGGCTAGAGAAATACACCCTAGGATCATTGAAGCAGCGAGGAGGAGCAGGCGTACCACAAGACGCAGGTTATCATCATATTCCAGAAGCTCAAGCTGCTCAACAACAGCAGGTTGATTATGAGTGCTAGAGAGAGCTGTAGCAGGTTATGTAAATGACAGAACCATGCTAAGAGAGAAAGAGTTGCACCTGTTCTTAACAGAACCTTGTTATGCAAGGCATATGCTGTGGGAGAGAAAGAAAGGGAGTGGAGTTGTTGTGCTTAGCAGTTTCTTGTTAAGAAAAGGGCAAGGGAAGTTAGAAAGTAGTGTAGTATCTGTTCTTATCTGCTTTACCAAATTATACACAAGGCAGTGAACCAGCAGAGCTAGATTAGCTGTGCTATGCACATCTGTACACTGAGAGAAGCACAGGAAAACATAAAAGCATTTCTATACAAAATAGCCACTGTGTAACTCCAAATTGGAGGCATCACAGCAGGCCAAACATGCACAAATCGTACATAAATAATTTTAACATCACTGCTAGCTCATGCAGTGCATGTTCTAGCTCAGTGATGATTATTATCTAGCTTAAATCATGTTCAAGGCATCAAATGCTTTATCTGTGAGCAAGAAATGCTCCAACCGTAATTCCAGAGGTAATGGAATGATCTACAACTGCTAGATCTACACCATTCATCTCATTCTTGATGCACAGAAGGTAGACAGTGCATATACAGGAGCAGTTCATCAAGAAATTATCTCCAATTCATCAAGAACCTAATAAATCATAGTAAATCGAGCTTAATCTAAATCCAGTAGCATCCAGAGCTAGTAGAGAGACTAGAAGAATTAGGAGAAGAAGAGGGGAAGAAGCAGAACATACCGTGCGTCCATGGCCGTAGCTTCATGGCAGCAAGGCAGTGCTTGTGCTACCGTTGGAGGGGGCCAGTAGATGAAGCGGAGTTTCAAAACCAGCACCACGCTGGCACAGGGGACGAAACCCTGCACCAACCATGGCGGAGCTCGAGCGTGAGCTGAGGAACCGCGACCGCACCAGAAACCCTAACCCTAGGTTGGGTTGTGCGTGGCCAAGAGAGAGAGAGGAAGGAGCGAATCGCTCGGACAGGAAGGCAGAGCGGAGTTAGGGGATCAATTTTCCCCAAGCCACGGAGGCGGAGATGGCCGGAGCAAGGCGGCGACGACGCGGGCGACTCGGTCGCCAGAGCGAGCTCGAGCACGGGCTCGAGCGA
Organism: Poa pratensis; assembly: GCA_947311845.1. NCBI lineage: Eukaryota > Viridiplantae > Streptophyta > Magnoliopsida > Poales > Poaceae > Poa > Poa pratensis. The sequence goes on along the minus strand of CAMZMU010000076.1, from coordinate 1,430,635 downwards.
GAGAGAGAGAGAGAGAGAGAGAGAGAGAGAGAGAGAGAGAGAGAGGCTCGGTCGGTTGACCGAACCCGAGCCCAAACCCTTGACCTGGTTCAACCAGAGGTTGACCAGGGACATTTTTGTCTTTTCACTAAATTATGAAATTCTTCCAAATTTCAAAACTCACTATAAATTGAAATAAAATCCTAAAAACACTTTAAAAATATCTACACATATCAGCAGAAAATAAGTTATCTAAATAAAATCTCAAATGGAAATTTTGAAAATTATTTCTTATATTTAAAATTCAAAGATCCTTAAGTGGAATATTCTTTGAAATATTTTAAAAAACTATCTTCTTAAGAAAATAATCTGGGAAAATTAAATACGAAGTTCAAAATATATTTGAACTATATCTTGACTGTCATGTCACTCATCCTAAATAAAAGACCATTTAAATCATTACCAAACCTTTAAATAAATTTTGGGGAAAAGCATCTCATTCTATGCATAATGGCATAAATTTGGATCTTTAAACATTGTCTCATATGGACAATGATGCTGATTTTCAGAACACGAGGGTCCCAAATCGCCGGAAGCTTTAGACTGCACTACTTATCAGTCTCAAGGCAAGTTCCAACTTGCATGTCCTCGATTGATTATTTTTATCAAAGTAATTACAAAAGTACTATGGTTTATCATTGCATGAAAAAGAAAAACCTATTTTCGAATGATGTGAATTGTTATATATATATGGTTGGCTGGCAATGGAACCACGGTTTGATGTTGTGATGGAGGTTCCATTGTACGGGAAAGTATATACCTAGGGTTAACCACCCATGTCCCAGTGATCCTTACGTGCTGTATTGATAGCATCAGCCAACAAATCCACTATGGATGGGCTTGTCAGAGGTTTCTTCCCTCGTTCGCATATCCTCGGCAGGCTATTACCTGGTTGCGTCCGTTGCGGCGTCCAACAGCGTGGAAGCGCGTGACCTTCCCACCTGATGGGGTGATTGGAATAGAAGCTTGGGAGGGGTGGCGGGCCAGTGGTCTTAGTTACCGACCGCGTCACAAATGGACGGATATGTGTTGTGCGGGGAAGCGACTCCACATGACTTGTTGCCCTGAGTTCTGGCTATAGCACACATGGTGTGCTGAGAGAGCACAAAGAGCCAGGCTACTGTTGGGTAAAGTGGTGCAGCTCTGCAGAGTGAAACAAACAAATTGTGACTGTTACATCCTTGTTCCAGGAGGGAACTACTGGTCGCGGCAGGAAAGGAATCCCATGTAATTCGCAAGACCCGTGGAGGCTGGGGGCATAGTTTTCTGAAACTAAAATGGACCTTTTCCTAAAAAAGTTTTACAAAAATATGCATATTCATCTTTGACTTTTTGGTCAGGATGGTAGATAGTGCATTTCACTTATCTAAGCGTTATGCTAAACTTGCTAAGTAACGCTGTTACTCATTCGTTCCCCTTTTGACCCCCTGCTTAGACTCTGAGGAGGCCATTGAGGAGAGCTTTGGAGCATACCATGCCAACGGGTGTACTAAGAAGCACATGATCTGTCCGGAGGAGTAGAAGGCGGCGACTACATTATTGCATACGGAGCCAACGACGATGAGGAGGAGGTCGAGACCTAGACTACCATACTAGGAATCAGGCCGAGCAGAGCTAGACTAGTACTACTTAGCGTGTTGAGCCAATGGTTCTTAGTTTGTTGTTTTCTGTCGCCGGTAGGTTGACACCTATCAACATTCCAGTACTAGACATTCCTCCCATGTCGGAGGAAGACGTTGATGTTTTTATGCATTTCTTGCTTCTAATCTTTAGCAGTGTGTAATAAAGTGGACCCGCAATGTTTCTGTTATACTACTCTGAGAGATGTAATATTTACGGATTAGTCCTTCCGTGGGTGTTATGTCACGACTTGTACACTACATTATGCAGTGGTGTACTAGGGTCACCGCAGATGGTATCAGAGCAATTGCTAGACCTTAGGTTGGAAACCTATTAAAGGGAAAGCCTGTAGATGTGCGAGGTCTTAGAATGAATTGGGTTTGACATTGTTATGATGGGTATTCACTTGAGAATAACAATATCATGCAATTATTACTTCAATCTTATTCTGTTATCTTTTTGTCCAACAGCTAGGATGGATAAGCGATTTCCCAAGAGGTCTATCCCAATGAGGGATGCGGAGTTAGGAAAGGGAGTATTCCAGGGAAACTGGGCAGATGTTCTGCAGCAGATGATCAATTATCTTGGTGTTACTACCAAGGTGATTGTGAAGGTTATGAGCTACTACTATGGCGCTGAGTTAGCAAAGTATAGGGTGGCCCTCAAGTTACCGTCTGAACTCAAAATGAGTCTCAAGATGCCGTTTGGTGAAGCAAAGCATAGTGAGGTGGCGTTCAAGATCGTGGTTGTTAAGGCAGTCACTAGTGTCAGGACAGCCAAGAGCCATGCGTTGTCAGGAACTACGTTCAACGCCATTCTGTGTGCTAATTACCGGTTTGAGGCGGCAGTGGATTATATGTCCTTTCTGAAGACCGATCCGTGTGATGTAGCAGTGTTCATGGATAGCTGTATCAAGCTTATCCGTGCATATCACAAGACGTTTGGGATAATAGCAGAGGAAGTAGAAACCATGGTAGAACAGTTTTCGTGCCCAGAAGTTATTCAGGAGAAGTGCGATGCCCTGAGCTATGAAGCCATGAGAGGATATACTGAATCACCACCTACACCTGCTAGGTATGTCAAGGAGGTAGAACCAGATAATCCAGTTTATCCTACCTATTCACCACCACATCCAGACTATGTCTTAGTTGGAGAGGAAGATGGTTGGCAGGATTCTGAGCCAGAAGTTCCAAGTGCTACCGGTTGGAATGACGAACCTTATGAGGGGACTCCTAGTGATCCTATTGTGATTCTAGCTGATGTTGGGGAGGAAGAAGTAATCAGTCGTGTTGTTAGGGGAAGCCTAAGTTGGGACGATCACGTAATCTTATTCTGATTGATTCAGATGAGGAAGATACTAAGGGGAAAGGTGAGTATAAAGCCAAGTATACCCAGGGGGCGAGTTCTTCTAGGCAGCCAAAAAGGGAACCCGATGAGGAGCCTCGGAGTTATTTCTGTAGCACCGATGTTGTGCCAACTGGTCATGACGATGCTACAGAGGGGTATGGAGATGAGGATGTGTACGATGGAGAAGCGGCGGCGTGTAAGTATCTAGACATTTACTTTGCCATGACTGATATGACCTTAGAAGCTACCCCATCTCATCCAGAGTATCAGCCAACAGCGAGAGTGAAGTTACCTGGAATTCTCAGGAGGACCAGCCGTAATAGTTGGTGGAAACCTGGGAAGTATGCAGAGAAGTGAAGCGAGACGGAGTGAAGCAGTAGATGTATTATGTGTATAATACAGTGTATTGTAACGAGTATTGTAAGGATGTACGCTAGCAATAAGTGAGGCCTACTCACTTTAGAGTGTGTTACAATTATGTACCCATGTTTGTAAGCCTACCTGTATAATACATGGTATATGTTTGAAAAGTTTTATGTTCTTTGGATTTTCTGGTTTTCTATTGTTTGACTAGTACTTGTGCATGGAATAGGACTCAAAGTGCATATGCATAATGTTATGGAGAGTTCTGATTCGATGTAACAGGACTAGAGGGATATGGCGAACGCCGGAGAGGAGAGTGAGTTGCAAAGGCAGGAGCGTGAACTCAAGGAGAAACAGGACGCAGAAGCGGGAGGATTACCATTACCACCAAGGCCAATTACGGAGCTGAATTTCATGCAGTACATGCAACTGGTGGAGGAAGGCATGCGTCAGGATCAAGAAAGGCAGAATAAATTTCTGCAAGATCTGTTAGAAGCACAGGCCGGCGAGCAAGAGATGAAGCACCAAGAGGAGTGACTTTATCAGATTTTCAGAATGCTAGACCAGCACCCTTTGCAAGTGCTCCAGAACCGATGGATGCAGAGGATTGGATCACTGTGGCGCCCCGACCCGACTGCTATACAGTGATACTGTGTCCCCGGTTATCCGATACCACCAGACACACTATCAAAGCATAATAGAGAGATCAAGACTTGTGGGACAACTGGCACATCACAGACTCTACGACACAAATCATTATAGTTCAAATCTTATAATAGAGAAAGATAGCAAATGACAACCAGAGGTCACAGACCCAACATTACAACAAGCGGAAGCAAAATAAGTTGTTCTAAACAACAAGATCCAGATTATGGCCTAAGAGGCCTACAAATAAACATCCAGCGCCAGCTGTTCCGGGATGTCCCAAGCTGCCACCTGGGAACCCCAGACTACTCGTCGACGTCCACAAAGAACCCACCTTCGAGGTCGGTGAAGTCCTCCTCTGAAACAAACAAACGACGTTGAGTTCGACGAACTCGCAAGATTATAAATAGAGCTTTAGCTCGATGAGGCCTTCAAAGTTATATGGCTGTTTTGCATAAAGCTGATTTTATTTATGAAAAACATAACTCAATGGCAACGACTAATCAGAATATTTTCCAAAAAGGGTAAGAAGTAACTCTTTTCTTCTGATCACCTTTCTCACATCAACCACCCTCAACCACTGTACCTGTTCATCAAAGGCACCTCCCCGAATCACCCTCGAGGAAGTCAACCTTGCATTCTTGAGTGGTACCTCTAGTACCCTGTTTTCAATCATTCCGTTAAAGTTATTCTATGATCTCTGAATCCGTCACCAAGTCGTCCATAACCGCGGACACGGCTTTTCGAAAAGATTTATCCCTGCAGGGGTGTACAATGTGAAAGTCGCCAGGCTCCCGAGGGCCCTCCCAGCTTCTTATCCATGCGTACCGTCCGGCCCATTGCCTAGCTCTTAGCTCTCTTCCGGGAAAGCCGGCTGGGTGGGAGCGGTTACAACCTTTACCTCGCTTAAGACTAACCCAGGATCATCAGTGACGGTAGGACAAGGGGTACCTCCAGCACCCTGTCCCGCGGCCACTTATTTTTCCTGACACCACCATCCTCATCTCAGTCTTGGCCACCATCTCAACGCACGCGCAAATGGAAAGCCAAACTAGAGGACCCTCGGCTAATCCGCCACAAGTTAGTCGGTCGACGAGGTTCCATATGCCCACGCATGGTTGCACGCTCAACTTGGCTCGTAGGCGAGAACTCGCATCTAGGCGGCGAGAACGAGACAAAGCACCACCATACCAAAGTGGCCTCTCATCCCCACCTTTAAGCATTTTATTACCCGTCTCCACAATTTCTCCATCATCAACCATTTATCTCATCACCTGTTTCCAACATGAACCATCCATCGGAAGGCTAAGCATTTAACTAAGCATGGCTAAGCAACAACATTGCATAGTTAAGTATTTCAGGCCAACAATACAAACCTATGGATAATAGGAGGGAAACAGGTATTGGCATCGGAACTTAATGCAACTATAGGATACTCTAATCCAATAGAATTGACATTTGGAACCGCATGCAATATTATAGTGGAGAAAATAATTACGGAAAATAGGATAAGACATGCTCAGAGGGGGATTACGCTTGCCTTGTTGAGCGGAGTAGTCAAACTGCTCGTCGGAGTAAGGATGCTCAACTCCGAACTCGTGATCTACCGGAGAGCAAACAACACCGGAAAGCAGAAACAACAATCAACACATGGCAATTGTGCAATGCATACAAAAATGATGATATGACATTTTAATGCACCGACTTATTATCAACTATCCGACAAATTAAATGGGGCGAGAAGCAATACTCAACGAGAGAGGAGAACACCCCATATTTATCTTAATGAATCTCCTAGCGTCTGGAAGTGCATTATTGTCACGGTGATCAAAGATGCATGACAAATATTTTAAAAGTTAGTTCAAATTTCCCGGACATTTGGGGAATATTACACGCATTTTCCTGATGCTCCAAAGAAATACGAGTTATTTCATTTTATTCCCTCTTTTAAATAACTCCTTTTAATAAGTTATGTTTAAACAACAATGGAAACCAGTTGTTTAGATTTGGAAAAGCTGAAATTGGAATTTTATTAGGTACTGAATTAAATCGGAAATTCCGATGTTTCCCAAATCGGAATATCCGATCGAACTATAGACCAGAAATTTGGCTAAGGACCGTAGACCTCCAGCACTGGACATACTCGGAAATTCCGAAGTTCCCAGGCTCGGATTATCCGATTGGTTTGGGGAGCCCAAAATTTTGGGTAAGGACTGAAACGGGCGCGCACTGACTGACTTCGGAAATTCCGATCCTTGTTACATCGGAAAATCCGATCTCCACGGTGTGCTGGAAATTTCCTAAGGACCTAAAGATTTCTGGCACTGGTCTCCTTCGGATTATCCGATTGGTTTACAACCGGAAAATCCGACACAGCGGCAACGAGCGGCGCCGGCGACCACGGTGGTACCACGGCATGGCTACGGTTCACGCGCGGGAGGAAATGAGGGCATGGGGAGGGGCAGCAACTCACCCTGAGCTCGCTGGTGAAGAAGGCGAGGTCGGAGACGGACCACGGCGGCGGGATTTGCTCGGAGAAGCCGCGGCGGTGGTCGGAGAAAGCGGGGCGGCGACGACGAACGCGGGATCCCCGGCTCGATTCCCTTGGTGGGGAAGCAGGCGAGACGGCGGAGCTTCTGCGCTGCTCGGCCATGCTCGGGAAGGCGCAGGTCGACGGCGATGTGCTCGGCAATGGCGGTGGCGGTGCGGCCGAGCGGAGAGGAAGGAAAGGGGGAAATGAGGTCGGGCGAGCGAGTGGATAGGGAAGCAGTGGGCCTCGAGGTGCTCCTCTTCTCCTCGAGCGGCAGGAGGGCGCGGGAGGCCCCATGGCGAGCTCGGCGTCGAGCGGGTCTGGCGGGAGCTCGGCGATGCGGTCGTTACAGAACGAAGAAGAAAGGACAATTTGCAAAAACCCCCTCATAAACTTTTGACCATCACGGATAGGTCCTTTCCTCATTTATTAATAAAACCTGTAGCTTTTCAATGATTTTATTAGGGCACTTAAACATTTTATAAAAATTTGAGAAAATTTGGGTAGCCTCCCAACTGCATGTAGAGGCACCACAAAATTTGGCGTTGCAAAATAAAATAGTTTGGACAACAATTTTTCATAGGGTTCATTTATGGCATTTTGCTAAATTTCAAAATGTTGCTCCTTTAACAATTTGGAGCAAGTGCAAAATATTATTTTGGAGCTCTTGGAACTTCCTTGACAAATATAAGAGGACAAGGTATTTGTGTTTTGCAAGTTTGAGTGCTTTCACGTTTTGTAATTTGTTGAAGCAAAATTGGCATTTTGTTTGAAGTGGTGCCAAACCACCACAATTCCCTAGCAACCACACAAATCCCTAGCAACAATTCCCTAGCAATAACATGACGTATGGATGCCATGATGCAATGTACACAAAAGTGGAAAAAAATTACACAGGATTTTCAGGTTCTCAACTTTGGGCTGTTACAATTCTACCCCCCCTACAGGAATCTCGTCCCGAGATTCTAAGATTGCGGAAAGAAGTCGGGATACTCCTCACGAAGACTAGACTCTCTCTCCCAAGTTGCTTCTTCCTCGGAATGGTGAGACCATTGAACTTTGAGGAACTTGGTAGTCTTGTTTCGGGTCTTCCTCTCGGCTTCGTCCAGAACACGGATAGGATGCTCGCGATACGTGAGATCTTCCTGAAGATCCAGCTCCTCATGATTGACCCCATGGATAGGATCCTTGAAACACCGGCGAAGTTGGGAGACATGAAACACATCATGTACATTTGGGAATTTGACCGGTAACTCCAATTTATAAGAAAGATCTCCTCGCTTGCCCAGCACGGTGAAAGGGCCAACATAGCGAGGTGCCAATTTCCCTTTGATTCCGAAGCGGCGAACGCCACGAAGGGGAGAGACGCGGAGATAAGCTTTATCACCAATTTCATAGTGAATTTCCTGATGGTGCTTATCATAGTAGCTCTTATGCCTAGACTGAGCAATCTTCAGATTCTCCCGTATGATTCTAACCTTCTCCTCAGCTTCATTGATCACATCCGGACCAAAGAGTGCCCTCTCTCCGATTTCGGACCAATTCAGAGGAGTGCGGCATTTTCTTCCATAAAGAGCCTCAAAGGGAGCCATGCCCAGACTAGCTTGATAGCTGTTGTGTAGGAGAATTCCGCGAAAGGGAGATACTTTTCCCAACCCTTGCCAAAGGAGATTACACATGCCCTAAGCATGTCTTCCAGAACTTGGTTCACTCTTTCGGTCTGTCCATCAGTCTGAGGATGGAACACGGTGCTGAAGTTGAGACGAGTTCCCATAGCAGTTTGGAAACTAGCCCAAAACTTAGAGGTGAAAAGGCTCCCACGATCAGAAATTATCTTTTTGGGAATACCGTGAAGTACAACGATCCGAGAAACATACAGGTCTGCCAACCTGACAGCTGTAATGTCAACACGAACGGGGAGGAAGTGAGCCACTTTTGATAGTCGATCAATGATGACCAAAATGGCATCATTTCCCTTTGGAGACTTCGGCAGACCAGTAATGAAGTCCATACCAATTTCATCCCATTTTCACTCGGGAGTAGTAATAGGGCGAAGAGTGCCGGCAGGCCTTTGATGTTCAGCCTTTACCTGTCGACAGGTGTCGCATTCAGCAACATACTTGGCAATTTGTTGTTTCATCCGAGTCCACCGGAATTGTGGTCGAAGATTCATGAGCTTCTTGGAGGATCAGCTCCCTCAAATTCCGGTTCTTTGGCACTACCAGACGATCACCAAAATAAACAACCCCGGATTCATCCTCCGAGAAACATTTGGCCTTTCCGCTAGCAATGTTCTTCTTGATATTCAGGATACCCTCATCCAGCTTCTGAGCATTCTTAATCTGGTCTACAAGAGTAGCTTTGATCTCCAGATTTGCAAGGTAGCCGGAGGGAACAATTTCCAGGTTCAAACGGGCAAACTCTTCATGAAGAGCGGGTTGAGCCTTTTCAATCATCAGATTGTTGCAATAGGACTTCCAACTTAGCGCGTCAGCCACGACGTTTGCTTTGCCGGGTTGATAGTTTAGGCTCACATCATAGTCCTTGATTAACTCCAACCAACGCCTTTGCCTGAGATTAAGTCCGGCTGGGTGAAGAGGTACTTCAGACTCTTGTGATCCGAGAATATCTCGCAACGGTTACCAAACAGGTATGGTCTCCATTGCTTCAAAGCATAAACCACCGCGACAAGCTCTAGATCATGAGTTGGGTAGTTGTGCTCATGCGGCTTCAATTGGCGAGAAGCATAGGCCACCACATGGCCATCCTGCATTAGTACACAGCCCAAGCCTTGCAAAGAGGCGTCACAGAAGACGACGAAATCCTTGCTTGTGTCCGGCAGGACAAGCACAGGAGCAGAGGTGAGTTTGGCTTTCAGTGTTTTGAAGCTCTCTTCAGCTTCGGCCGTCCATACGAACTTTTTATCCTTCTTGAGAAGGTCAGTCAGGGCCTTGGCTATCTTGGAGAAACCTTCGATGAATCGGCGGTAATAACCCGCCAATCCAGAAAGCTACGGATGTCCTTGACTGACATTGGAGTTTTCCAATCCAAAATGGACTGAATCTTGTCAGGAATTACCGCCACACCATTAGCGGATATCACATGACCAAGGAAGACGAGATTATCCAACCAAAACTCACACTTGGAGAACTTGGCATAGAGGCGGTGTTCTCGAAGTCGTGTCAGAACCAAACGAAGATGTTCGCATGCTCTTCATCGGTTTTGGAATAAACGAGGATGTCATCAATGTAAATGACGACAAACTTGTCAAGATAATCCATGAAGATGTAATTCATGAGCCTCATGAAAGTAGCTGGAGCATTGGTGAGACCGAAGGACATGACGGTATACTCATAGGAGCCATAACGAGTAACAAATGCCGTCTTTGGAATATCCTCCTTTGATTTTTATCTGATGGTAGCCTGACCTTAGATCCATCTTGGAGAATACGGTTGCACCAGCCAATTGATCCAACAGATCATTGATCCGGGAATAGGATACTTGTTCTTGATTGTCACCGCATTCAACTGTCGATAGTCGGAGACTAGACGAGGCACGGTAGAATATCTCTTCTTGACAAAGAGTACCGGACAACCCCAAGGTGAACTGCTAGGCTGGATGAAATCCTTCGCTAACAGCTGATCAATTTGTTCTTTCAACAGAGCCAACTCTTCCACCGGCATACGGTAGGGCTTCTTGGAAATCGAGCTGTACCGGGAAGTAGATCTATGACAAACTCCACACTTCGGTCAGGAGGCATGCCAGGCAACTCTTCCGAAACACATCCGGGAAGTCACACACCACGTGTATGTCCTGGATTTCAGGAGGGGTTTCGCCTTCCATAAAGCAATGGAGGATCTCGGGTGAGTTGGGTATGACTGAAGATGGAGGTCTTGACAGTGCAGACCAATACTTCACACTTTCACCGGAAGAATTGGTCACGGTGACGGTCTTGGCAGCACAGTCGAGATTAGCCCGTATTTGGCTAGCCAGTTCATGCCCAGTATGACATCAATGCCACTTGACCTCAGAGCTACCAAAGCGAAAGGAAAAGAGTAGTAACCGATAGTAATCTGGACTTCAGGAGTAACCCCATCGGTTTGCCATTTGGAGCCAGGGGTGGAGATCTCCAAGGGACGGCTCATTTTCTCAAACGGTATTTTGTGGTCTTTTGCAAAAGCTATGGATATGAATGAATGCGATGCCCCAGAATCAAATAAAACTGTAGCAAGATTGTTGTTGATTCGTAGCTCACACATAAGAACGTCGGGGTCCTCTTCAGCTTCTTCAGCAGAGATGTGGTTCAGGCGACCACGCACAATAGGTCCAGCCTTGCCAGCTGGAGTGGCAGGGGCTCGTGCAGGAGCTATCGTGAGAGGTGCCTTCTGGGGGCACTCCCTGGAGTAGTGGCCAGCCTGGCCACAGGTGTAGCAGGTGAGTCCAGGTGGAGCAGGTAGCATAGGACGATACCCACTCCCGCCTACCCCAAGTGTCGAAGTAGTGGTGCGCGGAGGAGGTGGCCTGTATCCCGCGGCTCTCGGCATGAATGGAGCACGCGGTACAGCGCTGTAGGGAACAAACACCCTGCGCTTCCTGCTCTCAGAACCCGAGGAACTCTGGTGGTCCCCGTGTGCGGGCCTCTTGGAAGCCTCAAGCTCCTTTCTTCCTTGCTCGAGAGTAAAAGCCTGGTTGAACAGCTCCTGGTAGGTCTGGAATCTGAAGGGCAATAGCTCATAGCGGAGCTGCGGCGTAAGACCCTTGCGGAACAGCTCTTGCTTGTCAGCATCATTGGTCACGTCCCTTGGGGTAACGAGAGAGATGGTTGAACTCACGACCATAAGTGCGGAGGTCCATCCGTCCCTGTTGCAAGTCCAGGAACTCCCTCCTCTTCAAATCCATGATCGCTGGGGAATGTACTCCGCACGGAAGGCAGTGCGAAAATCAGCCCAGGTGAAGACATGGTTGGCTGGAAACAAAGCCACATGGCTTTACCACCAACAGCCAGCAGCACCAACCAAGAGGTAGGTGGCAAAGTTGACTTGCTCCGCCACTGGGACATGAAGCGCGGAGAACTTGCGCTCCAAAGCGCGAAGCCAATCATCAGCTTCTAGTGGTTCCTTAGCATCAGCAAAGGTGGGCGGCTGCGAGCGCAGGAACTCAGTGAGAGTGTTGCACTCGTTCCTCCGTGCATTCTGCTGCACCAACTGCTCAAGCAAGCGCTCATTGCGCCCTCGGTTCTCCTCAATGGCCATCAAGACTTGAGCCATCGAGGGTGGTGGCGGCAGATCATCCTCATCATTGTCGTGGTTACCGTGGCCTCCGCGGCCTCCTCGAGCCATTCTGGAGATTTGACAATGACACAGTTAGTATCTTTCTCCGAATGGTCGAACAATAGCATTAGCGTCTACTCAAGTACACAGACTAGGGACGATAATACATTGTGCAAAAACTAACAAGGAATCAACAAGATAGAACTTGGGTCAAAGATCAGCATCATGTGCTACTAGCGGGATGCAATGGTTAAGGAACCATATGATTCAACACACTCTAGTTGGCACAATCCGGGACCTTATGTTCAAGTCCTTGGGTTAAAACCCGACGATACTGAGGATTTTGGTTTGCAACGCAGCGGAGCAACCGGACACATAACCCCAAAGGTAGAACCCCACCCACGTGATACTCCTAGTTTTGAAGTAACGGATGAGAAGTAAAACCCTTAACTCAAATCGAGGTAAGATTGCTCCGAGATTAGAGGGTAACCAGATAAGGAGTAAAAAGAATCCTAAGATGGTTTTCACAACTCATTTTGAGGTTAAAAATATTTTTCACAAACACTAGACTCAACATCGACCCGTAGAAGGTTTCCTACAGGCAGTACTGCTCTGATACCAACTTGTGGCGCCCCGACCCGACTGCTATACAGTGATACTGTGTCCCCGGTTATCCGATACCACCAGACACACTATCAAAGCATAATAGAGAGATCAAGACTTGTGGGACAACTGGCACATCACAGACTCTACGACACAAATCATTATAGTTCAACTCTTAAATAGAGAAAGATAGCAAATGACAACCAGAGGTCACAGACCCAACATTACAACAAGCGGAAGCAAAATAAGTTGTTCTAAACAACAAGATCCAGATTATGGCCTAAGAGGCCTACAAATAAACATCCAGCGCCAGCTGTTCCGGGATGTCCCCAAGCTGCCACCAGGGAACCCCAGACTACTCGTCGACGTCCACAAAGAACCCACCTTCGAGGTCGGTGAAGTCCTCCTCTGAAACAAAACAAACGACGTTGAGTTCGACGAACTCGCAAGATTATAAATAGAGCTTTAGCTCGATGAGGCCTTCAAAGTTATATGGCTGTTTTGCATAAAGCTGATTTTATTTATGAAAAACATAACTCAATGGCAACGACTAATCAGAATATTTCCAAAAAGGGTAAGAAGTAACTCTTTTCTTCTGATCACCTTTCTCACATCAACCACCCTCAACCACTGTACCTGTTCATCAAAGGCACCTCCCCGAATCACCCTCGAGGAAGTCAACCTTGCATTCTTGAGTGGTACCTCTAGTACCCAGTTTTTAATCATTCCATTAAAGTTATTCTATGATCTCTGAATCCGTCACCAAGTCGTCCATAACCGCGGACACGGCTTTTCGAAAAGATTTATCCCTGCAGGGGTGTACAATGTGAAAGTCGCCAGGCTCCCGAGGGCCCTCCCAGCTTCTTATCCATGCGTACCGTCCGGCCCATTGCCTAGCTCTTAGCTCTCTTCCGGGGAAAGCCGGCTGGGTGGGAGCGGTTACAACCTTTACCTCGCTTAAGACTAACCCAGGATCATCAGTGGCGGTAGGACAAGGGGTACCTCCAGCACCCTGTCCCGCGGCCACTTATTTTTCCTGACACCACCATCCTCATCTCAGTCTTGGCCACCATCTCAATGCACATGCAAATGGAAAGCCAAACTAGAGGACCCTCCGCTAGTCCGCCACAAGTTAGTCGGTCGACGAGGTTCCATATGCCCACGCATGGTTGCACGCTCAACTTGGCTCGTAGGCGAGAACTCGCATCTAGGCGGCGAGAACGAGACAAAGCACCACCATACCAAAGTGGCCTCTCATCCCCACCTTTAAGCATTTTATTACCCGTCTCCACAATTTCTCCATCATCAACCATTTATCTCATCACCTGTTTCCAACATGAACCATCCATCGGACGGCTAAGCATTTAACTAAGCATGGCTAAGCAACAACATTGCATAGTTAAGTATTTCAGGCCAACAATACAAACCTATGGATAATAGGAGGGAAACAGGTATTGGCATCGGAACTTAATGCAACTATAGGATACTCTAATCCAATAGAATTGACATTTGGAACCGCATGCAATATTATAGTGGAGAAAATAATTGCGGAAAATAGGATAAGACATGCTCAGAGGGGGATTACGCTTGCCTTGTTGAGCGGAGTAGTCAAACTGCTCGTCGGAGTAAGGATGCTCAACTCCGAACTCGTGATCTACCGGAGAGCAAACAACACGGAAAGCAGAAACAACAATCAACACATGGCAATTGTGCAATGCATACAAAAATGATGATATGGACATTTTAATGCACCGACTTATTATCAGCTATCCGACAAATTAAATGGGGCGAGAAGCAATACTCAACGAGAGAGGAGAACACCCCATATTTATCTTAATGAATCTCCTAGCGTCCGGAAGTGCATTATTGTCACGGTGATCAAAGATGCATGACAAATATTTTAAAAGTTAGTTCAAATTTCCCGGACATTTGGGAATATTACACGCATTTTCTGATGCTCCAAAGAAATACGAGTTATTTCATTTTATTCCCTCTTTTAAATAACTCCTTTTAATAAGTTATGTTTAAACAACAATGGAAACCAGTTGTTTAGATTTGGAAAAGCTGAAATTGGAATTTTATTAGGTACTGAATTAAATCGGAAATTCCGATGTTTCCCAAATCGGAATATCCGATCGAACTATAGACCAGAAATTTGGCTAAGGACCGTAGACCTCCAGCACTGGACATACTCGGAAATTCCGAAGTTCCCAGGCTCGGATTATCCGATTGGTTTGGGGAGCCCAAAATTTTGGCTAAGGACTGAAACGGGCGCGCACTGACTGACTTCGGAAATTCCGATCCTTGTTACATCGGAAAATCCGATCTCCACGGTGTGCTGGAAATTTCCTAAGGACCTAAAGATTTCTGGCACTGGTCTCCTTCGGATTATCCGATTGGTTTACAACCGGAAAATCCGACACAGCGGCAACGAGCGGCGCCGGCGACCACGGTGGTACCACGGCGTGGCTATGGTTCACGCGCGGGAGGAAATGAGGGCATGGGGAGGGGCAGCAACTCACCCTGAGCTCGCTGGTGAAGAAGGCGAGGTCGGACGGACCACGGCGGCGGGATTTGCTCGGAGAAGCCGTGGCGGTGGTCGGAGAAAGCGGGGTGGCGACGGCGAACGCGGGATCCCCGGCTCGATTCCCTTGGTGGGGAGGAAGCAGGCGAGACGGCGGAGCTTCTGCGCTGCTCGGCCGTGCTCGGGAAGGTGCAGGTCGACGGCGATGTGCTCGGCAATGGCGGCGGCGGTGCGGCCGAGCGGAGAGGAAGGAAAGGGGGAAATGAGGTCGGGCGAGCGAGTGGATAGGGAAGCAGTGGGCCTCGATGTGGGGACCCCGGACTAGCTGTCCGAAATACCCGATTATGCTTAACACAACGATCCCGTGATCAGTCTGTCGTTGCACATAATCCGAATTGGATACCAAAGTTTACATCCATTACAGTACCGAATAAAAAGTCTTACATAAATGGTCATTTAGACCAAGTTCTTACATAGGTGCCTTCATGGGCCAAACCAAAATATCAGCGGAAGCTACGGCGTAGTAGACATCATATTCTAACGATGACAACCCGACAGGCAGCTGACTTGTGGAGATCCTTAGTTGGCGTAGAAGTCGCCATATTCCTGCTCGGCGTAGTGCTCCTCCTCGTAGTCTGGCTAGGACAATAGCCAGGGACGAAACCAATATGAGTACATTTGAATGTACTCGCAAACTACCCCAACATGAGTATGCACTTTTATTTGTTTTAAAACATCTCTATATCTTTATTGAAAAAGGTAAGAAGAGTTTTATAACCATCTTTGAAAGAAGTCACCATCTCATTTTGTTTCTCAAAAACTCCTCCTTTTAACCATGGCTCACCATAGTCCATTTATTCCCACAACTCATACCACTTCATTTGGTATAGCTGGTAACACCATCACCATTTCAATTTCTTTTTAAACTTAAAAGCTTTTCCAAAAACTTGCACATGGTCTAGGACAGCCTCCCAACTGTCCATATCCGAGGACTCGGCTATTCGAATAGTTTTACACTCTGCAGAGGTAGCACGCTTTTCCCCCATCCATCCGGCAACTCATCGTGTCTGCCACGTCTCGCCATACAAGGTGTATGCGAAGTAAGCCGCCGACCATAGCCTGTCCTTTGCTCATGCTAGTATAGGACCCTACCGCTACGAATTTATCATCCTTTCCATCAACACCCAGTCCAGATTCCCCGTCGGGAAACCTAAGTGTGAGGACTCGTAGTTCTGCCCGGCGAGCGAACCCTTCAATCCTCCCACCATCGTGTTAGGACCCAGGTCAGGGGTAGGTCACCAAACCATCCCCTCATGGAACGAGGTCATCCTCGTTGTTGAGGCATCCCATACTAATATGAGCAAATTATATGACTACGCCCTTTCCCATATGTGGGTAGATGTGGTCGCACAGGGTATGATTGGTTGTCATAGTACTAGGACACAATGTGCATTTTTCATAAACATCACCATTCTCCACTTCTTTACTTCCACACCGACATCTCGGTTTCCATCACCACACAAGTCTTTTAAAGGAGTTTTGAATAAACAACATTGTTTTCCCATCCTAAAGTTTTATATAAGCTACTACATAGGGTGGCAAAATAGTATCCATATATTTTGAAATGGTTTTATAAATCTTGCTTTGAGAGTAAAACATGTTATGAAAGTAGATGCATATGTATTTAGGTGCAAGCTCAGGGAATAGCTTGCCTTGCTCGGCAAAGTTCTCGGGTTCTTGTGCTTGATGATCAGAGAATTCCCCCTCCTCGTAGACTCCGGCAACGTTCTCGTCTAAACGTTAAACAAGCAATGCAAACAATTACTAAACTACTCAAGCAAGCATCACAACATATCAATCACAAACATCACAATTAGCTACTGCCCACATCAACCACACAATTTGGTTTCAAAATATTTGAATTAAACATTATTTATTTAAGTCCAAATATGGCAGAAACTTGTTAACATGTTTAATTCCACAACTTGAGTTCTGTTGGTCACAAAAATACAAACTAAATTCTATGAAAGCTACTGATGTGTAGAAGACAACCCAATTTGAATTGGATCATTTGGAGTTACCAAACTCCCTACACATTGGATTGAATCCAGTAGCTTAATAATCAAGTTTTAGCTACCATTTAAATTCTATTTCTCCAAAAATTAAACCCTTTTAGGGGTAACTAAACATGGCTATATGTGAGCTAACAAAATTGGTCCTAACTCATTTGGGTCAACCAATAAACATATTTGTTTGTTTTAGTCCAGAAGGGTTTATCTTAAAGTCAACAATTAATATGCTTAATTAATTCTACCAAAATTAGGGGAGCTAATACAAGGCAGTACTAAGCTAGCAAAATTGGTTTGGAATTATTTGGACTAACAGAGTATCAGAAACAAACAAGTTTAGATTTTAAACCTTCTGTGGCATTTTCAATAATACTTTTTAACTATTTATTTAAATGACATGAGACCAATTGGGTTGGTTAAACAATTTCATAAGCTTTCCAGAACAATTGAGTTTGATTTATTTGGATTCCTAAATCTTGAGATATTGATTTTCTAAGTTGGGTCCAGTACTGAAATTTCCAGAGAAACTAAATTCGAAAATCTAATTGCTCTGGATAATGTTGAAAAGTATGACAGGTGGGGTCCACGAGTCAGTGACTCAGTGTGCGCTGGGAATTGAATAAAATGCTGACGGGTGGGGTCAGCCCGTCAGCCTAACGCCTAACCGAAGCGGTAAGTTACCGTTGGATCTAGATCCAACGGCTCCTGGAGCTCGAGTTCATCGTCGACAGACAACGGCGACGCCGGAGCTCCGGCGACGGCGAGGTGCACGGGAAGCTCACCTAGAGGGCTTGGGAAGGCTCGGGGAAGGTGCTGGAGAACTGCGGAGGCTCGAGGAAGGCGGTGGTGCGAGTTGTACTTGCTGGGGAGGGCTGCAGCGGCGATGGCGACGCGTCGGACTTCCACGGCACGGCCACGATCTCCGGCAAGCTCCTGCGGGCGCTCTGGTGCACGAAACAATCGAGGAAAAGGCGGCGGTGAGGGCGCTGTCCATGGTGAGCAAAGTGCAGGGGTCAGAGAGGGGAATGGGGCAGCAGCACGGCACGGCCGTGTGCTTCGTCTACCTCGGACACGGCGGAGCGTCGAGGAAGCTCACGGGCAACTGGAGCTTCGAGGGAGTGGCTCCGCCCTCCTGGCGGTGCACAGAGGAGTGGAGAGGGTGAAGGCAGTGGTGCGGGGTGTGGAGAGCTCTGGCGCGGGATGGGGTATTTAACGGCGAGCACGGGTCCATGGTGGTCCGGGCGCAGGAGGGTTCCAGGGGCGACGTGCTCTCGCCGTAGGGGCGGTGGAGGTGCGGCTACGATGTGGGAGTGGCAGGGAGCAAGGTCGAGTGCGTGTCGACGAGCGAGCGTGCTCGCGAGTGGGACGGCCAGGGAACGCTCGGGCGGTGCGCGGCGCGCACTGCACACGGCGTCACTCCGGCGGGGCGGGTTCCTGCGGGCTGCGGTGCGGCCAGAGAGGGGGCAGCGAGGTGAGGGAGAGAGAGGGGGGCACGGAGCTGAGCAACGCGGCATCGCCACGCCACGGCCACTTGCGCGACATGGCGCGTGCTCGCCGGAGCGTGTCCCCTCCGACGCTTCTCGTCGACGCCATCCTCCCCTCTTCGATTTCTTGAGCGCGGCGAGTTCGGGGAGAGGAGAGAAAGAGGTTGCCAGCATCAATTCGACGAACAACACCCGAATTTGATCAATTGATCTTCGGGTTGGATGAAATGGGGAAGAACACAGTGCATGACTGCAATGTGTTCGATGAAATGCTTAAGCCAAATTTGAATTTGAATTTCTGAATTTATTTTCATACTTTGTTCATAAATATATAGGTTTGTGGTGCTGTGTGCATTTAATGACAAGTGCAACATAGCACACTTTGTGATTTGAATTTAATAAAGAAGTAAATAGAATTTAAATTTAGGTTTTTAAATTAAATTTTTGAGAGGGAAAAGTTATAGGAATAAAAATGGGAGAGTTTATATAACTCTCCTTCAATTTTGTTTGAAACCATTTTGTTTCTCCTCTTGGAGAATTTGTGTGACACAATTGTCACTTTTATTTTTCTTGCTTTATTTGCTATTTCAATTCTTTTCTTTTCTTCTTGTTTTTATTTAGAGCAAACAACATAATTAGCAAGAATAAAACACAAGCAACAAGAATTAATTACCACAAGCAATATTTTGCAGACAACACATAATATTAACAAAAGTTTTTGTTGGCTCTCATTTTTGGAATAACAATATTGATTAATATTTTTGGGATGTTACAATCCTTCCCCCCTTAGAATAAATCTCGTCCCGAGATTTGCTAGGCCTGGGTACTAAAGAGGTCTGGAAATTCACTTCGAAGATAGTCTTCGCGTTCCCAAGTTGCTTCTTCTTCAGAGTGGTTAGTCCACTGGACTTTGTAAAACTTGATCGCACGTCTTCGGGTAACACGAACATCTTCTTCGAGAATTTGAGGGGTCTCGCGATAAGTCAGGTCTTGGTTCAGGTCGATGGAGAGGTGGTCGATGTTTTTGAAAACATCAGGCTGGTCAGGAACTTCAAGACACTTCCGGAGCAAGGAAATGTGGAAGACATCATGAATCTCCTAACTCCTGGGGTAACTCCAGCTGATAGGATACTTCTCCTCGACGAGCAATGACCTTGAAGGGTCCAATATACCTTGGCGCTAACTTTCCTTTGACATGGAAACGCTGCATTCCTTTAAGGGGTGTCACTCGGAGATAAACATGATCTCCGACACTGAAAGTGAGGTCACGGCGCTTGGTGTCAGCATAACTCTTCTGACGGGATGGGCAGTTTTGAGGCGTTCACGAATAAGCTGAACTTGCTCTTCAGCTTCACGGAGGGTATCTGGTCCAAACAATTTGCCTTCTCCGGTATCGGACCAATTCAGGGGTGTACGACACTTCTTGCCGTAAAGGGCTTCAAAAGGGGCCATTTGCAGACTGACTGATAACTGTTGTTGTACGAGAATTCTGCAAACGGAAGACAATCTTCCCACTTGGAACCATAGGATAGAACACATGCACGAAGCATGTCCTCCAATATCTGGTTCACTCGCTCAGTTTGGCCATCGGTCTGGGGATGATAAGCGGTGCTAAATGCTAACTTGGTTCCGAGGGCTTCATGAAGGGATTTCCAGAATCTTGAGGTGAATTGCGTGCCTCTATCGATACAATCTTCTTAGGCACACCATGCAGGCTTACTATTCTGGAAATATACAGGTCTGCTAACTGGGCTCCATTGTGAGTGGTCTTGACGGGTATAAAATGAGCAACCTTGGTCAGTCGATCAACGATGACCCAGATTGAATCATGGCCTCGGTTGGATCTTGGAAGTCCGGTAATAAAATCCATTCCAATCTCATCCCACTTCCATCGGGAATTTTCAAAGGTTGAAGCAATCCAGCGGGCCGCTGATGTTCAGCCTTGACTCGCTGACAGATGTCACACTTGGCTACGAAAGAACCAATCTCTCGCTTCATTCCATGCCACCAAAATCTTTCTCGAAGGTCTTGGTACATTTTGGTTCCGCCGGGGTGGATTGAATAAGGGGTCTCATGGGCCTCTTTAGGATTAACTCCTTAAGTTCCGTGACATTGGGCACACAGATACGGTCATTGAATTTCAGTACTCCTTCAGCATCTTCGGTAAAACCGGGTGCTTTGCCGAGGGAAATCTTCTTCCTAATTCCTTCAATGCTTTCATGGTCTTTTTGGGCTTCTTTGATTTGATCCATCAGGGTTGGGGTTAACTCTAAATTGGCGAGATAACCATGGCTAACAAGTTCTAGTCCAAAATCTTCGAACTCTTTGAACAAGGCTGGCTGTTCGGCTTGGATCAGGGCATTCAGGGTGCAAGGTTTGCGACTAAGGGCATCGGCAACTACATTAGCCTTTCCGGGTGATAATGGATTCCAATATCATAATCCTTGATTAATTCCATCCATCTCCTCTGTCGCAGGTTCAACTCCTTCTGGGTGAAAATATACTTCAAGCTCTTATGATCCGTATAGATCTCACAGCGATGTCCCGCAAGATAGGGACGCCACTTCTTAAGAGCAAAGACTACAGCAGCTAACTCCAAGTCATGGTTGGGTAATTCTCTTCATGCGGTCGCAACTGCCGGGACAGATACGACACAACTTTGCCTTCTTGCATCAGAACGCAACCAAGTCCGAGGCGTGATGCATCGCAATACACGTCGAAACTCTGGGTGACGTCTGGCATAATCAAAATTGGGGCTGAGGTTAGTCTCTTCTTCAGTTCTTGGAAACTATCCTCACATTTCTGAGTCCATTCAAACTTCTTGTCCTTCTTCAACAGTTGGGTCAGAGGTTTGGCTATACTGGAAAATCCTTCAACAAACTTGCGGTAATAACCGGCAAGTCCGAGAAAGCTTCGGATTTCAAAAACATTGGTTGGGGATAACCAGTCAAGAATGGCTTGTATCTTCTCAGGGTCAACAGAAATTCCTCCAGCGGATACAATATGTCCAAGAAATGCCACTTC
Source organism: Poa pratensis (assembly GCA_947311845.1). Lineage (NCBI taxonomy): Eukaryota > Viridiplantae > Streptophyta > Magnoliopsida > Poales > Poaceae > Poa > Poa pratensis. Next base: position 1,409,117 of record CAMZMU010000076.1, on the reverse strand, counting down.
ACTGAGCCAAAACTCACACTTGCTAAGCTTGGCATACAGCTGGTGCTCTTGGAGGGTCTCCAAAACTAGACGCAGGTGTTCAGCATGTTCTTCTTCAGTCTTGGAATAAATAAGGATGTCATCAAGGAAAACTACCACGAACTTGTCGAGGTACTCCATGAAAATCTTGTTCATGAGATTCATGAAATAGGCTGGGGCATTGGTCAGACCAAAGGACATCACGGTATTCAAACAAACCGTAACGGGTGGTGAAGGCGGTCTTGGGAATGTCTGTCTCTCGGATCTTCAACTGATGGTAACCTGTCCGAAGATCGATCTTTGAAAAGACTCGGGCTCCGTTCATTTGATCGAACAGATCCTCGATCTTGGGAAGAGGGTACTTGTTTTTAATGGTCACGTCATTCAGCTTGCGATAATCCACACACAGGCGTGTGGTACCGTCTCTCTTGTCCACAAAAATAATGGGTGATCCCCATGGTGAAGCGCTTGGGCGGACAAGACCTTTGCTTAGCATATCAGCCAACTGCTTCTTCAACTCCACCAGTTCTTCCGGATTCATCCGATAAGGCTTTTGGGATATGGGGGATGTCCCTGGGATAAGCTCAATTATGAACTCAATATCCCGGTCTGGCGGCATACCAGGCAATTCTTCTGGGAAACATCCTTGAACAGGTGAACAACACGGATCTCATCTAGGGCGGTCGAGCTATGCTCTCATGGCATCCGGGTCTGGTCTGGCTGGTCTCAGATGCATACTCCACTTCAACTCCATCATCAGAAGTGAGAGAAACAGCTCTTCGGGCACAGTCAATACGACCGTGATACTTGGCTAACCAATCCATTCCAAGAATAACATCTATGCCTTGGTTTCCTAAGATAATTAGGTCGGCTGCAAACCTTCCTCCTCCAATTTCTATGGGGGTTTCGGAACACATCTGGTTGGTTTTGGCTAACAGTCCTGGGGTTTGTACCAACATTGGTTTGGGTAAAAGACTCCCGACTAAACCTCCCTTAGAAACAAACTCTTTGGTAATAAACGAATGGTGGCACCAGAATCAAACAGAACAGTTGCAGGTACTGAGTTGACAAGGAACGTACCCAGCACAACATCTGGCGCTTCTTCAGCCTCTTCAGCATTGATGTGGTGCAGACGGCCTCTGACAACAGCAACATTCCCGCGGGGTGCGGCATTCTTGCCATTACCATTTCCATTGCGGCCTGACCATTGTTCGGTGCAGGTGCATTGGGGCGCTGGACAGGCTTCTTGGGATTGGGGCATTCTCTGGAGTAATGTCCTGGGGCGCCGCATTCAAAGCAGACAACCTTGGGGCGGAGATTGAAATTATTGAAGTTTCCTCCAGAACGGTTATTGTCATTGGGGCGGTTGAAGTTGTTTGGGCGGTTAGGGAAATTGGGGCGTGGTGCTTGGGGTGGACGATAGGCAGGCCTGGGGTTCTGCTGAAAGATACGAGGCTTCTGGCTGCTCGAACCTTCCTGAGCATTCATCCTCCTCTTGCGACCTTCATACATAGACTTGCGCTTGGTCTCCAGCTGGATGGCTTTGTCCACAAGTGACTCCAGATCACGGAAGTCATGGATAACCAGAGCACACTGTAGTTCATCATGAAGTCCACTCATGAATCGCTCCATCTTCTTCTCTTCTTTGTCGGTGTCATCAGGAGCATACCGAGATAAGTCGGTAAACTCCTCAAGATAACCGACCACATCTCTACTTCCCTGCCTCAGCTTACGGAACTCATCCTTCTTCCTTTCAATGAGTCCATAGGGAATGTGCTTCTTGCGGAACTTCTCCTGGAACTCAGCCCAGTCGATGACATGACCAGCTTGCTGGAGAGCCTTGGTAGTTTCCCACCAAGCTCTTGCAGGTCCAGCGAGATAGTGGGTTGCATACAACACTTTCTCATTTTCTCCCACAGCAGCAACTTCCAGATTGTTGCCGATGGTGCGAAGCCAATCATCGGCCTCCAGTGGGTGAAGTCCCTTGGAATAGGTGGGTGGGTTGGTCTTCTGGAAATCGCCTAAGGTAGATCGCTGGTTCTCATTGCCATTGCCATTACCACCGTTGTTGTTGTTGTTGTTATTATTGTTGTTGTTGTTGTAAGCGGCTGCAAGTTGTTGTAGGGCAACGAGATGAGCCTGGCGCTCCTGCCGGGCATTCTCACGTTCCTCCATGATAAGCGCGAGAAGTTGGGCGGGGGTTGGGTCCGGTGGTGGTGGTGCTGATCCTGATCCTCCCGTATTGTCGCGACGGGGCGGCATCCTGAAGCACACCGGGTATAAGAGACAAGGCAAGAAAAGTTCGACTAAGGGAAAAGACGATCTCTCAATGATTGATTAATTTAAGTTTTATATGAAAATATTCACACAGATTTAACAAGACAAACATACTTATATTTCACAAACACATCAAGGAGTTCACAACAACATTAAGCTTACAACACCAAGCTTACAACATAGCATCTGGTTTCCAAAAGAACCACTACTTCGACTTGACTAGCTATGGGGGTCAACCTAATCCTGCGGTAGTGATCAAGTCACTCGCCTACTGAGGTGGAACCTCCAGCTCTAACACGTCAGCATCTGACTGGTAGGCTGGCTCCTCGGGATCCTCCTCCTCGTCCTCGAGAACTGGCTCGAGTGGCTCCTCCTCCTCGTCAACTAACTCCTCCTCATCATCGTCCTCCTCACAATCCATCTCCTCCACGAAGTCATCATCGTCACTGAGGAAAGCGTTGTTCTCCTTGCGGAGATCCTCGCCCTCCTCCTCCATCTCGTCAGTATGGTGCTCTAGATCCTCGATCAGCTGTCCTGCTCTGCCACCTTCTTGCGAAGCTTCACGATGGTCCTCCTCAGCTGGGCCCTCTTCCGAGAAGAGCGACCTTCTCCTCCATCAGCTTCTCCTCGTTCTCGCGAAGCTCAACGAGCGACTCGCGATCAAAGTGAAGCTGAATCCTAGTGCGCAACAGATCATCCTGAGTGCACTGAAGTAAGATCTCCATGTCCATGATGTAGCTCCCAAACATCGGGTGGTAAGGTGAAGGAGTAGGGTGTCCATCGCAGTTGCGCCTCCCGTAGAACCGGAAACGGGAGTCTACTAACTCCGCCTTGTGCTCCTCACAAAGTCGGGCTAGCATCCTCTGTGTAGCAGTACAGAGACCATCAACCCAGGTGGCCTCCTTGGTGGTGAAGACAGCGTCCGGGAACTGGGAGACTTGATGTTCCTGCGAACTGACGACCGATGAGCCAGCTCAGCCTTCCGACACCGTGAACGTCAATCTGAGCTCCCTCAAACTCTGGAGCGGGGCGACCTAACAGCTTGGTCAACTCGAACAAGTCCCTCTCAAACGTCAACTTGCTGTCCTTCTCCAGCTGAACGAACTCGGTCCAATGGAGTGCCATCTACAATTTTTAACAAAATTTTAAGTTAGTTAGGTGACAAGTGTATCAAAATTTTAATATAGTAGGGCAACAAGTGAGTCAAATTTTAAACTTAATGAGAGGTGTGCAAAATTTTAGGGATACAAGGAAAATGTAATATTTAATGAGAGTAAAATTTTGCATAAGTAAGAGGATTGGAGATAAGCAATTTTCGAAAATACTTCATTCCTTTCTTTTTAGAAATTCATCTTTTGTAACATTTGACAAACGACCATGCTAACTAAGGTTTCCTAAAGTCAGGATGGCTCTGATACCAAGTCTGTGGGGACCCCGGACTAGCTGTCCGAAATACCCGATTATGCTTAACACAACGATCCCGTGATCAGTCTGTCGTTGCACATAATCCGAATTGGATACCAAAGTTTACATCCATTACAGTACCGAATAAAAGTCTTACATAAATGGTCATTTAGACCAAGTTCTTACATAGGTGCCTTCATGGGCCAAACCAAAATATCAGCGGAAGCTACGGCGTAGTAGACATCATATTCTAACGATGACAACCCGACAGGCAGCTGACTTGTGGAGATCCTTAGTTGCGTAGAAGTCGCCATATTCCTGCTCGGCGTAGTGCTCCTCCTCGTAGTCTGGCTAGGACAATAGCCAGGGACGAAACCAATATGAGTACATTTGAATGTACTCGCAAACTACCCCAACATGAGTATGCACTTTTATTTGTTTTAAAACATCTCTATATCTTTATTGAAAAAGGTAAGAAGAGTTTTATAACCATCTTTGAAAGAAGTCACCATCTCATTTTGTTTCTCAAAAACTCCTCCTTTTCAAGACCATGGCTCACCATAGTCCATTTATTCCCACAACTCATACCACTTCATTTGGTATAGCTGTGTAACACCATCACCATTTCAATTTCTTTTTAAACTTAAAAGCTTTTCCAAAAACTTGCACATGGTCTAGGACAGCCTCCCAACTGTCCATATCCGAGGACTCGGCTATTCGAATAGTTTTACACTCTGCAGAGGTAGCACGCTTTTCCCCCATCCATCCGGCAACTCATCGTGTCTGCCACGTCTCGCCATACAAGGTGTATGCGAAGTAAGCCGCCGACCATAGCCTGTCCTTTGCTCATGCTAGTATAGGACCCTACCGCTACGAATTTATCATCCTTTCCATCAACACCCAGTCCAGATTCCCCGTCGGGAAACCTAAGTGTGAGGACTCGTAGTTCTGCCCGGCGAGCGAACCCTTCAATCCTCCCACCATCGTGTTAGGACCCAGGTCAGGGGTAGGTCACCAAACCATCCCCTCATGGAACGAGGTCATCCTCGTTGTTGAGGCATCCCATACTAATATGAGCAAATTATATGACTACGCCCTTTCCCATATGTGGGTAGATGTGGTCGCACAGGGTATGATTGGTTGTCATAGTACTAGGACACAATGTGCATTTTTCATAAACATCACCATTCTCCACTTCTTTACTTCCACACCGACATCTCGGTTTCCATAACCACACAAGTCTTTTTAAAGGAGTTTTGAATAAACAACATTGTTTTCCCATCCTAAAGTTTTATATAAGCTACTACATAGGGTGGCAAAATAATATCCATATACTTTTGAAATGGTTTTATAAATCTTGCTTTGAGAGTAAAACATGTTATGAAAGTAGATGCATATGTATTTAGGTGCAAGCTCAGGGAATAGCTTGCCTTGCTCGGCAAAGTTCTCGGGTTCTTGTGCTTGATGATCAGAGAATTCCCCCTCCTCGTAGACTCCGGCAACGTTCTCGTCTAAACGTTAAACAAGCAATGCAAACAATTACTAAACTACTCAAGCAAGCATCACAACATATCAATCACAAACATCACAATTAGCTACTGCCCACATCAACCACACAATTTGGTTTCAAAATATTGAATTAAACATTATTTATTTAAGTCCAAATTATGGCAGAAACTGTACATGTTTAATTCAACAACTTGAGTTCTGTTGGTCACAAAAATACAAACTAAAATTCTATGGAAAGCTACTGATGTGTAGAAGACAACCCAATTTGAATTGGATCATTTGGAGTTACCAAACTCCCTACACATTGGATTGAATCCAGTAGCTTAATAATCAAGTTTTAGCTACCATTTAAATTCTATTTCTCCAAAAATTAAACCCTTTTAGGGGTAACTAAACATGGCTATATGTGAGCTAACAAAATTGGTCCTAACTCATTTGGGTCAACCAATAAACATATTTGTTTGTTTTAGTCCAGAAGGGTTTATCTTAAAGTCAACAATTAATATTGCTTAATTAATTCTACCAAAATTAGGGGAGCTAATACAAGGCAGTACTAAGCTAGCAAAATTGGTTTGGAATTATTTGGACTAACAGAGTATCAGAAACAAACAAGTTTAGATTTTAAACCTTCTGTGGCATTTTCAATAATACTTTTTAACTATTTATTTAAATGACATGAGACCAATTGGGTTGGTTAAACAATTTCATAAGCTTTCCAGAACAATTGAGTTTGATTTATTTGGATTCCTAAATCTTGAGATATTGATTTTCTAAGTTGGGTCCAGTATTGAAATTTCCAGAGAAACTAAATTTGAAAATCTAATTGCTCTGGATAATGTCGAAAAGTATGACAGGTGGGGTCCACGAGTCAGTGACTCAGTGTGCGCTGGGAATTGAATAAAATGCTGACGGGTGGGGTCAGCCCGTCAGCCTAACGCGTAACCGAAGCGGTAAGTTACCGTTGGATCTAGATCCAACGGCTCCTGGAGCTCGAGTTCATCGTCGACAGGACAACGGCGACGCCGGAGCTCCGGCGACGGCGAGGTGCACGGGAAGCTCACCTAGAGGGCTTGGGAAGGCTCGGGGAAGGTGCTGGAGAACTGCGGAGGCTCGAGGAAGGCGGTGGTGCGAGTTGTACTTGCTGGGGAGGGCTGCAGCGGCGATGGCGACGCGTCGGACTTCCACGGCACGGCCACGATCTCCGGCAAGCTCCTGCGGGCGCTCTGGTGCACGAAACAATCGAGGAAAAGGCGGCGGTGAGGGCGCTGTCCATGGTGAGCAAAGTGCAGGGGTCAGAGAGGGGAATGGGGCAGCAGCACGGCACGGCCGTGTGCTTCGTCTACCTCGGACACGGCGGAGCGTCGAGGAAGCTCACGGGCAACTGGAGCTTCGAGGGAGTGGCTCCGCCCTCCTGGCGGTGCACAGAGGAGTGGAGAGGGTTGAAGGCAGTGGTGCGGGGTGTGGAGAGCTCTGGCGCGGGATGGGGTATTTAACGGCGAGCACGGGTCCATGGTGGTCCGGGCGCAGGAGGGTTCCAGGGGCGACGTGCTCTCGCCGTAGGGGCGGTGGAGGTGCGGCTACGATGTGGGAGTGGCAGGGAGCAAGGTCGAGTGCGTGTCGACGAGCGGAGCGTGCTCGCGAGTGGGACGGCCAGGGAACGCTCGGGCGGTGCGCGGCGCGCACTGCACACGGCGTCACTCCGGCGGGGGCGGGTTCCTGCGGGCTGCGGTGCGGCCAGAGAGGGGGCAGCGAGGTGAGGGAGAGAGAGGGGGGGCACGGAGCTGAGCAACGCGGCATCGCCACGCCACGGCCACTTGCGCGACATGGCGCGTGCTCGCCGGAGCGTGTCCCCTCCGACGCTTCTCGTCGACGCCATCCTCCCCTCTTCGATTTCTTGAGCGCGGCGAGTTCGGGGAGAGGAGAGAAAGAGGTTGCCAGCATCAATTCGACGAACAACACCCGAATTTGATCAATTGATCTTCGGGTTGGATGAAATGGGGAAGAACACAGTGCATGACTGCAATGTGTTCGATGAAATGCTTAAGCCAAATTTGAATTTGAATTTCTGAATTTTAATTTCATACTTTGCTTCATAAATATGTATAGGTATTTGTGGTGCTGTGTTGCATTTCATGGGACAAGTGCAACATAGCACACTTTGTGATTTGAATTTAGTAAAGAAAGTAAATAGAATTTAAATTTAGGTTTTTAAATTAAATTTTTGAGAGGGAAAAGTTATAGGAATAAAAATGGGAGAGTTTATATAACTTCTCCTCTCAATTTTGTTTGAAACCATATTTGTTTCTCCTCTTGGAGAATTTGTGTGACACAATTGTCACTTTTATTTTTCTTGCTTTATTTTGCTAATTCAATTCTTTTCTTTTCTTCTTGTTTTTATTTTAGAGCAAACAACATAATTAGCAAGAATTAAACACACAAGCAACAAGAATTAATTACCACAAGCAATATTTTGCAGACAACACATAATATTTAACAAAAGTTTTTGTTGGCTCTCATTTTTGGAATAACAATATTGATTAATATTTTTGGATGTTACACTCGAGGTGCTCCTCTTCTCCTCACGTGCGGCAGGAGGGCGCGGGAGGCCCCATGGCGAGCTCGGCGTCGAGCGGGTCCGGCGGGAGCACGGCGATTTGGAGCAAGTGCAAAATATTATTTTGGAGCTCTTGGAACTTCCTTGACAAATATAAGAGGACAAGGTTTGAGTGCTTTCACGGTTTGAGTGCTTTCACGGTTTTGTAATTTTGTTGAAGCAAAATTGGCATTTTGTTTGAAGTGGTGCCAAACCACCACAATTCCCTAGCAACCACACAAATCCCTAGCAACAATTCCCTAGCAATAACATGATGTATGGATGCCATGATGCAATGTACACAAAAGTGGAAAAAAATTACACAGGATTTTCAGGTTCTCAACTTTGGGCTGTTACAATCACAGATACGGAGAGGAAGCTCAATACATTCGGATGTTCTGACGTAGAAAAGGTTAGGTACGAAACATATTTTCTTTCTAGACCTGCAGCATCTTGGTGGAAGGCTATTGTGGCAAATTTACCTGCCGGACATGTGGTAACTTGGGAGGAATTTAAGAAGAGGTTTAGAGAGGCCCATGTTCCTGAAAGTATTATGCAGTTAAAAAGGAGGGAGTTTGAGAATCTGAGGCAGAATGAGTTACCCGTTGGACGATATGTTAGTACGTTCAATATGTTATCAAGGTATGCTTTGGATGAAGTGGATACTGAGGAGAAAAGGAAGAAGAGGTTCATGAAGGGTCTGAATTCTTTCATGAAGATGCAGTTAAGGTTGGCAAAACAAAAGGAGTTTCAGGAGTTGGTGGATGCAGCAATAACTCTTGAAGATGACTATAAATCACTTTAGGAGGAAAGAGGAAGAAAGCAAGAATGGAACCAAGGAAGTTTCCAGTTCAGAGGCAACCACCAAATCTACGTTTTAAGCCTAAGCTTACAACTGAGGGGAGAAAAACTTATCCACGAAACTTCAATCCAGCAAACAATCTTGATTGCAACAATTGTGGTATGAGAGGCCATCTGATGAAGGATTGCTAGAAGCCCAAAATTATTTGTTTTGGGAGTAGACAAGCTGGACATATAAAACCTGATTGTCCGAATAAACAGAATCAACAAGTGAGTCGAGGAACTGGTGGAGGTGATAACCAGGGTGGAGGAGGATTTAAGGCAAAGTATGGAGGATTTGGACGGAGTGCAGCGGATAAGGGCAAAGGGAAGCCATATGGAAAGCTGAACTGTACCAGTCTAGAGCAAGTCAACAACACTGACAACGTGGTGATTGGTACGCTCAAAATCCTTTCTCATCCTGGCGAAGTTTTTTTGACACTTGAGCTACTACATCTTTCATTTCGCAACAATTTGTGGATGCATTTGGGATTAGATGTCAGCCGTTAGAAGTACCCATTACGGTCATGTCGGCCGGGGAAAGTTGTTAATAACGCAAGTCAAGATGGATCAAGTGACTATGATCTGTGATCGCGTCTATGATGCTGATTAGCTAGTAATTTCCATGAAGGATATAACAGTCATCCTAGGCCACTAGTAGAAAAACGAGTATTACAGTCGGTTGCTAGAGGTGGTTATAGCAATTTAAAAAAAAGAGACTACCATACGCTACACCTCAGCCGGTTATTACAGATTAACTGGCTCAAAGAGAAAACCGGCTCCTATAGTATGGTTTCCGGGGTGGCCCAAATTCAAACGGGCCTCCTAAAATTTCTCAGCCAGGCGTGGGAAAAGCCCGGCGCCGATAATAAACCGAGCAAATAACTGTGTCGCCTCCAATATTTTCATGCGGCAGACCAGAAAAAGGATATCCGGCCACAGCCGGCTTAATAAATGGGCCGTCGCAAAAAAAATGACATTGATGTTAAAAAAATAACGCCATTAAGCCTCTGCAGAAAATTTGATCACAAAAAATTGCAGAACGAAATATTACATTACTAGTAGTAGATAATTAGGGAGGGCCAAATCATTACTCCAAAAGCATCGATACAAATCTAATTTGGAGATTACACACGGAGATCAGTGCTTAAGCTTCTACATCGTGCAACGACGGCACTGCAGATTTGGGGACTACAGCAAGGCCAACCTCACTGATGATGTAGTTGTTCAAATTCTCGCGGGGTGGGACCTCGACCTCACACACCCTTGGGACCTTCGACGGGTTCCTGAACCTCGTCTGACGGTGATTGTGGAGGCGTCGCCGCCGGTCGGTGGCAGAAGTAGGCGCTCCACCGTGCCTCTGAGCTTGCTGACGATACGCCCGACAGATTCCAGCCCCCTGGCGCCATGAGGGACGCCGAGTAACTTGAGCATGCATGCTTCGCCAAGTTTCGACGGCGGACCAACATTATTGGTCGTCGGCCCGTGGAAGCGCAGGAGGTGCAGGAAGTTGCACGCGGGGAGCATGTAGGTGTCCTCCATGTCGGGGTGGTCGGGTGAACACGATGCCCTCGCCGCCGCAGTGGTAGCAGCGGTCGTATAGCAGAAGGGCGTCGATGGGGTTGGAGAAGGTTACCTGCATCACCCCGTTCGGAAGGAACTGGAGGTGATACATGGGCTTGTCGCGGGGCTGATCGCTGAAGCCATTGCGGAGAAAGGAATGCGCTACAGCGAGGGGAGAGCGCCTGATGGACCAGGCAAAGACACGGAGCGTGGCCGGGTCGTCCAGGTGTGGCGGGTAATCTTGCTCCGCGGAGGTGGGCGGGAGCTTGAAGGTGGCCCTCGAGAGGTTGAAGGAGGCCATTTGCGACGAGGTTCTTGGGGGAGATGTTGTTGGTGCTTGGGGGAGATGCTGATGGGGGGAAGAGAAGGGGATAATGTAGGGGAAGGCCGGGTCATGAACTTAATTTGGGAGATGAAAAATAAATGACCGGAATAAATTCAGGTGGTGAATCCGACGGTACATGGCACTGACGCTCTTAGGCGGCGTGTTGACTGCGAAAGATCTAAGTTGCCACGCAACGCGACAGCCAACGACGCTCTGCGGCGAGCTATCGAGTGGCACAGCCCCAATTTTTCCACGCGACGGGACAGGGCACTGCAGCACAGTTGATGGCACAGACGTAATTGACTAGCGGTTGCGCTCAACCAAGCCGTTAGGTCTGGTCATATCCGGGTTGTTCGGTTTAGTTCAGCACGTCCGGCACTGAGACTGACACGAAATTATGTAATTTCAAGCTAATCATGTGCACGTGCCTTCGATTGTTGTACAAGCTGGACACGGTATCATATTGTGAGTATATAAGCATAATTCAATTGTACAAGCCAGAGGCACCAATGCTATACACGAAAGATATCAACACTTCTCAGTGACATGCGGGACCGATAGTACGCTAGCCCCGCCTGTCATCGACGTGGTTGGGCTGCAGCGTACTCCGGCCTTGTCAGGTCTGGTTGTCTCCGGGTCGTCTGGTTTTATTCGGCCAAGTCTGGCATTAAGATACACACGAATTTTCGTCATTTGGAGCTAATCATGTGCATATGGCTTTGATTATTGTACAACTTGGCATGGTGTCATAATATTAAGTTAAATTGTACAAGACAAGGAACAATTTTTTAAAATTTTCAGTCATTCCAGAATAGGGCTAGCAAAAGTCTCTGGAACTAATTACAGTAGTAGTGTGCAAAACCTAGGAGTAAAAACAAAACCAAATTTTGTAACAAAAATAGTAATTTTGGACCTCATCTTGTGCACTTGCCTTGGAATATTATCATTCCGGTTGAACAATGTGAATTAAATTGTTTTATAATTCATTAACAACATTTCTCTACAACTTAATGTAAATAACTATTAAGGAAGAAATAAATAAAATGTAAAACTTCCGTAAATCAAATTGCCCTTACCATGGATTCGTATTATGAGTACATAAGCTTAAGTTTAATTGTACAAGCCAATTAGATAATCCTACAATATAGTTATCTAGTTTTGAAATTGTGAATATATATGTATTAAGCATGATCGAAACTGTACAAGCCAAAGGAACAAATTTTATATGCTATACCCGAATGATATGAACACCTCTCGCTTACATGTGTGACCGATAGCACGTTGGCCGTGCCTGTAATCGACGTGGTTGTGCTGCAGCCAAGTCCGGGCTTGTTCGGTCTGCTTGTCTCCGGGGTAGTCCGTATTTATTCGGATAAGTCCGGCATTAAGGTACAAACAAATTTTCGTCATTTCGAGCAAATCTTGTGCATATGGCTTGATTATTGTACAAGATTGGCATGGTATATAACATGTTTTGGGTATATAATCTTAAGTTAAATTTTGCAAGGCAAGGCACACATTTAAAAATGGTAAGACATTTCACAAATAGGCCGCTATGTACCGAGAGAAGTCTCTGCACTTTCAATGCAAAACTTTCCAACCAAACCAAGTAATTTTGAAAACAATAGTTGTTTGAACCTCATCTTGTGCGCATGCCTTGGATTATCTTAATATTGAACAATGTGAATTAAATCTTTTTAATTCGTTATCATATTTCTCTACAAATTTATGTAGGTACATATTAATTAGTAATAGGAAGAAATAAAGAAAATGTAAGGTTGCCAAACTTAAACACCCCTAGCATGGATTCGTATTATGGTACATAAGATTAAGTTAAATTGTACAAGATAGTTAGATAGTCATAAAATACAATTACATGTCTAGCTACTAGCAGCTAGTAATTAATTAGCTAGAGTGCTTTGAGTAAACCGATCCAATATTAGTGTACGAATGTTCTTATTTTTTAGACAATATTGTGCACTTGGTTTTGATTATCATTAAGATAATCAATATGAATACAAATTTTAGAAGCCAATACGAGCATCTTAAATAGTAGCTACAGGTTAATTTGAAAGTTCAAGTTCAATATGTAGGCCAAAAATGGGTGGTCCGGAAATATTCGGCAAACTAAAACTTGCATTCATGGCGGCAGTTCACAAACAGAGTAGTTCATCATACAGTACGAACGAAAGATAATACAGATCTAGACACGCCGCCGCCTAGCTAACAAAAAGAGGCACCTGGGCCTGCTGCCGCCGTCGCGCAGCCGCACTACTTGCCATTGGTGCCGCGTCGGAGTTCACACAGGACTCGGCGCTGTCGGCGCTCCTCCGTCTCCCACCGCCGTGCTCTCGCGGCGTGCTCAGCGTCCTGCCGGAAGCCTCGTTCGAGCCGGTCCGCGTCCTGCCGGCCACCCCCCCGCCAGCTGAGGCCGTCGCCACCGCCGCGGCCGCCCTCGTCACACGCGCGCCGCCGCTGCCGCCGATGGCGGCGAAGAAGCAGAGACATGCAATGCGAGTCCCACGACTCAGCTCGCGTGCGGCATGTCTGTAGACGGGATGGTGGCCGTGCCTCCCACCCACAACGAGCTCGACCTCATGCCCTGGCGCAGTCCTCGGGCCCACCCCCCGCCATTGGTGGTCGCCACCATTTCGCGGTGGAAGGGTCGAAGGACCCACATCCGCGGCGTAATGCTCCGGCCACCCCCCGCCAGCTGAAGCCGTCGCCCCCCGCCGCGGCCGCCCCCGTCACAGCGTCGCGGCCGCCGCCGATGGCGGCGAAGCAGAGAAATGCAATGTTAGTCCCACGACTCAGCTCGCGTGCGGCATGTCTGTAGACGGGACTGTGGCCGTGCGTCCCACCACAACGAGCTCGACCTCATGCCGTATACCTCTCCTACACACTACTCAATTTTATGTATTTAATTAGGGATTTTCGTGTTTGCATTTGTGAATCTTTAGTTTGTATGGATTATCATGTCTTGTTGGCATTCTTTAGGCCTTGTAGTTATAAATGATTACTTTGTTAACGAGTGTTTATCTTGTTGGCATTGTAGATTTGTAGTTAGTGAGTGTATGTTCTCTTTCAGCTAGTGCTTCAAGTTAGACAATTCTTTAACGCATTTGAGTTGTAATATAGTATCCACCAAGTAAGCGGCTGATTGGAAAGCTTGGCATTTAAGGTAGATTACATTTAAGGTGAATTTTAAGTTATTGATATATATACGCCATGTAGGAAAATGTCGCCATGTAGACATGCACTAGCAACAATGAAAAAGATCCGCAAAGCCGGGGTAGGACTATGTTCATACGGCCAGAAGTGAAGACCGCCGTGACCTCAATCAATGAGCTGACCGGAGCTCCGTTAGAGTCGGAGAATGCCAGAAGAATGTTCTCAACAGTTTGTGGTGTAGTAGCACGGGACAGAGTTTCTCTCCTCCTTCCAAGCTGGAAGGAAATACCAGATTGTATGCGTGTAAGGATCAGAAATGAGATCCTCGATTACTTTAGCGTCCCTGCGGATTTAGTTCCTGCTGTTCAACATGCGGCTTTAGTTACAGCTGCTAAGGCATGGAAGAATTGAAAAGACCATGCTCGTGACAGAGTACTTGGAGCGGGGTAGAAATCCCTTGGCCCTCTATCGGTTTATTGAGAAAGATTAGTGGGATGAATTTGTGGCGTTGAACTCGTTACCAGAGCGCAAGCGAAAAATTTCGGATCGACCCAAGGGTTTTATTATCAAATATAGACCTGCGCGTGTCGATAAGGTCGCGAGCTCATGATCTCGTGGGCGGAAAATCATCAGCTGACTCAGTGCACGATTATGACCGACATCTGTCACGTGTCGTACGCGGACACCGAGGATGTTAGACACCCCCTGCTTGTTCGGTAGGAGGGCGTGAGGTGCTCCGGAATCGGTCCCCGAGCTCAAGCACAAACACACAGATTTTACCCAGGTTCGGGCCACGTCGCCGCGTAACACCCTACGTCCTGCTTGTCTGGTTGGTTGCGATGTTGCTGTGTTACAGTGGATGAACTACCAGCGCTCTCTAGACTCGTGAGCTGCTAGTTCCACTCGGGAAGTTCCCGAGGTGTCTCCTGTCCAGCCCCCGAGTACCGGTCTAAGACTAAGAGCTGCCGCTAGCAATGGTTACCCCCTCTACACTGGACCAAGGACCTCCTTTTATATGCGAAGGAGACACCACAGTGGTCGTGTTGGGGGCGCGCCATCGAGGTAGGGCACGCGTCGCCCCCAACCGAGGTGGCAGCCGCCGGCCTTCCTCGTGGCACCTTCTTGCCGTGCTGTCCCTATGCCGCCTGCCCCGCCGAGACCGAGGTGACGGCAAGTCAAGTCTCGTCTGCGGCCCGGGCATCGCGCCGAGCTCTACGCCTGCACGGACGGGACAGCGCGCCGGGTCTTGTCGGTGTCACACCTACGCCCGGCAGCAGGCGTGAGTGGTCTTGTCCGTGACGTCTGCTGCGCCTTCCTTCTCTGCGAAGCAACCCTTCCCGGGGTGTGGTGCAGGAATCTTGCGCCGTCGCCTGCCTGCCCTCCACGTCGCCAAGTCTAGCCCGATCGCTCCCGCGCCGCAAGGGAGTTCAACTGTGCGAAGCGTAGCACACTGTACTGCGGACATACAGCGTCACAAAGAAACACCCCTGTAGCCGACATTGGCCGGCTGGCGCGGACCAGCCGGCCCCGCCTGTAAGCCAGACAGCCAGGCCTTGTCAGAGAATGACTCCCACGAAACAGGATAGTCAAGCTCACGAAGAAAGTTTGTGTAAGGGCTGAATACGTTGGTCAAGCAACCCTCAACCTGCACGGCGACGGTGCTCGTCGAGCAAGTGGAGGGAATCACGACAGAGAAACACCAGCCCGTACCCAGGTTCACGGCCCTCGTGTGGAGGTAACACCGCTACTCCTGCTTGTCTGTATTGCACTGCTTATAGAAGTTACAGTACAATGAGCTTGCCGAGGGCTTTCTTTCGGCAATGGAGTACACGAGGAAGGGAAGCTGTGGTCTTCTTCTTCCTTGCACGTAAGTGGCTAGGCTAGAATGAGAATGCGATCCTTTGCTACGGTGTTGCTCCTCCTCCTTTTATAGGCACCCCGGGCTTCCTTCCTGCGCTTGCGCTACGGAAGGGCTATCACGTGGCGGCAGAAGGTGGAGCGTGGTGCACCGCAGCCCAGCTGTCCATGGACGCGGTCCATGGGCGTAAAGCTGATGCCTGTGGCAGAGTAACCACCGTCCATGCAGGACGGCCAGCTGGAGCCGCAGAGGAACGTGGGGGTGCCCACGGTGACGTTGGCCGTGGAGCGTAGCGCCGGCCGGTCTCCTTATCACCACACAGGAAATCCTTGTAGTCCGGTGCGGATGGCGCAGCTTTGTGGACTCCTTTAATCACCAAATGGCAACTGCGGCGTCGTCGTCACCGCGCGCAGAGGCGCGCGTCACTCTGCGGCCGCTGCAGAGCCCATGTGCGCTCTGCAGAGGTTGCTTTGCAGCGAAGCGATCCCCACGAGGGCTTGGATGCCCTGTAGAGGATTCGGCGTTGACCTCTCTCCAGGGAGGTTACCTTGAAGAGGGGGCAGCAGTGAAGAGGGCCTCCGCAGGCCTCTGCTGCCTCCAAAGCCCTCGCGAGGCAATTTGCCTCGCGAGGCTCTTCAAGCCGTAGGCTTGGTCCTTAGCGAAAATTGGCCATCAAATGTCGAGGGCCGTGGAGGACAGGCCCAGCACACCCTGGTTCTCACTGGGCCGACGTAGCCCCCGGGCCCATGATGGGCACGATGTAGTCCAATGGACGCAGGCGAATCGTCATGGGCCCAAAGTGTCCGGCCGGCCTGAGACACGTGTAGGGCAGTTACGCCGCGACGACACGTTCTCCTCGGAGATGATGGGCGTAGTGGGGGGACCCACCACGTCTCGGTAACTGCTCTGAGGGATAAAGCCTGCAGTGCCGGTTCAGCAGCAGGTACTGCATCATTTGCGCGCCCGTCTCCTCGCTCTTGACTTCTACGCTTCTGTGTCTCCGGCGCTCTTCCTTCGCAATCCCGCTGCAATGGCGCCCAAGAAAACCACCGCGGCCTCGAAAGGCAAGGCAGTGGTGCAGGGCGGCGAGCCTGCCGCGATGCAGCAGGTCGGAGACTTCGAGCCGGCTCTGACCGGCTTCCGCTTCAAGAAGAAAGCGCAGCTGGAGAAAGTGCGTCACATGGCAGCTTCGGCGACCAATGAGCACGGCGCTACGTGTGCTTAAGACGGCGGACAACTCCTTCGGCGGCTTCTACCCCATCTTCATGCACACCCTAATCGCCGGGCTCGTGCCTCCTTTCTCTGACTTCTTCCTGGCGGTTCTGGAGCGCTACCAGATCCAGGTTCTTCATCTCCATCCTAACTCCATCCTTGTCCTCGCCATCTTCGCCTACCTCTGCGAGGCATACATCGGCATTCCGCCCTCGGTGGACCTCTTCCGCAGCTTCTATGCGCTCCCGGTTCACGGCGAACAAGGAGCGGTCGGGTGCGTGTCCTTCCGCATCACCGATGGCATGAAAGGCATCTACATCCCCATCGCGCGGAACGGCGAGAACATCGTGACCAGCGTGACGAAGAAGTGGAGGACTTCCGCAAGCGCTGGTTTCCTCATGAAGTTCGGGAGCCGGAGCGCCTTCTTCGAACTGCCTGAAGCGCCTCCAACGAAGAGGGCGAGCTGGTCTTCCAAAGCGCTCAAGGGCGCTACACTCGGCCCTGTGGTAAGGTGCTTGAGGGACCTCCGCGAGGCAGGCCTCACTAGGCAGATGGTTGCCAAGGACTTCGTGAAGCGTCGCATTGCTCCGCTCCAGAGGCACGCGGACGCGATGTGGCTGTACTCCAACCAGAGGGATAAAATGCGCCTGAGCGCAACCCTCTTCACGCAGCAAGAGGTGCACACCATCATGGAGACTCTTTTCACGTCTCCAGACATCCCCAAGCCCAACGATAAGGCAGTTCCGCTCCACAGGATCAATCTCGGGCGTCGCGTTTCGCTCGTGCAGACAATGCCGAAGTTCGACCAGTGGGGCCTGGTGCCTGAGGGGCATGTGGGGCCTCGCGAGGATCCAGAGTCTGCGGCGCGGGGGCGCCAGCTGAGGGCGACGAGTGGAGACGACGGAAACGCCTGTGGAATCCGACGCAGGCGCAACCGGCGCCTCGGGAGGCCCTGCCTCTTCGGCGGAGAACTCGAGCACCTCGAAGAGTGCGGCGCCTGAAGTTGAGACCCACGGGGTCTCCTCAGGCAGCAGCGGCCAGTTTGTGGTCGCTCCCTCGCAGCGTGTTGAGGGACAAGAGGGCAGCGACGATGATGGAGCTTCATCAGGCCACTGCGAGCCCCGCTCCAAGGCCATTCATGACAGGGCCGCCAGGAGTCCAGCGGGCACTTCTCTCAAGAGGAAAGCCGAGGCTGCTCTCGAGGGGTCCGGTGCCGGTGCCGCGCAGCCGAGGCCGTGGTGGTCGTCAAACACGGTGTGGGTCGATTCCCGCCCAAGACATCTGGGTAAGGACTGACTCCCTTTTCTGTTTGATCTTATTCTTGTGTAGACTCCTCGAGGAGTTTTTGAGCTTTTGCCTCTCTAGGCGCCCCGAGGTGCCAAAACGGCGGAGACTCCGGAGGCTTGGAGAGATCCCCAGCGCTGCAGCGGCGTCTGCAGCGTGTACAGCCGACGAGGGTGCCTCCCGAGGGCATGCTTCTTCTCCTGAGGCTGCTGCACCGCCTCCTGAGCAGAGGAGCGGCCCACGAGGAGAGGAGGGAGGAGGAGCAGAAGGTGACGATGCCGCCGCCTATGCAGCCTGACGCCTCTCCTGTGCGGCAGGAGGGGCGCCGGAGGCGGATGCGGCGAGGTCCATGCCGCCGGCGAATGATGTGCGGCGGAGACGGAGGCGTTCGCGGAAGCGCGCGCTGACGTCGAGATGGAGGGGGCCGCCGTGTCATCGCCCCCACCGAGCACGAAACTTGGAGAGCCCACAGCGGACTCTGAGGCCGCTGTGGAGGCGGCCTCAGCTGAGAA
>CAMZMU010000076.1:1162190-1390538 GCA_947311845.1 Poa pratensis | reverse complement strand
GCTTGCGCTACGGAAGGGCTATCACGTGGCGGCAGAAGGTGGAGCGTGGTGCACCGCAGCCCAGCTGTCCATGACGCGGTCCATGGGCGTAAAGCTGATGCCTGTGGCAGAGTAACCACCGTCCATGCAGGACGGCCAGCTGGGGCCGCAGAGGAACGTGGGGGTGCCCACGGTGACGTTGGCCGTGGAGCGTAGCGCCGGCCGGTCCCCTTATCACCAAAGAGGAAATCCTTGTAGTCCGGTGCGGATGGCGCAGCTTTGTTGACCCTTTAATCACCAAAATGGCAACTGCGGCGTCGTCGTCACCGCGCGCAGAGCGCGCGTCACTCTGCGGCCGCTGCAGAGCCCATGTGCGCTCTGCAGAGGTTGCTTTGCAGCGAAGCGATCCCCACGAGGGCTTGGATGCCCTGTAGAGAATTCGGCGTTGACCCTCTCCAGGGGAGATTACCTTGAAGAGGGGGCAGCAGTGAAGAGGGCCTCCGCAGGCCTCTGCTGCCTCAAAGCCCTCGCGAGGCAATTGCCTCGCGAGGCTCTCCAAGCCGTAGGCTTGGTCCTTAGCGAAAATTGCCATCAAGTGTCGAGGGCCGTAGAGGACAGGCCCAGCACACCCTGGATTTCACTGGGCCGACAGTAGCCCCCGGGCCCATGATGGGCACGATGTAGTCCAATGGACGCAGGCGAATCGTCATGGGCCCAAAGTGTCCGGCCGGCCTGAGACACGTGTAGGGCAGTTACGCCGCGACGACACGTTCTCCTCGGAGATGATGGGCGTAGTGGGGGGACCCACCACGTCTCGGTAACTGCTCTGAGGGGAATAAAGCCTGCAGCGCCGGTTCAGGCAGCAGTTACTGCATCATTTGCGCGCCCGTCTCCTCGCTCTTGACTTCTGCGCTCCTGTGCTCCGGCGCTCTTCCTTCGCAATCCCGCGCAATGGCGCCCAAGAAAGCCTCCGCGGCCTCGAAAGGCAAGGCCGTGGTGCAGGGCGGAGCCTGCCGCGATGCAGCAGGTCGGAGACTTCGAGCCGGCTCTGACCGGCTTCCGCTTCAAGAAGAAAGCGCAGCTGGAGAAGGTGCGTCACATGGCAGCTTCGGCGACCAACGAGCACGGCGCTACGGTGCTTAAGACGGCGGACAACTCCTTCGGCGGCTTCTACCCCATCTTCATGCACACCCTATTCGCCGGGCTCGTGCCTCCTTTCTCCGACTTCTTCCTGGCGGTTCTGGAGCGCTACCAGATCCAGGTTCTTCATCTCCATCCTAACTCCATCCTTGTCCTCGCCATCTTCGCCTACCTCTGCGAGGCATACATCGGCATTCCACCCTCGGTGGACCTCTTCCGCAGCTTCTATGCGCTCCGGTTCACGGCGAACAAGGAGCGGTCAGGGTGCGTGTCCTTCCGCATCACCGATGGCATGAAGGGCACTACATCCCCATCGCGCGGAACGGCGAGAACATTGTGACCAATGTGACGAAGAAGGTGGAGGACTTCCGCAAGCGCTGGTTCCTCATGAAGTTCGGAGCCGGAGCGCCTTCTTCGACTGCCCGAAGCGCCTCCGACGAAGAGGGCGAGCTGGTCTTCTAAGCGCTCAAGGGCGCACACTCGGCCCCGTGAGGCGCTTGAAGGACCTCCGCGAGGCAGGCCTCACCGGGCAGATGGTGCCAAGGACTTCGTGAGCGCCGCATTGCTCCGCTCCAGAGGCACGCGGACGCGATGTGGCTGTATTCCAACCAGAGGGACAAAATGCGCCTGAGCGCAACCCTCTTCACGCAGCAGGAGGTGCGCACCATCATGGAGACTCTTCACGTCTCCAGACATCCCCAAGCCCACGATAAGGCGTCCGCTCCACAGGATCGATCTCGGGCGTCGCGTCTCGCTCGTGCAGACGATGCCGAAGTTCGACCAGTGGGGCCTGGTGCCCAAGGGGCATGTGGGGCCTCGCGAGGATCCTGAGTCTGCGGCGCAGGGGGCGCCAGCTGAGGGCGACGAGGAGACGACGGAAACGCCTGTGGAATCCGACGCAGGCGCAACCGGCGCCTCGGGAGGCCTGCCTCTTCGGGAGAACTCGAGCACCTCGAAGAGCGCGGCGCCTGAAGTTGAGACCCACGGGCTCCTCAGGCAGCAGCGGCCAGTTCGTGGTCGCTCCCTCGCAGCGTGTTGAGGGGCAAGAGGAGAGCGATGACGGAGCTTCATCAGGCCACTGCGAGCCCCGCTCCAAGGCCATTCATGACAGGCCGCCGGGAGTCCAGCGGGCATTCTCTCAAGAGGAAAGCCGAGGCTGCTCTCGAGGGGTCCGGCGCCGGGCCGCGCCGCCGAGGCCGTGGCGGTCGTCAAACACGGTGTGGGTCGATTCCCGCGCCAAGACATCTGGGTAAGAACTGACCCCTTTTCTGTTTGATCTTATTCTTGTAGACTCCTCGAGGAGTTTTTGAGCTTTTGCCTCTCCAGGCGCCCCGAGGTGCCAAAACGGCGGAGACTCCGGAGGCTTGGAGAGATCCCCAGCGCTGCAGCGGCGTCTGCAGCGTGTACAGCCGACGAGGTGCCTCCCGAGGGCACTGCTTCTTCTCCTGAGGCTGCGGCACCGCCTCCTGAGGCAGAGGAGCACGAGGAGAAGGAGGGAGGAGGCAGAGGTGACGACGCCTCGCCTATGCGGCCTGACGTCTCCTGTGCGCAGGAGGGGACGCCGGAGGTGGATGCGGCGAGGTTCACGCCGCCGGCGAATGAGCGTGCGGCGGAGACAGGGGCGTCGCGGAGCGCGCTGACGTCGAATGGAGGAGGCCGCCGCGTCATCGCCCCCACCGAGCACGAAACTTGGAGAGGCCACAGCGGACTCTGAGGCCGCTGGGAGGCGGCCTCAGCTGAGAAGGCCAACCCTGTCCCTGGAGAGGAGAGCTCCCCAGGGGCAGAAAAATGGTGGGGTTGATGGTGAGGGCGCCACGAGCCCCCAGAAGGCCTCCACGCGGGAGGCGAGGGGGGTTCTCATCAGAGCCCCCAGAAGGCCCCTTGCGTGGACGAAGGGGAGGCTCGCACCAAGCCCCCAGGCGCGCCTCGAGGCCACTCGAGCGGCACTCCGGAATCCTCGGCAGGCGCCGGTGTTTCCAGGCCCCGGCGAGCCATGGGCCTTAGTCTGCGGGGGCGGCGCCCAGTTGCAGCTCGCCGTGGGGCTGTCCTCCGCTCGGCGAGGGAAATTCTCGACGGGCTTGAGGCCCAGCTTGCTGAGGAGGATCGCTCCAGGGCGGAGGAGGACGCCGAGCTTGCGCGGGGCTGGGCTTGTCTTCAGAGACCGTGGAGAGCTGCCGCCGGAAGAACGAGGCTGCCCAGGCGCAACGCGAGGCAGCGCTGCGCTCCGCTGAGGAGATCCGCATCAGCGTGGTCCGCGAAGTTGAGGAGACCCTTGCGGACCTGGGTGCTAGGCGCGAGGCTCTCGAGGCGGAGACCGAGGCCAAACACCAGGAGCTGGCGGCGCGTGAAGCGGCGGTCTCCACCAAGCACAAAGAGCTTCTGGACCGCGAGGCGGGGATCGTTGCCGAGTCGGAGAACGTGCGGCAGAGCTTGGAGAAATTCCGAGAGAACTGCGCATCGCGAAGACTTGATCGTGCAGCGCGGAGTTGAGCTCGACGCCCGCGAGGCCGAGGCGCGCAAGCGCGAGGAACAGGTTGAACAGATCGAGAAGGATCAATCCGCGCAGGGGAGCACCTGGAAGCCCGCGAGAACAAGGTTACCCAAGACGAGGAGTTCTACCAGAAGCGCCTCGCGCAGACCAATGAGAACCTTCGCAAAAAGGAGGAGAAGATGGCGGAGGAGTCTGCGACCAAGGAGAAGCTCTTTCGCGACAACTGCAGGAAAGATTTCGCGGAGAAGGCCAAGAAGCAAGAGGATCGCTTCATGAAGAGACGCAACGAGCTTGAGGCTCGCATCAGGGATCTTGAGGCCCAGAAGAAGCGATTCGACTCTCGCCTCCAGGCTGCCGCGGAGGCCGGACGCGCGCGGAGCAGAACCTTGCCTCTTGATGGCTGACATGAAGGAGTTGACCGCTCAGGTGGGCCCTGTCGTGGAGCGTGCTGAGGAGGCTGAGCATCAGTGCAGGCGGCACAGGTCTTGACGCAGCAGCGGGAGCGCATGTTCAAGTCCTTGGTGGCTCGGGGGAACTCCCTTGCGGCAGCCTGGGAGTGGACGCCCGCGGTTCCCGTCATGGGAACGCCGATGCTGCCGCGTACCTCGCCTACTTCGACCAGCTCTTCTCCGCGCTCGAGGGCCCTGTGGCGGAGATGGGCGACGTTGTCGATGAAGAGTGCCGCAAGCTCCTGACGGTGGCGATCGACCGCGTCTTCGCCAACCTCCAGCGCCTTACCCCAGCTTCGACTTCGAGTCGTGACCGAGCCTGTCGAGGCGGACCAAGCTCAGGACCTCTCCAACTTGGTTCGGGAGAGGTCAACGATTACGTCGACCGCTTCAAGAGGGTCGAGACGGAGCAGGCCGCTGAGGAGAGGAAGGCGCTGAAGCGAAGCTGAAGAGGAGGCTGAGGAGGATCATGACGGCGATGCCCCTGCCTAGGCCGCTCCTGCAACAAGACGCGCTTGAGGCGCAATTATCTTTGTTTTAAGACTTGTTTAATCCATTCTGGTTTGTAAGACACTTTAATCGTGCGCTACTGTGTGTGTCCCCTCGATGGGCCTTTTATCCCTGTTCCATGTCTTTTTCGCTCTACGTCGTCAGGACCCATCTCTTTGCGCTATGACTCCGCCGCTGTATGCCGGAGCGTGACTCGGCAAGGCCGGGGGGTGTTTAAGGCTTGGAGAGGTAAGGGCTCTCGAGTCGCGGTGCTCGAGGGCCCCCTTTGACGCACAAGCAGTCCATGGAGTGTGAGAGAGAAAAACCCGCTCGAGGGACGACAGATGCTCGTGAGAGGAAAAAACTCCTGAGGGGCGAGCGCTGGACTTAGCTTTGCGAGACTTTGGCCTCGTAGAGGGCGTTGGTTCCCTGATGGTGCGCTTCCCTCTTGAGGTCGGAGCGTGGCTTCACGAGCTTGGGGGGACTCTTGTTCCCTGTATTGGTTAGAGAGGCAAACCCAAAGCAAGTACATGGTAGTAAACACTCATGCGCGCTTATAGGCTTCCTCATGAGTATCTCGCGAGGAGAGTAAGTACCAAGGTCCTTTGGTGAGGTGGCGTGTTTGGGAGCAAGCCCATAGGCCAGAGCTCTTGGGAGGTAACAGGCGTGAGAGCGTGCTCACGTGTTAGAGCTCGGATCCTTTGGATTTTGCGGTGCTGTTGGGGTGCTCTCGAGGCACAGTCACCGTACTCAGCCCCCGCTCGCGAGGTGCGCATGGGGAAGAATATGAGCGCGAAATGAACTAAGATGATGAAAAGTAAAAACTCACCACCAAAATATTACATAGCGGCGCCTCAGCGCAATGTTTCATTGAGAAACGAATTGGTTCATTACACTTGGTGTTACCAAGATAAAGTTTTCCATGTCGAGGCATGGGGACCACATTCAGTGGCTGAGACTCTTCACGGCCTGCGGCGGCACGTTATCAGGAGAGCTCAGAGGGGCTGGCCCTCGGGAGGAGAAGCTTTTGTGAAGCTTGGAGGTGAAGTTGTGCTTCCCTCTAGAGACAAAAAATGTCTGGCGTGACTATGATCACGGGTAGAACTTGCGTAGATGCGCGATGTTCCATGGATTCTTGACCGGATGCCGTCCTCCGTTTCGAGGCGTACCGCGCCGGCCTGGCGATGTGTGAGACCCTGTAGGGGCCTTCCCACATGGGCGAGAGCTTGTGGAGACCTTCCCTGGAGAGGATTCTCCTGAGGACGAGGTCGCCTGTCTCGAGAGTGCGCGGACGTATGTGGCGGCTGTGGTAGCGTCGCAGGTCTTGCTGGTACTTGGCTGCCCTGAGGGCGGCACGGCGGCGCAACCCGTCAAGGAGCAGCAGGTCGTCGTTGTGGAGGTCTGCTTGATCGTCCTCGTTGAAGGCAAGGACCCGTGCGGATCCATGCTTGATCTCTGTGGGGAGGACTGCTTCAGCTCCATACACGAGGGCAAATGGCGTCTCACCAGTGGGCTTCGTGGGGTTCGTGCGGATGGACCAGAGCACGGACGGGAGTTCGTCTATCCAGCCCTTGCCGTAGCCCTTCAGGCGATTGAAGCTTCTTGTCTTGAGGCCCTTGAGGACCTCAGCATTTGCTCGCTCGGCTTGGCCGTTGCTCTGTGGGTGAGCCACCGAGGCGAAGCAGAGCTTGGTGCCGAGGCTCTCGCAGTAGGCCCTGAAGATGCCGCTGGTGAATTGTGAGCCATTGTCGGTGATGATGCGATTTGGCACACCAAAACGGCAGACCAGGCCTCTGATGAATTTTACTGCTGCCTGGCCGGTATGCTGCGCACTGCTTCAACCTCTGCCCACTTGGTGAACTTGTCGACTGCCACGAAGAGGAAACGGTAGCCCCCTTGCGATCTCGGGAAGGGTCCCAAGATGTCTACCCCCAGACCGCGAAAGGCCACGAGAGCGGGATG
Organism: Poa pratensis; assembly: GCA_947311845.1. Taxonomy (NCBI): domain Eukaryota; kingdom Viridiplantae; phylum Streptophyta; class Magnoliopsida; order Poales; family Poaceae; genus Poa; species Poa pratensis. Next base: position 1,384,028 of record CAMZMU010000076.1, on the reverse strand, counting down.
GTTTGGAGTCCCAGTGCAGGCTGATGGACTTGCTTGGCGTGGAATTGGCACGCATCGCAAGACTGGACGATGGTGGTCATCTTGAAGCACTTGGGGCCAGTAGAAACCGCTCCTGAAGACCTTGCCTGCCAGGGTGCGTGCAGAGGAATGGTGGCCACACTCTCCACTGTGAATGTCTCTGATCAGCATGCGGCCTTCCTCGGGGGGGACGCACTTAAGTGCAATTCCATTTGGGCGCTTGCGGTACAGGTCTCCCTCGAGGATGTAGTATGACTTGGCTTGTCGAGCCACTCGTTCCGCCTCCGCGTCTTCTTCGGGGAGGTCCCTTCAGCAGTAGTCTTTGAGTTCGTCAACCCAGCCTGTCTCTTGATGCACCATAGCCAGCAGCAGACGCTCCCCTGAGGATGGACCGCAGTTGGGTGCCCCACCTACAGGAGGTGGTGGGAGTACTTCGTCTGTGCTTGTGGCTGCTGCTTCTTGTGGCTGCTTTATGGACGCCTTGGAGAGTCTCTCTTCAAAGACGCCGGCCGGCTGGGCCTGCCTTCGTGATGCTCGCTTGGCGATGTCATCTGCCTCCTGGTTCTCCTTCCGCGGGATGTGCATGAGCTCCATGCCTCTGAAGTGCTTCTCGAGCTTGCGGACCTCTTCAAGGTAGGCGGCCATGTGGTCGTCTTTAGGCGTGTAGCTCTTGTTGGAGAAGTTAACCAGGAGCTGGGAATCACCCTTTATGAGTAAGTGCTTGACACCAAGGGCGATTGCGGCTCTGAGCCCGGCGAGGAGGCCTTCATACTCGGCGATGTTGTTGGAGATCTTGTCTATTGTGAAGCACAACTGGATGGCGTAGTAGAGCTTGTCACCTTTTGGTGAGGTCAGGACAACGCCAGCCCCACCATTGCGGCAGGCGAAAGCTCCGTCGAAGTGCATGGTCCAGTGGCTTGGCATTGTATCTCCAGATGACGCGGTTTCTTCTTCGCGAGGCTCTTCAGGAGTTGGGTCTGTCCACTCGGCGACGAAATCCGCCAGCGCTCTCCCTTTTATGACTCTTGTGGTGTCGAAGCGCAAGTTGAATGGTTGCAGCTCGATGTTCCATCCTGCGACGCGGTCAGTGGCGTTGGGGTTGCGCAGGATCTGCTCCAGGGGGAAGGACGTGACCACCGTGATGGGGTGGCCCTGGAAGTAGTGGCGCAGCTTCCTGGAGGCGATGAGGAGCGCGAGGAGGAGCTTCTGCTGCACTGGGTACGCTCGCGAGCATCTCGCAGTACAGTACTGACGAAGTAGACTGGATGCTCGACGAGGGTCGTTGATGGTGCGGCAGCGTCGGCTCCCTCGAGAGGCTCCTCAGGCCTTTGGCGAGGTTTGCCTGAGGAGGAGCCTCGGCAGGGGTGCTTGTGGTGGACTCGACTTGAGGCTGTGGGTCTGGCACTGGGTCTGGAGAGACTGTTCCCTCGTCGGGAGGTTCTGGACTTGGTGTGGCAGTGCTTTTCTTGGGGAGAACTGGCTCTTCTCTTTCCACCACCAGGACGGCGCTTGCAGTTTGTGGAGTGGCTGCTAGGTACAGCTTCAGATGCTCGCCCGCCCTGGGGGCTACCATGACTGGTGAGCTAGCCAAGTATTTCTTCAAGTCCTCAAATGCTTTGTCGGCCTCTGGAGTCCACTTGAAGGTGCCGGATTTCTTCATGATCTTGAAAAATGGCAAGGCTCTCTCGCCGAACTTGGAGATGAAGCGGCCTAAGCTGGCCATGCATCCTGCTAGGCGCTGCATGTCCTTGAGGCGGCGAGGTGGCTGCATGTCTTCTATAGCCTTGATCTTGTCAGGGTTTGCTTCTATGCCACGGTGGGACACGAGGAACCCGAGGAGCTTGCCTGAAGGCACCCCGAAGACGCACTTGGCGGGGTTTAACTTGATGTTCACCTTGCACAGGCTGGCAAAGGTTTCCTCGAGATCCTTCAAGAGAGTGTCTCCCTCGCGAGACTTGACCACGATGTCGTCGACATAAGCTTCTGCATTTCTTCCCATCTGAGCCCCCAAGGCGATCCTCATGAGCCTCTGGAAGGTGGCGCCGGCATTCTTCAGGCCAAAGGGCATGCAAGTGTAGCAATACACACCACAAGGGGTGAGAAATGTTGTTTTCTCCTCGTCTTCCTTGGCCATTTTGATCTGGTGGTAGCCTGAGAAGGCATCCAGGAAACAGAGGAGATCACAGCCGGCGGTGGAGTCCACAATCTGGTCTATCCTTGGCATGGGGTATGGATCCTTGGGGCAGGCCTTGTTTACGTCTGTGTAGTCGATGCAGAGCCGGCCTCCTCCATTGGGTTTTGGGACAACCACACCGTTGGAGAGCCAAGTGGGGTGGGCAACTTCTCGAATGATGTCTGCTGCTTTCAGCTTCTCTACTTCTTTGATGATGAACGCTTGCTTCTCGGGGGCTTGTTTCCGCGCTTTCTGCTTTACAGGGCGTGCGTTGGACACACGGCTAAGTGGTGCTCGATCACCTCCCTTGGTACACCGGACATTTCTGACGGAGTCCATGCGAACATGTCAGAATTTGCCCGAAGGAAGGCGACGAGCGCGCTTTCCTATTTGGGAGGCAAGCCAGCGCCTATGGTGACGCTAGCCCCCGAGCCCTCAGCCCCCGAGCCACTGGTGCTCAGCGACACCTTCTTTGTAGATGCTTGCTCTTGAGTGAACAGCTGCTTCTTCTTCTTGGGCCTCTCGAGAGGCTCCATGTCCTCGTCAGCAGGGAATGCCATGGCAGCGGCCTTGTAGGCGATCTCGACAGCGCGCGTGGCGTCCTGTACGTGACCACGTATGGTGATGGTGCCACCGCTGCCAGGGATCTTGACCATGTTGTAGGCGTGGTGCGTGACGGCCATGAACTTCGCGAGGGCGGGTAGCCGAGGATGGCGTTGTAGGGCAGGCCAATGTGCGCGACGTCGAAGTCAATTAGCTCGGTGCGGTAGTTCTCCTGCGTGCCAAAGGTGACCGCGAGCCTCACTTGCCCCAGAGGCGAGATTGAGCCGCTGGTGACCCCGGTGAAGGGCCTGGAGGGCATAAGCCACTCGTAGGGCACTTGAAGCGTCTCAAAGGTCTCGACAGAGATGACGTTCAGGCCTGCACCCCCATCGATGAGCGTCTAGCCGACGGCGATGTTGTTGACGGTGGGGGTGCACACCAGCGGGAGAGTGCCCACAGTCTTTGTAGACTTGGGGTGATCCTTGGCGTCGAAGGTGTCGGGGGAATACTTTCTGGGTTAACCCGCGGCCCAGTGCGACTTAACTTACTCGCACGGACAAGGCCCACTTGGGAGCAAGCCCAATATTGAACCGCCATAAGGGAAAGATCTAGAAGACATATCCCGGAGGACGTGAAGACCAAGTAGTCTCCGAGTAGGCCTCTGTGGATGTATTCCTTATGGGGAAGTTTCCTTTTGTAACCTAGCGAGCCTCTGTGTATATAAAGAGGACTCGCAGGACTTAGAGCGGGTCAAGCTATCAAGCCCCAAACCCTAGCTCATACGGCGAGTACCAGATCGGATCGCCTCCATTGTAACACCTCGATTATCATATCAATACCAATCTAGGGTAGGCAGGAAGTAGGTCTTTTACCTCACATTGAGGGGGCCGAACCTGGGTAAATCTGTGTTGATCTTTGTTCCTGCGATCCCAAGCTCGGAGATGCTTGACTCGCGTAATCCCACACCTACGAAGTCATCTATGACACCTGACGTGACAAACCCACGACAGTTGGCGCCCACCGTGGGGCCTGCGGTCAAGAGCGTCACGTTCCGCGCAGGATCCATGAAGGGAGCTGAAGATCTTGTTGTTGGCCGTATCATCACGGTCAATGGCACACCCCTCATCGACGATTCAAGCTGGGGGCCGGAAGCAGATTATTTGGAGACCGGCCACGTCATCCCGTTCGGATCCATCAACGTCTTCGTCGGCTTCATCGGTGGCAGGTCCGTTAGATCGGTCCAGAAGGCGATTCAGTAGAAGAAGTCGCCGATGACGGGGAAGAATCCGTGGAAAGCATGGACTCGCAAGAGTTTGGGTCCATCATACCTGCCTTTGAAGAAAGTTGCTGGGGTTACCCACCAGAAATCACATCATCACCAGATCAAGAGATGGCACAAGTCGCGGTTTACATGGCCGGAGGAGCAGGCGCATCAGGAACTGCTGGAGAAACCGAGGCATCGGCACCCCCAAGCAACCCACTTCTTGTCCCTGTGTCAGCCACGAACGCCGCCCTCCGTGCAACAGAAATTGAGGCCGCCAGGGCCGAGCTCCTGTATGAGGTTCGAAGGATGGAAGAAGAGCGCCGCAGGCTCGATCAGATAAACCAAGGAATCCAACAGGAGCGGCAGAGAGTAGCCGCGCTGGCTGCGACTCAACAACAGGTTGACCCGCAAACACAGCTGCGCGCGACTCAACCAACAGTGGAAATCCCGCTCACTCCAGCCGCGGGACGGGAATCCAGACGACTGCGGAAGGAAGGGTACCAACAAATCAAGAGACCCAGCAACAACCAAGGAGGTTTCACACCCCACAGGGCCATTACCAGAACCCTGTCGATAATATGTATGCTGCGGCTAATATCTTGACTCAGATGGTACCAACAGGCGATGACCCGGTCAATGCTGAGGCGCGGCGCGCGATTCAGATGCTAAGTACGGCAGTCCTGCAACAAGCCAATAGGGCGGAAGCCGAAGCACAGCTGCCCCTCGTACCAGCCAATCACAGGATTACAGCAGAAAGAAGCGTCCAAGCAGGCCACCAGAGACGTGTCAGGAGTCGCACAGAGGCAGCAGGAGCAAGTCGCAGAAGCGCAGGCGAATGCCCATTGATGCAAAAGCGGCCCGCAGATAACCCCGCAGGCGCGCCCACAGCCCTGTCCTCGCGACTCAAGGGACCGCGTGTTTCACTGAAGGATCAGATCGGAACCTTTTCCTGAAGATTTCAAAGGGCCACGCAAGGTGGCAAACTATAACGCCAGCATGGATCCAACCACTTGGCTCAACAATTACGAGATGGGCATGAGCATCCTAAACGCATCTGAAGAGATCTGCGCACGCTACCTAAACATGATGCTAGAAGGAGCAGCGCACATATGGCTGCAAAATTTGCCTCCCAACTCTATAAATACTTGGGAGGAACTGAAGGATGCCTTCATTAAGAACTTCCAAGGAACTTGCAAGCGACTCTGCAATATAGAAGATTTAGAGCGTTGTGTCCAGAAGGAAGGCGAGTCAAGTCGCCATTGGATGAAAAGGGTGGCAGAAATAATACACTCCTCAGATAATATACCACCAAGCTCAGCCGTCCTGGTGATGGAGAAAAACTGCAAGTTTGAGCCGCTGATTCATAAGCTGGGTCGCATGAAGGATAAAGTCAAGAGCCTCAGCGAGGTGATGGCTGCGGCTAACAAATATGCCAGCTCAGATAAAACCAGAGACGCGTCAGACGGAGAAGAAGAGGAGGTTGCTGCAAAAGGAAAGAAAAACTCCAACAAGCCCCAGCAGCAGCAAACGAGCCACAACAACACGAGTCAAAACAAACGCAAAAGCGAAGATGGTCACTCAGGGCTCGTCGCCAATACGCGTGGAGGATTCAGAGGCCAGCGTGGAAGGGGTCGAGGATACGGCTCCCGTCCAATCAATATGCAAGAAGTTTTCAACCGGCCATGCGACCTTCATGCGACAGGTGATGGACGGCCAGCGGACCATACCAAGGCGCAATGCCATTATTACAAAAAGTGGAAAGAAGAGAGCCAACACAACGGGGGGAATTCCCATGAAGGAAACCCTAGTGCGGCTCATAACACAAATATTGGGCAGCACGGCGCGAGTAACCCCAGGCAGACGGGGCAGTATCACACAATAGTTATCGATACCTCCAAAAGAGAAGAGAAATTGAGCCGGAGAAGTCAGCAGGTGAACGCCGTGATACCAGCAACACCCGCTTGGTTAAGGTGGTCAGAATACGCGGTAACCTGGAGTCGCGACGACCACCCGCCACAGTACGGGAACCTGGCAAGTTGGCACTGGTTGTGGCACCATACGTTGCAGGATACAAGCTGACCAAAGTGCTTATGGATGGAGGAAGCAGCATTAATATCTTGTACTACGATACTTTCCAGCGTCTAGGACTCAAGGATTCCAGCCTGCAGCCCACGTCAACAGTATTTCACGGCATTGTCCCAGGAAGGTCCGCACGGCCAGTGGGGAAAATAACCCTAGGGGTAACTTTTGGAACAGAAGAGAACTTTAGAAGTGAATTCCTAAGCTTCGAAGTGGTAAAATTCCAAAGCCCATATCACGCCTTGTTTGGAAGAACGGCCTTTGCTAAGTTTATGGCCAGGCCATGCTACGTGTACCTACAGTTGAAGATACCAGGACCAAAAGGGGTCATCACAGTGTACGGAGATAGAGAAAAAGCAATAGAATGTGAGAAAGGAGATGCGGCTTCGCAGAATCCGCCTGTGCCGCGGAAGACTAAAAGGTTATAAGTCGCAGGTGGACCCAAACGATATGAGTGTGGTTACCACGCCATCTGCCGAGCCACCAATGAAATTCAAAGCGGCCCAGGACACTAAGCAGATAAATCTTGTTCCTGGCGACTCATCCAAGCAAACTAGCATTGGAGCACACATGGAAGAAGAGCAGGAGAAGGCCCTCGTCGCTTTTCTCCAGGAAAATAAAGACATCTTCGCATGGAAGCCGTCAGATATGCCAGGGGTACCAAGAGAATTAGCAGAACATAGCCTCAAAGTGAACCCTGCGGCTAAACCAGTGAAGCAGCCACTACGGCGTTTCATGATGACAGGAGAAAGGCAATAGGAGAGGAAATAGCTCGCTTGCTGGCTGCAGGATTCATCACAGAGGTATACCATCCGGAATGGGTGGCAAATCCAGTATTGGTTATGAAAAAGAACGGTACGTGGCGAATGTGCGTTGATTACACCAGTCTTAACAAAGCTTGTCCAAAGGATCCATTTGCTTTGCCGCGAATCGACCAAGTAATTGATTCAACTGCTGGGTGCGAGCTGTTATGCTTTTTGGACGCCTATTCAGGCTACCATCAAATCAAGATGAAGAGGGAGGACCAAGAAAAGACGTCCTTCATCACACCCTTCGGAGCTTTTTGTTATGTCAGCATGCCCTTTGGGTTGAAGAACGCAGGTGCGACTTACCAAAGATGCATTCAGAATTGCCTACATGAGCAAATAGGTCGCAACGTTCATGCCTACGTGGATGATATTGTGATTAATCGCAAGTTAGCCAGGATCTTATTGGTGATCTGGCAGAGACATTCACAAATCTCAGAAAATACAACATGAAGCTCAACCCCACAAAGTGCGTCTTCGGAGTACCAGCAGGAAAGCTATTGGGATTCATAGTATCAGAAAGAGGCATTGAGGCCAATCCTGACAAGATAAAGGCCGTGATGGATCTCCAAAAGCCAGAAAAGATAAAAGATGTGCAGGCTTACTGGTTGCGTAGCAGCTTTGAGTCGCTTTATATCAAGATTGGGAGAGAAAGCACTACCTTTGTACAGACTGTTGAAAAAATCAGACACCTTCGTTTGGGACGCAGAGGCCGACGAAGCTCTGACAGCCTTGAAACATCAATTGACAAATGCTCCAGTTCTGGCGGCTCCAAAAGATAAAGAGCCAATGCTACTATACATAGCGGCAAATTCCCGCGCTGTGAGTGCTGTCATGGTTGTGGAGAGACAAGAAACAGGAAAGGAATACCCTGTCCAGAGACCAGTATACTACGTGAGCGAAGTCCTCACAGCTTCCAAACAGCGTTACCCACAGTGGCAGAAGTTGGTGTTTGGAGTGTTCATGGCGAGTCGCAAGCTGAAGCACTACTTCCAAGAGCATCCAATAACTGTGGTGAGTTCAGCACCATTGGCAGATATCATTCGTAATCGAGAAGCTACTGGAAGAGTCGCTAAGTGGGCGATCGAGTTGGGACCACATCACATCAGTTACGAGCCGCGCACATCAATTAAGTCGCAAGCCCTTGCAGATTTTATTAACGATTGGACAGAAATCCAAGTTGCTCCTAGCATGGCAGAAACCAAATACTGGACCATGCATTTTGATGGGTCAAGACAGTTGCAAGGCTCGGGGGCTGGAGTTGTTCTGACATCTCCCAAGGGAGACAAGCTGCGGTATGTGTTACAGATACACTTCAACTGCACAAATAACGTGGCGGAGTACGAGGCACTGCTTCATGGTCTACGTATAGCAAAGGAGATGAACATCAGTCGCATACGCTGTTTTGGCGATTCAGACTTGGTGGCACAGCAGGTCTCCGGAACGTGGGACAGCAAGGATGCGAACATGGCTGCATATAGAGAGAGGTGGACAGAATTGCTGGACATTTCACTGGATACCAAGTTGAACATATTGATCGGAGACAAAATGAAGCTGCGATGCCCTGTCTCGGCTTGGATCCAACAGACAGTCAGTCCCACCCAATGTTTTCCTGGATGAACTGCACAATCCATCAGTCAAACCTCCAGCAGAGATTGACATTGCAGAGCCAGAGGATGATTCAACTTTAGTCGCAGCCCTGCATGAACAGCCAGGATGGACAGAGCCATACATGGCATATTTAAGTCGCGGAGTGCTGCCGGACGATGAAATTGAGGCGCGCAAAATCATACGACGATCAAAGGCCTATACAATCATCAACAATGAATTATACAAGCGCAGCGTATCAGGAGCATTCCAAAGATGTGTCTCACCAGAAGAGGGACGAAAAATCTTGCACGAAATTCATTCAGGCGATTGTGGCCATCATGCTTCGTCAAGATCTTTGGTGGCAAAGGCGTTCCGACATGGATTCTTCTGGTTAACAGCATTAGCAGACGCAGAGCAAATTGTCAGAGTGTGCGATGGATGTCAAAGATACGCTAGGCAAGATCATATGCCAGCCCAAGCACTTCGCACAATACCCATCACATGGCCTTTTGCCGTATGGGGTTTTGACATGGTAGGGCCTTTCAGACGGTCTTCAAACGGAAAAACTCACCTCTTAGTCATGGTGGACAAATTCACAAAGTGGATAGAAGCAGAACCTGTGGGAGATTGCGAGGCTGAAACAGCAGTCAAGTTCTTGAAGAAGGTCATATTCCGCTTCGGTTACCCCCATAGTATCATTACAGACAATGGGAGCAACACCTCTGAAGGGGCTACACAGATATTTTGCGCAGACAATGGGATAAGATTGGACCTCACGTCAGTAGCACACCCGCAGAGCAATGGACAAGCTGAGCGAGCTAACCAGGAAATTCTCCATGGAATTAAGCCGCGCCTTATTGAAAAGGTCGAAGCATCTCCAGGATGTTGGGTGGAAGAACTGCCAGCAGTACTGTGGAGCTTAGAACAACCCCTAACAGATCCACAGGATTTACACCATATTTCATGGTCTATGGAGCAGAAGCAGTCATGCCCAGCGATATCATACATGATTCACCAAGAGTTGCGGCTTACATCGAGACAGATAATGAGATAGCTCGGCAAGACTCGGTGGACACATTAGAAGAGGTTAGAGACTTGGCAGCATCAAGGTCAGCAGTATATCAACAAGACTTGCGACGCTATCATGCCAGACGCATCAAAACCCGCACCTTTCAAGAAGGCGACCTAGTACTGCGACTTAAACAAGATCACAAGGGAATGCATAAGCTGTCCTCTCCATGGGAAGGACCCTACATCATCAGCAAGAAGCTAAACAATGGGTCGTACTACCTGCTGGATGTAAGGGAAGAAAGCAGCGAACGCCATGATTTCGAGGATCGTCTCGAGGCACCTCGCCCTTGGAACGTCGCACACCTGCGACCGTACTATACATAAGAAAAGGCTAATCAGAGCCAAGCATCATCCTTTCCAGCTTTATAGCTGAGTATCATCACAGCCACTCAGGGCTAGAACTTCAACTTTGGTCGCCACCTAGGCGCGACCTATGCAACATCTGATCGCCACCCAGGCGCGATCGACCCTTGTATCAGAAACCGGCTGCCACCTAGGCGCGGCCGTAAACTTTGTATCATCTCTGGTCGCCACCTAGGCGCGACCGACCCCATGTATCACCATGGATCGCCACCTACGCGCGATCCAACCCTATGTATAACACTCGGTTGCCACCTAGGCGCGACCTTATGTGTCATCATAATCAAAGCTTATCATAGCTTAGCCTATCATGGCAATATCATTATGTTTCTTGGGGTCTTTGTTACCCTGAAACAGCCGATTTATTGGCAATTATCAAATTTACCTTAAGTTGGATTGCTACTCGCATTATGTGGCCAAAGTACTGGGGTGTGGCGTCAATCGAGCTTGATTGCCTATCATGGCCGCTCTCGACCCTGAACACACATGTTCCTAGGAAATACTGAGTCGCGCGAGTGCCCACTTAAGGATTCAGATGGCCTAACTAGAGGTCGATGTACTGCTTATAGTACGGCAACACCAATTACAATTACTTGTAACTTAACAATTGTTTTATTCATGATATCAAGTTACAGGTGATGACCTTCAGAGTTCTCTGAGAAGAATTGAGATGATTACCACATAACATCCTCTCAATCCTTGGGGGCTATCATATTATCATCAAAAATTTGAAGATAGATCGTCATCAAGTTCTGAAGCTATCAGGATACTCTAACAAAGAAGCTCACGAAGTCAGATGATCTTCCAGGTGCGAGTCAAGGCCAAACTTGCACAATTATAAGTCGCGAAACAAGGAAAAGCGCGGCCTAAGCATTCAAGATCAAGAAATACTATGAAGTTCAGGCCACGCTTGGGGGCTAATGTCGGGGGAATACTTTCTGGATTAACCCGCGGCCCAGTGCGACTTAACTTACTCGCACGGACAAAGGCCCACTTGGGAGCAAGCCCAATATTGAACCGCCATAAGGGAAAGATCTAGAAGACATATCCCGGAGGACGTGAAGACCAAGTAGTCTCCGAGTAGGCCTCTGTGGATGTATTCCTTATGGGGAAGTTTCCTTTTGTAACCTAGCGAGCCTCTGTGTATATAAAGAGGACTCGCAGGACTTAGAGCGGGTCAAGCTATCAAGCCCAAACCCTAGCTCATACGGCGAGTACCAGATCGGATCGCCTCCATTGTAACACCTCGATTATCATATCAATACCAATCTAGGGTAGGCAGGAAGTAGGTCTTTTACCTCACATTGAGGGGGCCGAACCTGGGTAAATCTGTGTTGATCTTTGTTCCTGCGATCCCAAGCTCGGAGATGCTTGACTCGCAAATCCCACACCTACGAAGTCATCTATGACACCTGACGTGACAAACCCACGACAGAAGGCGATGGTGTACTGGGACCACTTGAGGGGGCGGGACGTCTCGACCCCGGGAAGCGCTGCATTGAGCTCGCGAGCGAACTGCTTGAACTGGTTGTTCGATTTGGGCGCTTGGGATCCGCCGAGGATGCATGCCATGGCACCCATAGGGGCCTGGTAGCCTCCTGGCTCTTCATCGGGGAGATTGTTGTTTTTCTCGGCGGCATTCGCCTGAGTCCCCTGCGGCCTCTGGAAGTTGCCTTTGCGTCCACCTTGGCGGTAACCTCGACCTCTGCCGCGGCTACCGCTGCCTTCTTCTTGATCACGCTTCTTGCTCAGCTGCTTGAGGTCATAGCAGTTCTCCGTCGCATGACCGCGCCTGTTGTGGTAGATGCAGAACGGGCGGTTATCCACCTTTTTCTCGCCAGCCTCTGGGGATCCTCGCGAACATGCTTGGCGTCGGGTTCGGCTGCCAATACTGCGGTAGGCTTGCGCTTTGTCTCGTCACGCCTTTTCTGGTTCTTGGATCCCTCGACAGGGTCGTCTGTCGAGCCCACCTTGATGAAGAGGAGCCCTTCTTCTGCCTTGGCGCACTTGTCTGCGATGTCGAAGAGCTTCACCATGGAGGAGATGGTATCATGGATGCCGAGCTTCTCGAGCATCCTGTGGTTGGTGACGCCCTCTCCGAAGGCCGCAATGACGTGCGAGTCCGGGATGTTCGGGATTCTGTTGCGGACTTGGCTGAAGCGCTAGATGTACCTGCGGAGGGTCTCGCCAGGCTTCTGGCGCACAGCTCGTAGTCGTTGTAGGTGAGGGCGTGCTCGTACGTGCCCTTGAAGTTTGCAACGAACTGCTGGCAGAGCTCCTCCCACGAGTCAATGGAATCCTCGGGAAGGTTCAGGAGTCACGACAAGATAGAATCCTTGAGAGCGTGGGAGAACCAGTTGGCCATGACCTAGTCGTCTCCCCCCCAGCTTGGATGGAGGTGGTGTAGAGCTGCAAGAACTCGATGGGGTTGTTCGTGCCGTCGTAGCCCTTGGGTAGGTCAGGCCTGAACTTCTGTGGCCAGACGACGCGACGCAGGTTGCGGGTGAAGGCCGCGCATCCTGTGGCGGACGAGGCGATGCCACCCTGAGAGCACGGCGGTTCTGTCGCCCCGCTTGGCCGATTTCCTCGATGATGCGCTTCTGGAGGTTCTTCTGGCGCTCCATTTCCACCCGCGCATCTGGGGGTGTCCGCTGCACGATTTGGCAATCGCGCGGCGAAGACGCGTGGGATGCGGCCTTGTGCGCCGCAGTTGGAGGCGGACCTGGCAGAGGCGGCGGCGGAGGTGCGCCATGCGCGGCAGTTCCTGCGCATCCGGAGTTGTGGTGCACCAGAGAGCGCGACGCCGCCGGAGCTGCGCGCGTGCCGCCGCAATGTCGACGAGGTGCTGGTGGCGGCCGAGCCAGTTGTCGTGCGCCTCGGTGGTGGGGCGATAGCGGAAGAGCTCCGCGGCCATGAGCAGCGCGGTGTTCGGGCTGGGCGCTGGACGCCCAAGAGTGGAGGCGCTGTGGGGCTAGGACGGATGCGAGGACTCAACGTCCTCGCCGTGCCCGTGGCCGACGTCTTCGTCGAAGCGGTCGTCATGGTGGCCGTCATCGTCCTCGGGGTGCTCCACACGCGGTTCACGGTGTTGCGCCCCGTGGCGCGGCTGGCACGGGGACGGCCGCGAGGGTTGGTGGTGTTGGCAGCGGGCTCGGTGGTAGCCCTGCCTGACGCCCGCCGGGTGGCGCGAGCTGCGCGAGTGTCGCCATGGTGCAGAGGTCGATGAAGGTTGAAGACGCGCCTCAGCCCCCTACCTGACGCGCCAATTGTCGGAGAATGACTCCCACGAAACAGGGATAGTCAAGCTCACGAAGAAAGTTCGTGTAAGGGGCTGAACACGTTGGTCAAACAACCCTCAACCTGCACGGCGACGGTGCTCGCGAGCAAGTGGAGGGACATCACGACAGAGATAAAACCACTAGCCCGTACCCAGGTTCACGGCCCTCGTGTGGAGGTAACACCGCCACTCCTGCTTGTCTGTATTGCACTGCTTATAGAGGTTACAGTACAATGAGCTTGCCGAGGGCTTTCTTTTGGCAATGGAGTACACGAGGAAGGGAAGCTGTGGTCTTCTTCTTCCTTGCGCGTAAGTGGCTAGGCTAGAATGAGAATGCGATCCTTTGCTACGGTGCTGCTCCTCCTCCTTTTATAGGCGCCCGGGCTTCCTCCCTGCGCTTGCGCTACGGAAGGGCTATCACGTGGCGGCGAAGAAGGTGGAGCGTGGTGCACCGCAGCCCAGCTGTCCTTGGACGCGGTCCCATGGGCGTAAAGCTGATGCCTGTGGCAGAGTAACCACCATCCATGCAGGATGGCCAGCTGGGGCCGCAGAGGAACGTGGGGGTGCCCACGGTGACGTTGGCCGTGGAGCGTAGCGCCGGCCGGTCCCCTTATCACCAAAGAGGAAATCCTTGTAGTCCGGTGCGGATGGCACAGCTTTGTTGACTCCTTTAATCACCAAAATGGCAACTGCGGCGTCATCGTCACCGCGCGCAGAGGCGCGCGTCACTCTGCGGCCGCTGCAGAGCCCATGTGCGCTCTGCAGAGGTTGCTTTGCAGCGAAGCGATCCCCACGAGGGCTTGGATGCCCTGTAGAGGATTCGGCGTTGACCTCTCTCCAGGGAGGTTACCTTGAAGAGGGGAAGCAGTGAAGAGGGCTTCCGCAGGCCTCTGCTGCCTCCAAAGCCTCGCGAGGCAATTTGCCTCGCGAGGCTCTCCAAGCCGTAGGCTTGGTCCTTAGCGAAAATTGGCCATCAAATGTCGAGGGCCGTGGAGGACAGGCCCAGCACACCCTGGTTCTCACTGGGCCGACAGGCCTATATAAGGCTGTCTGGGTGCCCAGTAGAAGGGGCCGAACACTTCTTCCTCCGCACCCCCGAACAGCTAGAGAGATATCCGAGCCATGGAGAGCTCACCGAACAGCTCGAGGAGCAACTCTGTACTGTGTCCACCGATGATAGAGAGATCGAGCAGGAGTAGGAGTGTTACCTCCTCCGGGAGGGCTCCGAACCTGGGTACTTAACGTGTCCGCGCTCCGACGCAATCCTGCGGGTGCTGAAGTTGCAGAACGCTGTCCCCACTCCTATCTTAGCCATCCCGTGGCATATGTCGTGTTCCACACCACGTCATTTGGCGCCCACCGTGGGGCTGATAGCAGCTTCCGGAGTCACATTCCGCACGGGATCCCGCAGCCATCTCGGCGAGCGAGTCACCTCCGGCCTCGTCTCGACGTTCGGCTCCATCGACTTCGTCAACGACAACGCGAACTGCTTCACCGGCTCCACCTTCCTCAGGGATGGCACTGTCCTGCACTTCGGCGAGCACCACGTCTACATCGCCCTCGCGCCCGCCTACCCCGCCAACATCCAGCGCTGCGTCGACCGTTTTCCCGAGGAGACGGCCGGCTGCGAAAGCAGCACCGAGACCCGCGTTTACGCGGAAGTTATGGTGTCCGACGTCGCGAGCACCCAGCAGCACCATGTCCCGTCGACTCGTCCAGGCTATGCTCCAGGGCCTGGTCACACCCATCGCCGCCGACGCGGACCCCGCACAGGCCACCATCCTCCTCGAGCAAGCACGCCAGCGCCTCCTCAGCAGCGCGCACGGCGTCGCAGCCACGCATCGCCGCATGGAAGCGCAGGTCCGCGAGTACAACTTCGCCCACGGCTTGACATCCGTCGCCGTCGAGCCCAACCCGCGGGGAAACATCAGGCGCAACCTCGCCAACGAGATGGCAGGAGGACCGGCTGCCGACGCCGAGCCGGCTGGACAGCCGGAGCACCGCCTACTCGTCGACCTGTCTACAGCTCCCCGCGAAGAACATGAAGGCAGCACGCGCCGCCGCAGCAGAACTGCCCAATCTGGAGAGGGACGAGCTACGCGCACAGCACCAGCGCGTCCAGGACCTCCTCGACACAGCCGATCACCAGTTTCGCCAGAACTAGGCTGCGTCTGCGATGAACTCGCCACCTCTTCCACCTCCCCCGCCTGGCGCCCCTCCACCCGGTGCAACTCGAGGCGACCGCTAGGCGTCGTCGCCACATGCCCAGCCCCAGCAAGCCCCAGCCGGGTGGAAATCGCGCACGCAGCATCAACTCCAGACCAAGTCGCTTCAACGCGCCGGCTGTCGGTGGCGGCCTGAACTACAACTACGCGCCGGCCGCTGGCGAGGGCCAGTACAACTACCGCGACAACCGGATGCGCACAAGGGGACCGTCCACGACCGGCTGGGAGACCTAGGCCCGGCATACGGTCCCGACGCTCGTGACCACCTCGACGCCCTGGAGAAATCCCGCCAGCTCGAAGAAGAAGAGGGCGAGGTCCACCGGTGCTTCGGACCTCGCATCGCAAGAAAGCCGTTCCCGCGGAGTTTCTCCCTCCCGCGCGACACGCCCAAATACAACGGAAGCACGAAGCCAGAGGACTGGCTATCGACTACGTCACCGTCGTCGCCATCGTGGGCGGCAACAAGCGCGTAGCGGTGCGCTACGTGTCACTCATGTTGAAGGACTCAGCCCGCACATGGCTCAACGGCCTGCTGATGGCCCTTCATGTGGTTACCTGCGTGAAAAGTAAATGGGTTAGGTTGAGACTCCAAGTGCAGAGTGTGTAGTAAGTGGAAGACGTGTTTTCCCACGAGGGGTGACTCGAGGGTTTAATATCGAACTCTCGGGGAATCAGTAGTGAAGATTTATCTTCCTATCCTTATTTTGGTTACCTACAAAACAAAGTAAATGTTTTGGTCTTCAACCTCTCCTAGTGGTTGTCAAGCACAAGGTGTGAGAATGATATCAAGATAATATGCAATGCAAACAAGAAATAAATATGCAATGGTGGTAAATAAATATGCAAGGATGGTGGTCGCAATGATAAATGATATTTTTGGGTTTTATATGATGAATGCAAGATGTAAAAGTGTTTTTCTATTTTCGGATTTTTAAATGGCAGAAAATGGAAAAGTGGTAAAAGTGGTTGGAAAGGTGTTTCTTATGATTAAAAATGGACCGGGGTTCATGGTTTCACAAATGCACTCTCTCTTTAATAAAGTGGTAGACAATGGAACACTAGAGTCGACATATGAGATTGCAACACAACAGTTTAATGACAAGTTATAATTATATGGGCATCACGTCCTACATAGAGACCTTTTGGTTATTAGTCTCTCTTATACTCCACCAAGATGCGAACTAAATCATAACACCTCAGTAATTAAGATAACTCAGAGCATAGCATTAAGTATCATGACATGAAGTTAAAATAAGAACATGCTAGATCTAGTCATGGAGGAAGTGGCAATGGTCACACCCACACCTCCGGTAGCATGGTATCTCTTTTTTTTTTGACCGTTCTACCGTAGGGAAGCCCCTACGGTGTAAATTTTATAAAAACACCGAGTAGCAGTTACAGGGGTGAACAAAGGGGTGGGAAACAGGAGGAGTCAAGCAAGCATGACTCAGCCTAACGGTCTAAAAAGCAGGACGCAGCCTGGGAAAATTAAGAAAATAATAGGAAGCACAATCAACAAGTTGCTGGACTTGAGTTTTCTTGATCCTGTATTGGTGCAGAAGAAAATCCTGCCTAGCACGCCTTCGCCAGCTATCTAGAGAGTGGCTCCACTCCATTGAAAATGAAATCGTTACGCTCCTTCCAAATGTTCCAGGAAACCGATGCAAAAGACACCATGATGTTTGGGTGCACAAAGGAGCTAGCTGCTAGCTCAATACGCTCTTTAATAGGCCTTGAAAAATCCTAATGCAAGCCAATCCGATCCCAGCAGTTTCTAGCAAAGTCACAGCTGAAAAATAAATGTTCAGAGTCTTCCAGGACCAAGTGGTTGCAAAGGACACAGTGATGGCCATCGTCAACCTGCCAGTGTTTACGGATCATCATATCCTTTGTATTCAAGCGATCACAGATGAGAAGCCAGCAGAAAACTTTCAATTTTGGAATGCATCTGGACTTCCAAATTCTTGATAGCATTTATCATCAGGTACACATTGGAACATGTACTTGTAGAAGCTTGCTGCTGAATATTGTTTTTACCCCATGCAAATGATCTGTCGTCATGACTAGCAGAGAGCTGAGGGGTATCTAGACAGAGTTGCTGCATGGCTGATACTCCTCAAAAGCTTCAACCGAAAGCGGCAGGGAGAAATTGGAGCTATGATTCGAGAGAGCCACCATGTTCTTGACCGAAACATCCTGGTTTTCCACAAAGGAAAACAAACGAGGCCATTTATCAGCTAACAGATCATCTCCTGCCCAGAAATCTTTCCAAAACAAGACCGAAGAACCTTCACCCACATGACAAGTGGTGACGCTCCTATAGACGTCCACAAAACTGAAGACATCCCTCCACCAGAATGAGCCTTTCTTGCTCTGAGCTTGGGGAGCAGAATCAGAATATTGGGACCATACCAATTTGACCCAAGGAATGTCAGCTTTTGTAAAGAATTTATGAAGCTGTTTCAAGAGCAGCGCCATGTTTTGCAGTTCAAGATTAATAACACCCAGGCCTCCTTTATCCTTGGGTTTACAGACCTTGTCCTAGGCCGCCAACCCGCAAAAGATGTTGAATCCTCTCTCTTGTCCAAAAGACAGTGACGCCGAGCACGATCGGTTGATTTGATGAAACCTTTGTGAAGTTTGAGAGAGCACATAAGAAAGGTTGGTAACATGGACAGTACAGAATTGACAATCGCCAGACGGCCTCCATGAGGTAAGAATCTTGCACAGGCATTCAGCCGCCTCTCTATTTGGTCGCTAACCGGAGCCAGATCTCTGATAGTGGGTCTCGCAGTGCCCAAAGGGAGCCCCAGATATGTAAATGGGAGAGAGCCAATGGTACATGGTATCTCTTTTTATTCCTAGTGAGGCAACAAAGTAAGGTAGAGATAGCCAAGTGGACCGCAGAACTTTCTCTCACGTTCACTGCACTAGCCACCCTCGTTACTCCAACTAATGAACACGTTCCCCCTCACACGCTCTCATAAACATGCTTGATCATGACAAGTAAATAAGAACGGGGTACATAATATGCATCTACTTTCATAACTAAAAAAAAACCATTGCAATCTCAAACATATATTAACTCATAAAAAGATCCACCACAAAGGTATTACAAAGATGACCGTAATCATTTTCGGCAGCTCATACGGTACTAATTAGTGAAGCTCAAGAGAGAGGAGAAATACATAAGTTACTTCCACAAACCCATAGTCCAGAGGTGGACTACTCCCTCTTCATCATGGGACGGTGGATAAGTCGTTAGAGAAGATGGAGACCACGCCGGCAGCGCCCCGCCGGAGTTTTCCACCTCCAATCTGCAACTCCGGGTCTCTGTTTCGTGGTTTCTATGTTTCTGCGGCGCTCCTTCCAGAGAACGTCGGGGGGCTATTTTTATAGTCGGTTTTAGGTCAAAACCGAGTCGGTGGAGGAAAGATCGATGGCAACAGAGCTCCGAGGACCAAAAGGAGGGGTCCCACGCGGCCCATGTACCTGGCCGCGTGGGCCCACTCAACTTTGGCCTCCGGCTTCCTTTCGTGCGCTTCCTTGGCTCCTACGCTTTGTTCCTTCCAAAAACTGATGCCCGTAAAATATTAGGTCATTTGGACGTCGTTTGGGTCCCTGAAACATTAAAATATAGAAAACAGGGTTTTCTGACTGTGCAGGGTTAATTCCATAAAAATAGGAAACATACCAAATATTCCCAAAATCATTATAAAACAGTGATATAACCCTTATATGATGCAAATATGACTGGAATATAAGTAAAATATGCAAAGTTCATGTATGCATTTTACATGCATCAACATCCCCAAGCTTAACCTATACTCGTCCTCGAGTATGAAGGTGATAAAACTAACATGGACTTTGCATTTTAATACTATCAAAGGATATCAAAGATGATTACTATTGCTACATAGAGTCAAATGATTCATTCTTAAAAGGAGTAGCAATATGCAAGATAGATTATGAAGTGATATCAAGTATCCAATGCAAGGATGTTCAATGATAATTCACAAAGTGTAACATGAATGAAAAAGTACTATGGACCACAAGTATGCATAATGATAAGTAAGAACATCCTACAATGGTCATAGAGTATTGATGAAAATCTGAATATAAAAGGTGGACACTTTGGAAAGATATATATGAGTAGAGGGAAAGCATGAATAAGTTTCATCTAACTTCTGAACTTCTCTACTTAAGTTAATGATTGTAATGTGGTAATCCTTGGTGTCAAGCTCTCATTCCCCTATCATAGCATCTTGAATGATTAAGTTTAAAGTGAAAGCAAATATGAGTAGTGTGCTTGACAAAGTACAGGTTGAAAGTCTCATGCCCCTTGAATACAAGTACCTACTCCATGTGTTACTCAACTTGGGAAACAAAGCAAGTTCAAGTTAAATATCATTGTAAGTAATAATAGTATCATTAAGAGCGTCAACTGGGGTACCTCTTGTCCCAGGATATGGAACAAGCCCATATCAAAATGACAAGACAAACAAACACAATGAACAATCTCAACACCCTTTTTATTTACCATTAGATAGCTTTTTATTGTAAGGTGTATCACAGAAGGTTCACCATAGCATGTAAGTAAATTTCCACCATGAATGATGCATGGCTTAGATTAGCGGCCCAGGCATCTCTCTAACCATTTATACAAACTCATTTAAACTACTTCATTTCCACATTTATTTCACCCATGGTAAGCATCCATAAACAAAAGTACATGATATCAACTAAATGAATGAAGTGCATGTTGAAAGCTTGCCATGTGATAGCACATATGAGCTAACTCTCAACCAAAGACATTTGTCAAGCCCACAACATCATAATTTTAATCACAATGGGTCATGTTTATTTATGCAATGAAAGTAAAGTGTGCATCAAGTTCGAGAGAGCTCTATAACCAACTTTTCCCATAACAATCAATAACACAAGCATTTTCATTCAGAGTATAGATAACACAAATATCATGATAAACATACTCGGAATAGCATAAAGCTAATAGGTAGATATGGTGGACTCACTGGAAAAACTTTGGTTGAAGGTGTTGGAAACAAGTTTTTACTTGTTGGAATTTTTGGGCTAGCAAGAGGGAGAAAGTTGACCATCTAAATGCATGCATGAGTGTCCATAGAACTAACTAATCCATGTTAAACAAAGTAAAATAACATTCAGCACAAAACATGAATAAAAGATAGCTTGATAAAATACTTGCAAATTATTACTCATTAACAAGCTCATGAATCATGCAACTATATGTATCTTTTAAAATCAACTTCAACATCCCTTTTCCCAATCTAATAATAGCATCCAACATAAATCAACCCAAATTTCCAGTAGCTCTCTCATATATAAATGATAGTGTGGTGGTCTCACAAAATAAAAATCAAACAAAAAAACAAAAAGACGCTCCAAGTTTATGCGATAAAGTGTTTCGATCGAAAAACAGAAGTTAGACGTGTGCAAACCGAGAGTGTGTAGGTCCAGTGGGGTTGTCTTCACATCCCCAAGCTTATGGTCTTCACCATCCTTGGATAGCTCTTGGTGCATCTCCTCTAATCCCTGTGAAAAAACTTCAAAACACCGTTTCTCCCATTTCTTTTCTGTGGGGTGCATTAGTAGTGATAAACAAATAGATTTCTTGCTGCATATAATCCTTAGACAAAAATTCATATGAATGTCCAGAAAGTGTATAATGTTGTATGCCTACTCATAAACTCAATTGGATAAAAAGATTCAAGTTAAAAGTTCATAGCATGCATCAAACAAAATGGGACAGAATCTGTCCAGAAAAACAGCAGCAGCAAAACGTATTTTTCTACCCTACTTAAACTTTGTCGAAAAATTCCGAAAAAATGCATGCATACAGAGGATGAAAAGTTGCAACTACAGTTCAAATATGAGCTCATTTGGAGTTACAGAATAAGAATTAAAAATCATACCGTGCACTGATTCGTGCAGGAATAAAATCTCCGAACGCTATAAGCAACTTCTTCAAACCAAAATAGGTAAAACTTGGCACTTTATTAAAAATTCCAGAAACTAAACTATAAACAGTATCTTGTTACAGCAATAGGACACAAAGAAAATCACAAATAAAACAACCGGGTTGCCTCCCGTAAAGCGCTTTCTTTATAGCCATATAGCTAGGCTTCTTACTTGATGTTTATAGAGGACGAAGCTCATGAGGGAGCTTGAACTTTGATGTGTCCCTCTTCCTTGGAAGTGTTCCATGCACTTCTTGTGTGGAAACTGAAACTTCACATTCCCTTCTTTTGAATCAATGATAGCACCTGTGGTACGAAGAAAAGGTCTTCCAAGAATAATTGGACTAGAGGTTTTATTCCCCATATCCATGATTAGAAAATCAACAGGCACAAATGTCATATGTAACTCTACCATAACATCACTTACTTTTCCTAAAGCATGTTTAATGGAATCATCAGCAAGTGCAAGTTCAATAGAGCATTTTTCAAGATTTTTCAATTCAAGTATTCATATAGTTCTTTAGATAAAACAGAGACACTAGATCCTAGATCAAGTATAGCATGGTGTGTCTCTTTTCCAATGGTTACTAGGACTTTGGGAATCCATATATCCCCAAGCTTAGGTGGTATCATAGCCTCTTGGTTGTACCTAGCAATCTTTTTTTTCACATGATTAGCAATATAAGAACCAAAACCAGCTTGGTTAGAGTTGATGGAAGGATCACTTGCAAATTTTTGTAAGATAGATATTAATTCATGCAAGCTACAATTCTCTAAGTCAAGCAATGGTTCCTTGACTTCACTAAGCATTTTAACTTCCTCAACTTTCTTTTCCTTTTTAACCCAAACTTGTTGCTTAACAGGAACTTCTTTCACATGTTTAAATGATGAGTCTTTTCTTATTGAATCACTAACACAAACCAGCTTTTCCTCAATTCTATTGAGGTAAACATCTTTTTCAAGAAATTCCTTCTCACATAATCTTAGTTTATGCATGACATTAACTAATTCATTGTTTATCTTGGGAATAATGTTTTCAGAATAAGATACTAGTTGTTCAAAATCCTTTTACTTGGTAGCTTCTCTAACTTAGTTTCAAATTTATCTTTGGATAATGCAAGTGCTACCGCGGTGTCCTCCAACTTTTTCTTGCTACCCACAAAGCTACCAAAGATTCTTCTAAGTGTCATGGCTGCACAAGGTGGTGTTGACAACACAAAACTTCCCCCTGTAGCCCCATCTAAAGCATTTTGGTACCAAGGGTCTATTCCATAATAGAAGTAAAGGTTTAGCTTTTCATCTTCACAAGGTGTAGGATCTTCATAGTGCATCCTATTAATTCTTACCCAAGCATCTTTTAATGTTTCTCCATGATATTGTTTAAAATTAGAAACCGAATTCAATGGAGGACTCACTCCTTGTTTGTTTCCCAGAACCATGATTGCAAGTTTTTATGTGTTTTTTAATTTTTTATGCAAAACTGAAAATAAAATGCAAACCAAATTAAAAATATGCAAGACAATGACAAAACAAGATAAATTGCTTTGAAGGTAAAGATGGATAAGATGATGCTCACGTAGGTGCAACCTCCCCAAGCTTAGGTGTTAGCACAAGTTGGTGATGAAGTTGACTTGGTGAGATATCCTTGGATAAACCCGACGCCAGAAAATAGCTAGTGCAGGGACCCTTGGATAAACCTTTCAGCAATGATTCCCCGGCAACGGCGCCAGAAAACAGTCTTGATGGCCCTTCACGTAGTTACCTGCGTGAAAAGTAAATGGGTTAGGTTGAGACTCCAAGTGCAGAGTGTGTAGTAAGTGGAAGACGTGTTTTCCCCACGAGGGGTGACTCGAGGGTTTAATATCGAACTCTCGGGGAATCAGTAGTGAAGATTTATCTTTCCTATCCTTCTTTTGGTTACCTACAAAACAAAGTAAATGTTTTGGTCCTCAACCTCACCTAGTGGTTGTCAAGCACAAGGTGTGAGAATGATATCAAGATAATATGCAATGCAAACAAGAAATAAATATGCAATGGTGGTAAATAAATATGCAAGGATGGTGGTAGCAATGATAAATGATATTTTTGGGTTTTATATGATGAATGCAAGATGTAAAAGTGTTTTTGTATTTTCGGATTTTTAAATGGCAGAAAATGGAAAAGTGGTAAAAGTGGTTGGAAAGGTGTTTCTTATGATTAAAAATGGACCGGGGTTCATGGTTTCACAAATGCACTCTCTCTTTAATAAAGTGGTAGACAATGGAACACTAGAGTTGACATATGAGATTGCAACACAACAGTTTAATGACAAGTTATAATTATATGGGCATCACGTCCTAACATAGAGACCTTTTGGTTATTAGTCTCTCTTATACTCCACCAAGATGCGAACTAAATCATAACACCTCAGTAATTAAGATAACTCAGAGTATAGCAATAAGTATCATGACATGAAGTTAAAATAAGAACATGCTAGATCTAGTCATGGAGGAAGTGGCAATGGTCACACCCACACCTCCGGTAGCATGGTATTTCTTTTTATCCCTAGTGAGGCAACAAAGTAAGGTAGAGATACCCAAGTAGATCGCAGAACTTTCTCTCACGTTCACTGCACTAGCCACCCCCGTTACTCCAACTAATGCACACGTTCCCCCTCACACGCTCTCATAAACATGCTTGATCATGACAAGTAAATAAGAACGGGGTACATAATATGCATCTACTTTCATAACTGAAACAAAACCATTGCAATCTCAAACATATATTAACTCATAAAAAGATCCACCACAAAGGTATTACATAGATGACCGTAATCATGTTCAGCAGCTCATACGGTACTAATTAGTGAAGCTCAAGAGAGAGAGAGATACATAAGTTACTTCACAAACCCATAGTCCAGAGGTGGACTACTCCCTCTTCATCATGGAGATGGTGGAGAAGTCGTTGGAGAAGATGGAGACCACGCCGGCAGCGCCCCGCCGGAGTTTTCCCCCTCCAATCTGCAACTCCAGGTCTCTGTTTCGTGGTTTCTGTTTTCTGCGGCACTCCTTCCAAAGAACGTCGGGGGGCTATTTTTATAGTCGGTTTTAGGTCAAAACCGAGTCGGTGGAGGAAAGATCAACGACAACGGGGCTCCGAGGACCAAAAGGGGGGGTCCCACGCGGCCCATGTACCTGGCCGCGTGGGCCCACTCAACTTTATCCTCCGGCTTCTTTTCGTGCGCTTCCTTGGCTCCTAGCTTTGTTCCTTCCAAAAACTGATGCCCGTAAAATTTAGGTCATTTGGACGTCGTTTGGTCCCTGAAACATTAAAATATAGAAAACAGGGTTTTCTGACTGTGCAGGGTTAATTCCATAAAAATAGGAAACATACCAAATATTCCCAAAATCATTATAAAACAGTGATATAACCCTTATATGATGCAAATATGACTGGAATATAAGTAAAATAATGCAAAGTTCATGTATGCATTTTACATGCATCACCTGCCGGATGGATCGATCAACTGCTGGCTGTACTTCCAGCAGGTCTTCGTCAGGAACTTCTCCAGCACCTACAAGCGCCCGGCTCGCCCTCGCTAGCTAGCTAGCTGCACCCAGGGAAAAACCGAGTCCGACCGCGACTACCTGACGAAATGGTCAAGCCTGCGCAACACCTGCGAGGCAGTCCACGACATCCAGGCAGTCGGCTTCTTCATCAACGGCTGCCGGGAGGGCACGATGCTCAAGCACCGGCTGCTCCTAGACGAGCAAAAGTCCATAGTGGAGCTCATGACCATAGTAGACAAGTACGCCACGGCCGACTCCGCCATGAGGATCCCAATGCAGATAGATGCAGCGGCAGGCCACAAGAAAAGCCGGCTGCGAGAGAAACAAGGCGGCCCTAGCAACGACAACTGAGGTGGCCACGACAACCGTGACATCCGGGACAATGGAGGCAACCGCGACAACCGCGACCGCCGCGACGATCGAGATCGAGACAGCCGAAGAAGAGAAGCGGCGCACCAGACGGGCAATACGAGAACCGTGCCGTCAACACAACCGAGGCCGGCCAACCGGCTGGCGATGACGGTGGGAACCGGAATCCCCGCCAGTGGAACATGCCAGAAGGGCGATACGAGGACCGCCAGTGGGCGAAGCCAACGTACCTGTTCGTGGACATGATGAACGGCCCATGCCGGTACCACAGCGTCTCCGGGAAGCCAGCCAGCCATACGACGGCGTGCTGCAGCTGGACTCCCCGTCTGCAGCGCGGAGAGGGTCCGCCGCCTCCAGCACCGGCCCACCCCCTCCCCAAGGCGGCATCAACATAGGCAACAACCAGCGCAATGAGCGCCCAAGACAGCCGGCTGCCGCAGCCGGCACATCTCGTGACATGTACCCCAACAAGGATGCCGCATACGTCATCTCCATCATCGAGCGCAACGACAAGCGCAGCCAGCGGCTGCGCGTCGCAGAGGTGAACGCGGTCATCCCCGCCGTCCAGCAGCTGATGGACTGGGCGAACCAGCCCATTTCCTTCGGACCCAAGGACCACCCGGATATAATGCCGAACCCCGGGGGCTACAGCTTGCTCCTCGACCCCACCTTCGTCACCGACCAAGAGTTCGCCGTCACCTTCTCCTGAGTGCTCATCGACGGAGGAAGCAGCATCAACATCCTGTACAAGGACACCGCCGACAAGCTGGGGATAACCGAGGCCCGGATGAATCGCAGCCGGACGATCTTCCACGGCATCGTGCCGGGGCAGTCCTGCACACCACTAGGCGCACCAGACGGCAATACGAGAACCGTGCCGTCAACACAACCGAGGCCGGCCAACCGGCTGGCGATGACGCTCGGAACCGGAATCCCCGCCAGTGGAACATGCCAGAAGGGCGATACGAGGACCGCCAGTGGGCGAAGCCAACATACCTGTTCGAGGACATGATGAATGGCCCATGCCGGTACCACACGTCTCCGGGAAGCCAGCCAGCCATACGATGGCGTGATGCAGCTGGACTCCCCGTCTGCAGCGCGGAGAGGGTCCGCCGCCTCCAGCACCGGCCCACCCCCTCCCAAGGCGGCATCAACATAGGCAACAACCAGCGCAATGAGCGCCCAAGACAGCCGGCTGCCGCAGCCGGCACATCTCGTGACATGTACCCCAACAAGGATGCCGCATACGTCATCTCCATCATCGAGCGCAACGACAAGCGCAGCCAGCGGCTGCGCGTCGCAGAGGTGAACGCGGTCATCCCCGCCTCCAGCAGCTGATGGACTGGGCGAACCAGCCCATTTCCTTCGGACCCAAGGACCACCCGGATATCATGCCGAACCCCAGGGGCTACAGCTTGCTCCTCGACCCCACCTTCGTCACGAGCAAGAGTTCGCCGTCACCTTCTCCCGAGTGCTCATCGACGGAGGAAGCAGCATCAACATCCTGTACAAGGACACCGCCGACAAGCTGGGGATAACCGAGGCCCGGATGAATCGCAGCCAGACGATCTTCCACGGCATCGTGTCGGGGCAGTCCTGCACACCACTAGTAGGGAAACCCTATATAGGTAGGTTGGCACTCTGTGGCGCACCCTTAATTGGTGCGCCACAGAATTATTTTTTGTGGCGCATGTGGTTTAGTGCGTCAGAGAAAGTCACATTTCTGTGGCGCACCAAACCACATGCGCCACAGAAACTAGACATTCTGTGGCGCACCAAGCCTGGTGCGCCACAGAAAGTCACATTTCTGTGGCGCACGTGGCCAGGTGCGCCACAGAAAGTTATCTGGGGGGCGGGTTAAAATTTGAAAAAAATAATTCTGTGGCGCACCTGGCAGGTGCGCCACAGAAAGTTGACATTCTTGCAGAAAGTTGACATTCTTGCAGGAAGTTGACATCCACAGATTTTTTTTACAAATCCCACCCCCCCCCCCCCCCCGCCCCACCCGTGGATCGCCTTTTTAGTCTTGCAGGAAGTAAAGGAAAATGATAAAAATTTCAATAAATAAAATCCACTGACATGTAGTTAGATTTGAGTGTCTAGTAGGTATAGAAATTTTGAAATATGTATTTTGAACTTTTCTGCAACAAACAGGAAAAAAACTTGTAACGGCCATAACTTTTGCATACGACGTCGAAATAACGCAAATAATATGTCAAAAAAATTCCAAAAGATTCCTCAAATTCAAAAAGAAAAAAAAGTTATTTCAAACAGACGATTTTTCGCAGCAAAATCAAAAGAAAGAAAAAAAGAAAAAAATTAAAAAAATTCAAAAATTTAAAAAGTCCAAAAAAGACACAGAAATGTATAACAAAGAAGATTGTTGAAGTTTTTTGATTTTTTGAAGTGTTTTGACTTTTTTGAATTTTTTGAATTTTTTGGAGTTTTTTGAATTTTTTGGAGTTTTTGACTTTTTTTGAATTTTTTTTGATCTTTCGAAACTTTTGAATCTCCTTTTGAAACTTTAGAAGTTTTTGAAAAATCTGAAATTTAAAAACACACATTTATAACACATACCACACATATACACATACAAGACTTAAGAGGGTTCAAATGATATATATATCAATAAGAACTTGAGTAGCACAAGGGTAGGTGAACTGGGTGGACTTAGAAGTTAAGCGTGCTAGGGTTGGAGCAATTTGAGGATGGGTGACCTAGCGGGAAGTTATCAGTTCAAAAAATTCAAAAAATATGAAAATAATTCCAACAATTAGGATTTTTCATATTCTGATTTTTCTGGATTTTTTTTGAAACTTTTTATATTTTTTTGCATTTTTTGAATTTTTTGAGAATTTTGTGGCGCACCAAGCCAGGTGCGCCACAGAAATAATTTTTGTGGCGAGAATTCTGTGGCGCACCTGGCTTTTCTGGGGTGCGCCACAGAAAACCAAATTGGTGCGCCACTAATAGCCTTTTCTGTACTAGTGCACCAATCGACACCGTCCGGCTGGATGTTGTCTTCGGAGAAAAGAAATTTTTTTGCCGTGAAAGCATCTGTTTCGAGGTGGTGAACCACCGCAGCCCCTACCACGCCATCCTGGGCCGCCCGGCTTTCGCCCAATTCATGGCCGTACCCCATTACGGCTACCTGAAGATGAAGCTGCCGGGCCCAAGCGGGATCATCACCATAGCAGGCGATTTCAAGCGCTCCATGGCATGCGCCTCGGCCGGCTCGAAGCTCGCCGAGTCGCTGGTAGCGGCTGAAGAGTTCAAGGAGATCAGGCGCGCCGTGGCAGCCGAGAACCCGGAAGTTCCATGTGCAAAGAAGCAGGCGGGCGAGACGCAATTCCAGGCCCAGAAAGATAGCAAGCAGGTCCCACTGGACGCAAGCAAGCCGGACGGGAAGTTCCTCACCATCGGCAACACCCTCAGCGACAAATAGGAAGGCGAGCTCATCGAATTCCTCCGTGAGAATCGGGACATCTTCGCATGGTCTCCCAAAGACATGCCAGGTGTACTGACGGAGTTCGATGGGCACTCTTTACATGTCAAGCCGGATGCTAGACCGGTCAAGCAACCTCTTCGTCGCTTCGGAGAGGAGAAGAGAAGAGCAATCAGAGAAGAAATCGCCCGGCTACTCGACGCGGGTTTCATCATGGAAGTACACCACCCAGACTGGCTGGCCAACCCAGTTCTGGTGATGAAAAAAATAACACCAGGTCCATGTGCATCGACTACACCAGCCTCAACAAAGTGTGCCCCAAGGACCCCTTCGCCCTGCCGCGCATCGAACAAGTCATTGACTCCACGGCCGGCTGCGACTACCTGTCCTTCCTGGACGCATATTCCAGCTACAACCAGACCAAGCTCCACCCGGATGACCACCTGAAGACCGCATTCATCACTCCCTTTGGAGCATACTGCTACACGGTCATGTCCTTTGGCTTGAAAAATGCCGGCGCCACTTACCAGAGTGCATGCAGAAATGCTTGCACGATCAGATCGGGCGCAACGCCCACGCCTACGTCGACGACATAGTCATCAAGACCAAAGAGCGCTGCACCCTCATCGACGACCTGAGAGAAACCTTTGCCAACTTGCGCAGTTTCCAGATGAAGCTGAACCCGACCAAGTGCGTTTTCAGAGTAACGGCTGGCCAGCTACTCAGTTTCCTCATCTCCGCGCGAGGGATCGAGGCCAACTGTTGGGACCCCGGACTAGCTGTCCGAAATACCCTTGTGCCTACAGCATCAGCGATCCCATGATCAGTGTGTCGCTGAGCACAATCGAACTGGTATCAACAGAACATCCATAAATACCGAATGAATATACTTACTTGATTGAAGCCGTAACCTCAACAGGTACTTGCAGCGGAAATCATCAAACAACGTGGAGCCCAAGTCATTTGCCATAACCCTACAGGCAGCTGACTGGGAGGCGCCCTAGTTCGCATCGACGCCATTGACATCTTCTTCTACGAACTGCTCATCTTCAAAATCTGGCTAAGCCAATAGCCAGGGACGAAACCAATATGAGTGCATTTGATTGTACTCGCAAACTACCCCCGCATGAACATGCACTAGTTTAATAAGACTTTTATTTTTAGAAAGACATCTCTATATCTTTGTTGAAAAAGAAAAGGATAGACTTTTTATTTAACAAAACTTTGTTTTGAAATCTCACACACTTAAAATAAGACTTTTTATTTAACAAAAAGAATTTCCATCTAATATCCCCATATAGGGTGTCAAAATAATATACTTGTATTTTGGAAAAAGGGTTTTCAAAATCATATCTTTAGTGGCCAACACCACATAAATCACTTATGCTCTTTATAAGTAAAACATGTGAACCAAAATAGATGTATATAGATGCAAGCTCAGAGAAGTAGCTTGCCTGATTTCAGCATAATGTCCCTGTACTTTTCCTCACTGAACAGAGAAATAAACTCCGATTCTTCTTCAATAAATCCTCTCCAAGGGTCACTCTGACAGCGTTGTTTTCGAGCGTCGCCAAAAGAAACAACACTCAATACACCAAACAAAACCACAAGTGATACACAAACAAGTAATAAACCACAAGCATCAAACTAATCATTCGAGCAACAAACTAAGATCTACACTTACAATGGCATTATACTAATCATTAGTCCAACACTATACCCATGCTAGGAACATAGATCCCATAACTATCTTAGGCAAAGATGAACAACAAACATCTTTATTTAAACATGAAATACTTCAGACAAAACTTAAGCCACCAATTAATCTCTGTAATTCAACATATTTTACCAAGCTAATGTAGAGACATTAACAAGATACTCAAGCTAGTACTCAATTTAAAGACAACCAAGCTAAACGTGCTACTCAAAGCAAGGAGGCACTAGTCCTACTACCAGTCAAAACAAACTAACGTCTAGTCCAACATACACTCAGATTGTAACAACTCAAAGCTAATCAAGGAACTTTTATTAACAGAAAGTCTACTTAAACAACAAGCTTGGGACTGGTAATACGGGTCGTGAGGGTATTGCGGTGGAACTCCGACTGCTTAATCTATCGATGCATAAAAACACCGGAAAGTAACAATCAATAACCACATAAGCAAACAAGTGCAATGCACAAACACATGATGACATGACATTTTAAATGCACTGGAATTACTATAACAATATCTAGCAATTTAAATGGGGTGCAAATATAATTATTCCAACAAGGGAAGAAATATAACCCCACATTTACTTAATGTTTTCCATAACTTCTAAATCATACAGTGCTACAATTGCGTTCCGATATGCATGCAAATGATGTTACTGGTTAGTTCATATTTTTATGAGCATTTCGATGTAAAGAACACATTTTTCTGATGAACCATTAAAAAGTTATTGAATTTATAAACTGCCTTTTAAATCTGCCATCTTAGCGAATTCGCTTAAACAGCAGTAAAACTAATTATCCAGGTTTGGAAAAATGGTGGAACATGAAGTAGATTAATTGCTGAACATTTTGATAGGTCAAACTTAATTTTTTTATCATTATTTTTAAAGTTGTGGATTTTCCAAAACTGCTTTCCATTCTGCCATTTTAATTATTTTAATAAAACAGCAACTAACTAAATTAGTTGGATGTGTAACTTATGCCAACAGACATATTTTATTTTTCTGAACGTTTTGGTATCTTATTTGCAATTTTTGGACAAGTATTCAAATTGTTATGGATTTTAGAAGTTTAAACAGTTTTCAGTCTTTTTATTATTTTTCCAGAAACTCCAGTCGAAATGTTTTTCACTCGGCCCGGGCTAGCCTGTGCCACTGACCCGTGGGGCCCGTGGACACGCTGGCAGCCACGCAAGCGCGCGCGGCCCACCGAAGGTTTGACCGCGGCGAAGCCACGACCGGCGCGCGCTGGGCGCGGTGACCGCGTCAGCGTCGAGCACGGACTCGACGGCACGGCGTGCGCGGAGGCGAGCTACGGGGCGCGTTCGACGTGCGTGAACACAACGAGCATAACTACGGCGGCGCCGCTACCCAAGGGTCACCGGAGACGCCGGAATCGACAACGACTATCGGCGGCCGGCGGCAAGCTACGGCGGTGCTAATTCTACGCGACGAACTAGCACGATAGGAAGGAAATGGGAATGTCCCGGAGGACGGTGTGCTCACCCTCGTCGCGTGGGTGTGCTCGGATGGGACTAAGGAGGTCGGAGACGGCGGCAATACGGCGGCGGAGCTTCGGTCGGAGTCGAGGAAGACGAGGACGACCCGCTCGATTTGCAGCCTCCCAGCTCAATTCCTTGGACGAGGATGTAGAGGACGTCGAGGCGGAGAGACTGGTGGGCTTCGATCTTCTCTGTGTGCTAGATAATGGAGGCGATTCGTCGACGAATGTGAGCTACGGTTCGGCCATGGCAGAAGGAAGAGAGAGCGAGAGAGAGATGGAGCAGGTGGGCAAATGAGTGAGGGTGAGAGGACCAGAGCGACCTCGTGGTGATCTTATCCCCTTCACGCGGTAGGTGGAGCGTGGGCACAGTGGCGAGCTCGCCACTGGTGCCATGCCGCTGCCACGGTGGTGAACAGAGGAAGAGGACGACCAATTTGCAGAAAACCCCCTGTACTTTCCTCATTTCATGTTTCTTTTATTTCCAGTAGCACTTTAGGGATTTTATTGAGGAACTACAACATTTTAGAAAAATCTAGAATTATTCATGTAGCCTCCACACATCATGTAGACGCTCCACAAAAATTGGTGTATCAAAATAAAATGTTTTGAACCACATTTGTTCATAGGTTTTAAATATGTTATTTTTGGAAAAACCAATTTAATACTCCTTTGGTATTTCAAAAAAAACAAGTGAGAGATATTGTTTTGAACTCTTGGAACTTCCTTGACAAATATAGGATGCCAAAGTATTTTTGTTTTGCAAGTTTGAACACTTTCATTGATTTGAATTTCATTAAGGCAAGTTTGGCATTTATTTTAAAATGGTGCCAAACCAATTAGTGTATTGTTTCGCAAATTAATATGGATGCCATGATGCAATGAAACACAAAAAGTGGAAATACCAGTTTCACATTGAAAAGTATATTTATTTGAGGAGGGAGTGATATGGAAGTGAGGGGATTATGATTTCCTCTCATTCCTAGAATTTTATAAGGTAAGATAATTATTATGACAAAGCATAGAAATATGGAGAGAGAGAAATTTAAATAAGATTATCTCTTTTAATTGGGACTTTATTTTAAGTGTGGTGGGAAATTTAAGCAAGGAAATAGCAATCAACACAAATATAAGTCAAACAAGCAAACAATATGAGTTTTCAACCAAATTTCAAATATTCATATAGGTCGTGGGATGGCAATCAAGCATCATCATGCCAAGTATGGTATTGAAACAGGCTTAGTTCAATAATTTGATACTTTTCAAAAGGGTTGATAAAATATATGGGTAGTATATTTCCCACTCTTATTATTTCCCAAAAGAATGAAAGTATGAGTTTGAAATAAGAGTTACAGATTCAAGAGAGATATCAAGGTTGTAGATAGTATATAGATCTCCATAGTTTTGGGAACACATAATTTTGGAAATACTTTTGGTTTCTCAAGAGTGGGTATTTTTGTGGTTGCTAAACCAGTATCATTGAATTGGACTTTGGCCAGAAATAAGAATGGAAAAGATATATGGAATATTTTCTTGTCATGACATGATCACCAAAGTTTAATATATTCTTACTTAGGTTGGGTTCTTAGGTTAATATTTACTAGTCAATCAACTAAAACAACAAGTCACACAAGGTCCAACATAGCAATGGGAAGGAAAGCACAATCATTAGTAAAGTATTTCAAAAAGTTTTTGTTGGCTCAGAATTTTGGGTCTTGTAAAACTAAGGTTTTTCTTAGTTCCAAAATTTTGGATGTGACACCAACCCAGACAAGATCACTGCCATTGAGGGCATGGAGCAGCCAACCGGGCTAAAAGACATCCAGAAGTTTGCCGGCTTCCTGGCCTCGCTGAGCAGGTTCATCAGCCGGCTGGGCGAAAAGGCCCTACCCCTGTACCACCTGTTGAAGAAAACCGGCAAGTTCGTCTGGACGGACGAAGCAGATGCGGCCTTCGCCGAGCTCAAGAAGGCACTGTCCAAGGTACCGGTCCTGGCGCCGCCTGCTCCAAAGGAGCCCATGCTCATGTACATCGCCGCCACCAACCGGTGCGTCAGCATCGTCGTGGTGGTGGAGCGCCAAGAGGAAGGCATGGAGCACCCGGTCCAGCGGCCGGTCTACTACGTGAGTGAGGTCCTCTCACAGTCGAAGCAGAACTACCCCCACTACCAGAAGCTCGTGTACGGCGTGCACATGGCGGAGAAGAAGCTGCGCCACTACTTCCAAGAGCACGTCATCACCGTGGTGAGCACTTTTGAAGGTATAATTTGGCTACTAGGCATTTTATAAGCCAAATTGATTTAAATGATTTTGCTTAGATTATTGGTTTGACAAATATATTTGGACTTGCTGTTTAGTTTAAAATGCTGGCCGGATGAGACTCAAGTACAAATACCACGACGCCAGAGCAAGCGTACAAAGTTATTTCTTGAAGACCAATATGAGAAGTCCTAGCCAGCCTCGGAGGCCAAGCCAAAGGATGTTTGCAAAGTTGTGAAGTCAGAAGTCACATGCACGTGAGAGCTGATATGCAAACGCAATTCATCGTTATTATCTGGTGTGGTTAGCGTCCTGGTCGGAATATTTTATTCTAGTGAACAATGGTATGGTCGACGTACAACAGATGAAGCAAACTATTGAACCAGGCGAAATATGTGGAGTATTTCCTGAACTAATGGCAACCGAACTATTTTATTCTAGTGAAGAATTTGGCTGCTAGATATTTATAAGCCAAATTAGTTTTGAATTATTGTGGTTCGGTTATTAGTTGACATATTTATCTGAACTTTCTATTTAGTCAGAAAAACAACAGCCTTGGTTGAAGCCCAAACAAGATGTCGGAAGAGCAGATATTGAAGCAGGAAAAGAATATATGGAGTGCTTGCTGAACCGCCGAGGACAAGTCTGGAGTATATTCAGAGATAAGCTAGGTTAAAAACGCAGATGCATAGGACAAGTCCTAGCAGGTCTCGGCGCCAGGCTGAAGGCGTATTGGAGATTACTCAATCACGTACGGCAAGTGCCCTTGTTTGTTAGGATCGCACGTACTGGTACTAGCCGGATTGATTTAAAATTAGGAATACTTGGATTCGGCTTGCATGCCAAGGAAAGCTTCCGTGTCCTACCCTGTACGCCAAAGACCAGGCTACCTATATAAATATGGGTATACGGCCGATTGAAGGAGAAACCAATCGATATACACCAAAATCCAATCTACTTTTTACGTACTGTTTTCTATTTCGTTTTTCTCCTGCCGAGTTCTGGTTCATCTAGGGTTTGGTGATCTTTGCCGTTTTGCGCTGAAAAGCGGCCGTCTTTCCTCTCCGAAATTGAGGAATTCTTTGTTGCTTTGCTCGTAAAGCAATCGTTTTGTCGTCACGAAAGTACGACGGTTATCGTGGTGTTGCGCAATTTTGCGTGGCAACACAATTGGCGACTCCGCTGGGGACGAAGAACAAGAACATATACACGATGAACACCGACCTCAACAACGGGAGCGACATCGACCCGGACAACGCCATCGCCGTTACACTCGACGATTTGTCAGAAAATGATCGGCGCGAGATTGAACGGGAGGTTGAAGAATATATGGCTGAACAGATGAAACTGAAATTGGCTGGATACCGGAAGATCAGGAACGGCATCGTCAAAAAGGTAACTACGCCGAGTCCTTCCGATCTGCTCGGCGCTGAGGTAAAAAAGCCAACCGAAAAAGTTGCTCATCTAATTGATGCATCCGTAGCTAGTAAGCATGATTCTGATATGTCAACTACGGCAAGCGCAATTAGTCAATCAGCAGCTAATAGAGTTGAGAAAGTGCAGGAGCAGCTTGAAATTAGTCTTTCTAGTCATGTTCACTCAGTACTGTTGCCTAGTAGCGATGAAAATTCTGCTCAAAAGCTGATGCCTCCGGCCGGATTAATAAATATTCCTAATTCGGGCGCGTCGGCTAACATTGCACAGCAGCCTCAGGTTTCTTTAAGCAACGATCAAAGTGGCCGAAACTATATCAGTTCGGCTAACAATTTTATTTCTAGTGTTGCTCATCCTACTATTTTAACTTCGGTTGCACCAAATTATCACAGCAATAACCGAAGTGCAATATTTAATTCTAATGTGCAGCAATCTAGTTATCAGACCATAGCATATAATTCAACATCATTGCCACATGTCGGTACAGACGTTACGCGTGGGCCGCTACCCGATTCATATGTGAGTGGATCTCCGTTGCAAACATCACATGCTCCAATTTCATTGCCGGAGTTTTCGCCGGGTGCTTGCGTTTCATCTGTTTCACAAACAAGTTCTCTACAGCCCAATGAAAGTTTTAAGGATAAGCTTGCTAGTATACTTAGAGAATTTGGTTTAGAGCCTGAGGGTAGAGCACGTGCATATCAAAATCCGTACCCTGATTATTTTGACTCTACGCAAGAAAACCGCGCTAAGGAAGTTAAACAGTATAGCCAATTTACAAATAACAGGGAAAAAGAGAAGGATAACCAGGCGGTTAATGCCTTAGAATATAATAATTCGGCTAGTGAGGATGACGTTGACATATGTGTAGCCGAATGGGTTCAAACGCCAAAGTCAAATCATTTTGCATGTTCTGCTCTAAAGCGCACACCTGCTAGAAAAAAGAAAGTTAAGTATACTTTTGATGTCAGCAAGTGTGATATAATTTTTGACATATTGCTGCAAGAAAAATTAATTAGAGTGAGAGAAGGTTATATTATTCCATCTCCAGGAGAGTTGGGCAAAGGAGTTTACTGTAAGTTGCACAATTCATTTTCTCACTCTACTAATGATAGTGATGTGTTTCGACCGACAGGTGCAATCGGCCATTAATGACGGACGATTGACATTTACAAAGAATACTAACACGAAACTCAATAGTGATTCTTCTCCTATCAATGTGATTGAGTTCGAGAACAAGAAAGTTCTTATTCGGTCGGATCAGACCGAATCTACCAAAGGTAAAAATGTTGTTGTTGATGCTAGTGCTGCACCGAGGATGATTATACCAAAAAATACAGAAGTAGGAGTGTGGAAAGTCAGTGGAAAAAAGAGACAAACTCCTAGAAAAATGCCGACAGTTAACATGTTGTTGGAAAAATATACTTCACACAAAGCCAAAAATGTGTTTAATCGGCTTGGAGGCGTTAAGCGTCCTACATATTCTCCTTTTGGACATGCAGGTCATCAGCGATGGCGAAAAAATTCATATGACCAGCGCCCGTATTTTTCCATGCAGCCTGCATATTGGCACGGTGCACCTCCTATATATCCACAGTTTGCTCCGTGGGGTTCTAATTCTTGGGCGCCATATCCTACAGAGCCAGCAGATTATTTTCAACCAGGGTGGATTCCATCAGGTGGTGTGTGCAGAAGATCATTGCCTGAAAAAAGAGATCGGTTTAATCTGAAAGTTCGACCACGTGATGCAGTTATTCCAAGGAACCGATCAACGACACATAGTGCAGACGGCAAGAATTATAAGGGAGGCCGCAAGCTCTTCTGGGTGCCGGTGAGGCGTGCTGAACCTGTAGAAAACTCAGAAGATTCGGTTACTTCTCATGGTTTGAAACTTGGTGAAGATCAATCAGCCGAAAGTGTCGAGAATAATCCAGAAGCAAGAAACGCTGATGCAGTATGTTGTGGCTTGATTCAGAGACAAAGTACCAGTTCACAT
The DNA here is from genome assembly GCA_947311845.1 of Poa pratensis. Taxonomy (NCBI): domain Eukaryota; kingdom Viridiplantae; phylum Streptophyta; class Magnoliopsida; order Poales; family Poaceae; genus Poa; species Poa pratensis. The sequence continues at coordinate 1,346,362 of CAMZMU010000076.1, read as the reverse complement.
AATGTTTTAGTGCCTAAAGTGCACACACGTTCAAAGAAGGCCGTACTTGGTAGTGGAAGTGTGTCGGCTGATGCATATGGTTGCATATTCACAGAGTGGACTCCATCAAGGACTAGGTACCGAAAGCCATGGTTTGATCAGGGAGTTAGGCCATGGGATGCCATTGTTACTCGTGCTGATGCTGAGAGGTCAGAGCCAAGAAGTTCAAATCTGCGCCGGAGACACAACGCAAATGGTATAGTGCACAGAGGTGGTCAGAAGTATGCATGGGTTCCAGTAAATCGTGAAAGCCATGCAGAGGATGTTGTCACACGTGATGGAACTGAACATGGCTGCACCCAGAATATTACACCACAAGACACGAGTGTATGTGCTAGTTTGGAGCGTGATGCACAGATGCATTCAGAGAAGGCGGTTGTACCAGCTAGTACTAGTGAGTTAGCTGATGCGTCTACTGATCGACATGCGAGAGGCAACAGAATATTTGAGATCGGTAGTACATCTGATCATCTGAGAGTTACTTCGGCCAAGGACAGAATATTTATCCCAAGAACAACAGCACGACGCTACAGGCCGAGAGACTCGGGGGGCAGCAGAATTAAATCAGTCGCTCCAGGAACTAAACCCGGACCCCAACGGTGCCCAAAGGGACCAACACATACTCAGAAACGGCGTGTGCAACGACTGCGAGCTTTGGAAATAAAGGAAGAAATAGCCGAGAAGAGGCGTGATAAATTGTCCAGTCGGAAAAAACCTATGGTGCCGACATGGAGGGAGAAGCGTATTGTTGGAGAAGGGAGTAAAGCCGCAGATGATACAATTACCGACCCCGTAGATGACACGATTGATGGCAAGGATGCAGAAAATAGCACGGAAATACCTACTGATATGAATGTGAATATAGTGTTCGCGACTTCTGCGGAATTTTGTGCACCAGAAACTTGAAGACCCTATGGCCGATATATTATTCCAAGTATCGTCCTAATAAGATATGGCCGGTATATTATTTGAAGAATCACCCCAACCAGAATTTGGCTGATATATTGTCTAAGATATCGTCCTGAGAAGATTTGGCCGATGTGTTCTTTGGACATCGCCCTAAGCAATTATATGGCCGGTGAAGTCATCAGCATCGACCTAAGGTATTGTTATAGTGTTTTTGATAAATACAATTATACCAAAAACAGGGGGCATGTGTTGAAGGTATAATTTGGCTACTAGGCATTTTATAAGCCAAAATTATTTAAATGATTATGCTTAGATTATTGGTTTGACAAATATATTTGGACTTGCTGTTTAGTTTAAAATGCTGGCCGGATGAGACTCAAGTACAAATACCACGACGCCAGAGCAAGCGTACAAAGTTATTTCTTGAAGACCAATATGAGAAGTCCTAGCCAGCCTCGGAGGCCAAGCCGAAGGATGTTTGCAAAGTTGTGAAGTCAGAAGTCACATGCACGTGAGAGATGATATGCAAACGCAATTCATCGTTATTATCTGGTGTGGTTAGCGTCCTGGTCGGAATATTTTATTCTAGTGAAGAATGGTATGGCCGACGTACAACAGATGAAGCAAACTATTGAACCAGGCGAAATATGTGGAGTATTTCCTGAACTAATGGCAACCGAACTATTTTATTCTAGTGAAGAATTTGGCTGCTAGATATTTATAAGCCAAATTAGTTTTGAATTATTGTGGTTCGGTTATTAGTTGACATATTTATCTGAACTTTCTATTTAGTCAGAAAAACAACAGCCTTGGTTGAAGCCCAAACAAGATGTCGGAAGAGCAGATATTGAAGCAGGAAAAGAATATATGGAGTGCTTGCTGAACCGCCGAGGACAAGTCTGGAGTATATTCAGAGATAAGCTGGGTTAAAAACGCAGATGCATAGGACAAGTCCTAGCAGGTCTCGGCGCCAGGCTGAAGGCGTATTGGAGATTACTCAATCACGTACGGCAAGTGCCCTTGTTTGTTAGGATCGCACGTACTGGTACTAGCCGGATTGATTTAAAATTAGGAATACTTGGATTCGGCTTGCATGCCAAGGAAAGCTTCCGTGTCCTACCCTGTACGCCAAAGACCAGGCTACCTATATAAATATGGGTATACGGCCGATTGATGGAGAAACCAATCGATACACACCAAAAATCCAATCTACTTTTTACGTACTGTTTTCTATTTCGTTTTTCTCCTGCCGAGCTCTGGTTCATCTAGGGTTTGGTGATCTTTGCCGTTTTGCGCTGAAAAGCGGCCGTCTTTCCTCTCCGAAATTGAGGAATTCTTTGTTGCTTTGCTCGTAAAGCAATCGTTTTGTCGTCACGAAAGTACGACGGTTATCGTGGTGTTGCGCAATTTTGCGTGGCAACAAGCACGGCTCCACTCGGAGACATCATCGGCAACAAAGACGCAACCGGCCGGGTCGCCAAGTGGGCAGTCGACTTGGCCCCGCACATGGTCCTTTACCAGCCAAGAACATCCATCAAGTCCCAGCTCATCGCCGATTTCATCGTCGACTAGGCGGAAACACAGTACCTGCCACCTGTGCCCGACTCCGCACACTGGCGGATGCACTTCAACGGCTCCAAGATGTACGAAGGTCTGGGAGCCAGAATCGTCCTCACCTCGCCCAAGGGCAACCTGCTGGAGTACGCCGTGCAGATCCACTTCAAAGCCTCCAACAACGTCGCCGAATACGAGGCCCTCGTCCACGGCCTCAAGCTCGCCAAGGCAATGAGCATCCAGCGCATCCCGTGCTTCGGCGATTCGGATCTAGTGATCCAGCAAACTTCAGGAAATTGGGACGCCAAGGACGCCAACATGGCCTCCTACCGGTTCTTCGTGCAGCAGCTCTGCGCATGTTTCGAGGGGTGCGAATTCCACCACGTGCCCAGAGCCAACAACGAGACGGCTGACATGCTCGCCAAGCTCGGCAGCACCCGGCGAGCCATTCCACCCGGCGTCTTCCTCGAACACGTCTACAAGCCATCCATCACACCGTCACCCGACTCGGAATCCATCATCGTCCTAGGGGCTCGGAGCCCCGCAGCCACACAAGAAAACCCGGGGCTGGGAGTCCGCCACCCGTCAAAGTAACTCGCCGGCTGCCACCTCACCCGGCTACGAGGCGCCAGCCGCACCGTCCTCGAGCTCATCGACAAGACCAGAGCAAACCCGGGGGCTGCTTCGACGCACCCGGGGGCTGGGCAGCCGGATCCAAAAGCCGCCTAGCGGGCGCTAGCCGGCGTCTTCACCGTCCACGAAGTTCCCTCCTGGGCGCAACCGTTCCTCCACTTCCTCGCCAACGGCACACTCCCAGAGGAGGAGGTGCACGCGCGGCAGATCGTGCGCCGCTCCAAGGACTACACCATCATCAACAACGAGCTCTACAAGCGTAGCACGACAGGTGTTTTCTAGCGGTGCGTCGAGCCGGCAGAAGGGCGCCGCCTGCTCGAGGACATCCACAAGGGCGAATGCGGACACCACACCGCATCCAGATCAATTGCCTCGAAGGCCATGCGCTACGGGTTTTACTGGCCGTCTGCTCTAGCCGACGCCGAGCAAATGGTCCGTGCCTGCACCGGCTGCCAGCACTTCAGCATGCAGAAACACACGCCGGCTGCAGCTCTGCAAACCATCCCCATCACCTAGCCATTCGCCGTCTGGGGGTTCGACATGCTCGGTCCCTTCAAGACGGCGCGAAGCGGCATGACTCACCTCCTCGTAGCCAGTCAAGAAGTGGGACGGCTAGACGGTCATCACCTTTTTCCAAGACATCATCTACCCCTACGGCTACCCGCACAGCATCATCACTGACAACGGCACAAACTTCGCCAAGGGCGTCTTCAAGCGTATCTGCGGCGAGAAGGGAATCCGGCTGGACCTCGCCTCGGTGGCTCATCCCCAGTCGAACGGCCAAGTGGAGAAAGCAAACGGCCTAGTCCTAGCCAGAATCCGGCCCCGGCTGGTCGACCCAGTCGAGCGAGCACCCAGATGCTGGATCGAAGAGCTCCCGCATGTACTCTGGAGCCTCAAGACCACCCCCAACCACTCGACGAACTACATGCCCTTCTTCCTCGTCTACGGCGCGGAAGCAGTCCTGCCGGCTGACTTCGAGTTCGACTCCCCTCGAGCCATCCTCTACATGGAGAAAGAAGCCAAGCGGGCAAACGAAGACGGCGTGGACCTCCTCGAGGAGGCACGAGAACTGGCCTTGTCCAGATCGGCCATATACCAGCAGAATCTGCGCCGGTACCACAGCCAGAAAGTGCACCCGGACACGTTCCGCGAAGGAGACCTAGTGCTTCGATGGATCCAAGACACTAAGGGGCTCCACAAGTTGTCCTCCCCTTGGGAGGGCCAGTTCATCATCAGCAGAGCGCTGCGCAACAACACGTACTATCTCACAGACATACGCGAGGAGAAAAAGAACAAGCCGTTTACCCCTTGCGAGGAGGGGGAACGCCCGTGGAACGCCAGCCTCCTCAGGTCGTTCTACTCCTAGAACAAGTGTAACACCCTGTTGTTTCTTTTGAGTAAAAGTTAGCACCCAGTGTTGTTTCTTTGTTCTTCACTGTGGCTAGCCGACTACCGATTCTTGCTTACGTTAGCTTAGTACTGTGCTCGACCCCGACGCCTACTCTCGGATCCGGCTGCAGACCGCAACCCGGCTGACACGTTGGACAGAAACCGGCTAGGGGGCACACGTGAAAGGCCCATAAGAAAGAAACGTCTCCGGCTCGCGACAAAAAAAAACCGCGCCTTCGCTCGCCTGCGTCTAGCCTCTCAAAGATCTCAGTACCATGCGCCCAGCCAGCCGGCCCTCTCTTCGGATCCGGCTACAAGTTCAGATGGCAAGAGCAGGGGTCGCAGAGCCGAGACACGGGAAGGGGCACGGGCGGCAAAACAAGGGCGAGTCGGCCCCTAATCGAATAAAAACCGAAACTAAAATATGCCAACCTTTTCGATTTTGAGGACTAACGATCTAACGAAGGTTCTATGTGTCGTTTTCTGTCGGCCTCACAAACTAACGAAGATCCCTAGTCCAGATTCGACTCAACTGGCTACGCCAGTCGGGCCGAATCTCGGGGGCTAGTGCGCGAAAACCTGGCTATCGCGACCAGTCGGGCAAACTATCGAAGATCCCTAGTCCAGATTCGACACAACTGGCTACGCCTGTCGGGCCGAATCTCGAGGGCTAGTGCGCGAAAACCCGGCTGTCACGACCAGCTGCGCAAACTATCGAAGATCCCTAGTCCAGATTCGACTTAACTGGCTACGCCAGTCGGGCCGAATCTCGGGGGCTAGTGCGCGAAAACCCGGCTGTCACGACCAGCCGGGCAAACTATCGAAGATCTCTAGTCCAGATTCGACCCAACTGGCTGCGCCTGTCGGGCCGAATCTCGGGGGCTAGTGCGCGAACACCCGGCTGCCACGTCCAGCCGGGCAAGCTATCGAAGATTCCTACTCCAGATTCGACCCAACGGGTTACGCCAGTCGGGCCGAATCTCGGGGGTTAGTGCGCGAACACCCGGCTGCCACGACCAACCGGGCAAGCTATCGAAGATTCCTACTCCAGATTCGACCCAACGGGCTACGCCAGTCGGGCCGAATCTCAGGGGCTAGTGCGCGAAAACCAGGCTGTCACGACCAGCCGGGCAAACTATCGAAGACGCTTCAGATTCAACTCGACTCGCTGCGCCAGCCGAGCCGAATATCGGGGGCTAGTGAGGGTAAAAAGGCAAAAGCAATTACGAGAAACCTCGAGCAGAAACTAAATAAAGGAGACAAAGCTCCACACAAGTCACGACACGAGTGCCAGAAGTTCTAAACAAGTACGCCCGGTGTCGGGGGAATACTTTCTGGGTTAACCCGCGGCCCAGTGCGACTTAACTTACTCGCACGGACGAAGGCCCACTTGGGAACAAGCCCAATATTGAACCGCCATAAGGGGAAAGATCTAGAAGACATATCCCGGAGGACGTGAAGACCAAGTAGTCTCCGAGTAGGCCTCTGTGGATGTATTCCTTATGGGGAAGTTTCCTTTTGTAACCTAGCGAGCCTCTGTGTATATAAAGAGGACTCGCAGGACTTAGAGCGGGTCAAGCTATCAAGCCCCAAACCCTAGCTCATACGGCGAGTACCAGATCGGATCGCCTCCATTGTAACACCTCGATTATCATATCAATACCAATCTAGGGTAGGCAGGAAGTAGGTCTTTTACCTCACATTGAGGGGGCCGAACCTGGGTAAATCTGTGTTGATCTTTGTTCCTGCGATCCCAAGCTCGGAGATGCTTGACTCGCATAATCCCACACCTACGAAGTCATCTATGACACCTGACGTGACAAACCCACGACAGTTGGCGCCCACCGTGGGGCCTGCGGTCAAGAGCGTCACGTTCCGCGCAGGATCCATGAAGGGAGCTGAAGATCTTGTTGTTGGCCGTATCATCACGGTCAATGGCACACCCCTCATCGACGATTCAAGCTGGGGGCCGGAAGCAGATTATTTGGAGACCGGCCACGTCATCCCGTTCGGATCCATCAACGTCTTCGTCGGCTTCATCGGTGGCAGGTCCGTTAGATCGGTCCAGGAAGGCGATTCAGTAGAAGAAGTCGCCGATGACGGGGAAGAATCCGTGGAAAGCATGGACTCGCAAGAGTTTGGGTCCATCATACCTGCCTTTGAAGAAAGTTGCTGGGGTTACCCACCAGAAATCACATCATCACCAGATCAAGAGATGGCACAAGTCGCGGTTTACATGGCCGGAGGAGCAGGTGCATCAGGAACTGCTGGAGAAACCGAGGCATCGGCACCCCCAAGCAACCCACTTCTTGTCCCTGTGTCAGCCACGAACGCCGCCCTCCGTGCAACAGAAATTGAGGCCGCCAGGGCCGAGCTCCTGTATGAGGTTCGAAGGATGGAAGAAGAGCGCCGCAGGCTCGATCAGATAAACCAAGGAATCCAACAGGAGCGGCAGAGAGTAGCCGCGCTGGCTGCGACTCAACAACAGGTTGACCCGCAAACACAGCTGCGCGCGACTCAACCAACAGTGGAAATCCCGCTCACTCCAGCCGCGGGACGGGAATCCAGACGACTGCGGAAGGAAGGGTACCAACAAATCAAGAGACCCAGCAACAACCAAGGAGGTTTCACACCCCACAGGGCCATTACCAGAACCCTGTCGATAATATGTATGCTGCGGCTAATATCTTGACTCAGATGGTACCAACAGGCGATGACCCGGTCAATGCTGAGGCGCGGCGCGCGATTCAGATGCTAAGTACGGCAGTCCTGCAACAAGCCAATAGGGCGGAAGCCGAAGCACAGCTGCCCCTCGTACCAGCCAATCACAGGATTACAGCAGAAAGAAGCGTCCAGAGCAGGCCACCAGAGGACGTGTCAGGAGTCGCACAGAGGCAGCAGGAGCAAGTCGCAGAAGCGCAGGCGAATGCACCATTGATGCAAAAGCGGCCCGCAGATAACCCCGCAGGCGCGCCCACAGCCCTGTCCTCGCGACTCAAGGGACCGGCGTGTTTCACTGAGAGGATCAGATCGGAACCTTTTCCTGAAGATTTCAAAGGGCCACGCAAGGTGGCAAACTATAACGCCAGCATGGATCCAACCACTTGGCTCAACAATTACGAGATGGGCATGAGCATCCTAAACGCATCTGAAGAGATCTGCGCACGCTACCTAAACATGATGCTAGAAGGAGCAGCGCACATATGGCTGCAAAATTTGCCTCCCAACTCTATAAATACTTGGGAGGAACTGAAGGATGCCTTCATTAAGAACTTCCAAGGAACTTGCAAGCGACTCTGCAATATAGAAGATTTAGAGCGTTGTGTCCAGAAGGAAGGCGAGTCAAGTCGCCATTGGATGAAAAGGGTGGCAGAAATAATACACTCCTCAGATAATATACCACCAAGCTCAGCCGTCCTGGTGATGGAGAAAAACTGCAAGTTTGAGCCGCTGATTCATAAGCTGGGTCGCATGAAGGATAAAGTCAAGAGCCTCAGCGAGGTGATGGCTGCGGCTAACAAATATGCCAGCTCAGACAAAACCAGAGACGCGTCAGACGGAGAAGAAGAGGAGGTTGCTGCAAAAGGAAAGAAAAACTCCAACAAGCCCCAGCAGCAGCAAACGAGCCACAACAACACGAGTCAAAACAAACGCAAAAGCGAAGATGGTCACTCAGGGCTCGTCGCCAATACGCGTGGAGGATTCAGAGGCCAGCGTGGAAGGGGTCGAGGATACGGCTCCCGTCCAATCAATATGCAAGAAGTTTTCAACCGGCCATGCGACCTTCATGCGACAGGTGATGGACGGCCAGCGGACCATACCAAGGCGCAATGCCATTATTACAAAAAGTGGAAAGAAGAGAGCCAACACAACGGGGGGAATTCCCATGAAGGAAACCCTAGTGCGGCTCATAACACAAACATTGGGCAGCACGGCGCGAGTAACCCCAGGCAGACGGGGCAGTATCACACAATAGTTATCGATACCTCCAAAAGAGAAGAGAAATTGAGCCGGAGAAGTCAGCAGGTGAACGCCGTGATACCAACAACACCCGCTTGGTTAAGGTGGTCAGAATACGCGGTAACCTGGAGTCGCGACGACCACCCGCCACAGGTACGGGAACCTGGCAAGTTGGCACTGGTTGTGGCACCATACGTTGCAGGATACAAGCTGACCAAAGTGCTTATGGATGGAGGAAGCAGCATTAATATCTTGTACTACGATACTTTCCAGCGTCTAGGACTCAAGGATTCCAGCCTGCAGCCCACGTCAACAGTATTTCACGGCATTGTCCCAGGAAGGTCCGCACGCCAGTGGGGAAAATAACCCTAGGGGTAACTTTTGGAACAGAAGAGAACTTTAGAAGTGAATTCCTAAGCTTCGAAGTGGTAAAATTCCAAAGCCCATATCACGCCTTGTTTGGAAGAACGGCCTTTGCTAAGTTTATGGCCAGGCCATGCTACGTGTACCTACAGTTGAAGATACCAGGACCAAAAGGGGTCATCACAGTGTACGGAGATAGAGAAAAAGCAATAGAATGTGAGAAAGGAGATGCGGCTTTCGCAGAATCCGCCTGTGCCGCGGAAGAACTAAAAGGTTATAAGTCGCAGGTGGACCCAAACGATATGAGTGTGGTTACCACGCCATCTGCCGAGCCACCAATGAAATTCAAAGCGGCCCAGGACACTAAGCAGATAAATCTTGTTCCTGGCGACTCATCCAAGCAAACTAGCATTGGAGCACACATGGAAGAAGAGCAGGAGAAGGCCCTCGTCGCTTTTCTCCAGGAAAATAAAGACATCTTCGCATGGAAGCCGTCAGATATGCCAGGGGTACCAAGAGAATTAGCAGAACATAGCCTCAAAGTGAACCCTGCGGCTAAACCAGTGAAGCAGCCACTACGGCGTTTTCATGATGACAGGAGAAAGGCAATAGGAGAGGAAATAGCTCGCTTGCTGGCTGCAGGATTCATCACAGAGGTATACCATCCGGAGTGGGTGGCAAATCCAGTATTGGTTATGAAAAAGAACGGTACGTGGCGAATGTGCGTTGATTACACCAGTCTTAACAAAGCTTGTCCAAAGGATCCATTTGCTTTGCCAAGAATCGACCAAGTAATTGATTCAACTGCTGGGTGCGAGCTGTTATGCTTTTTGGACGCCTATTCAGGCTACCATCAAATCAAGATGAAGAGGGAGGACCAAGAAAAGACGTCCTTCATCACACCCTTCGGAGCTTTTTGTTACGTCAGCATGCCCTTTGGGTTGAAGAACGCAGGTGCGACTTACCAAAGATGCATTCAGAATTGCCTACATGAGCAAATAGGTCGCAACGTTCATGCCTACGTGGATGATATTGTGATTAAATCGCAAGTTAGCCAGGATCTTATTGGTGATCTGGCAGAGACATTCACAAATCTCAGAAAATACAACATGAAGCTCAACCCCACAAAGTGCGTTTTCGGAGTACCAGCAGGAAAGCTATTGGGATTCATAGTATCAGAAAGAGGCATTGAGGCCAATCCTGACAAGATAAAGGCCGTGATGGATCTCCAAAAGCCAGAAAAGATAAAAGATGTACAGCGGCTTACTGGTTGCGTAGCAGCTTTGAGTCGCTTTATATCAAGATTGGGAGAGAAAGCACTACCTTTGTACAGACTGTTGAAAAAATCAGACACCTTCGTTTGGGACGCAGAGGCCGACGAAGCTCTGACAGCCTTGAAACATCAATTGACGAATGCTCCAGTTCTGGCGGCTCCAAAAGATAAAGAGCCAATGCTACTATACATAGCGGCAAATTCCCGCGCTGTGAGTGCTGTCATGGTTGTGGAGAGACAAGAAACGGAAAGGAATACCCTGTCCAGAGACCAGTATACTACGTGAGCGAAGTCCTCACAGCTTCCAAACAGCGTTACCCACAGTGGCAGAAGTTGGTGTTTGGAGTGTTCATGGCGAGTCGCAAGCTGAAGCACTACTTCCAAGAGCATCCAATAACTGTGGTGAGTTCAGCACCATTGGCAGATATCATTCGTAATCGAGAAGCTACTGGAAGAGTCGCTAAGTGGGCGATCGAGTTGGGACCACATCACATCAGTTACGAGCCGCGCACATCAATTAAGTCGCAAGCCCTTGCAGATTTTATTAACGATTGGACAGAAATCCAAGTTGCTCCTAGCATGGCAGAAACCAAATACTGGACCATGCATTTTGATGGGTCAAGACAGTTGCAAGGCTCGGGGGCTGGAGTTGTTCAAGCAAGCTGCGGTATGTGTTACAGATACACTTCAACTGCACAAATAACGTGGCGGAGTACGAGGCACTGCTTCATGGTCTACGTATAGCAAAGGAGATGAACATCAGTCGCATACGCTGTTTTGGCGATTCAGACTTGGTGGCACAGCAGGTCTCCGGAACGTGGGACAGCAAGGATGCGAACATGGCTGCATATAGGAGAGAGGTGGACAGAATTGCTGGACATTTCACTGGATACCAAGTTGAACATATTGATCGGAGACAAAATGAAGCTGCGGATGCCCTGTCTCGGCTTGGATCCAATAGACAGTCAGTCCCACCCAATGTTTTCCTGGATGAACTGCACAATCCATCAGTCAAACCTCCAGCAGAGATTGACATTGCAGAGCCAGAGGATGATTCAACTTTAGTCGCAGCCCTGCATGAACAGCCAGGATGGACAGAGCCATACATGGCATATTTAAGTCGCGGAGTGCTGCCGGACGATGAAATTGAGGCGCGCAAAATCATACGACGATCAAAGGCCTATACAATCATCAACAACGAATTATACAAGCGCAGCGTATCAGGAGCATTCAAAGATGTGTCTCACCAGAAGAGGGACGAAAAATCTTGCACGAAATTCATTCAGGCGATTGTGGCCATCATGCTTCGTCAAGATCTTTGGTGGCAAAGGCGTTCCGACATGGATTCTTCTGGTTAACAGCATTAGCAGATGCAGAGCAAATTGTCAGAGTGTGCGATGGATGTCAAAGATACGCTAGGCAAGATCATATGCCAGCCCAAGCACTTCGCACAATACCCATCACATGGCCTTTTGCCGTATGGGGTTTTGACATGGTAGGGCCTTTCAGACGGTCTTCAAACGGAAAAACTCACCTCTTAGTCATGGTGGACAAATTCACAAAGTGGATAGAAGCAGAACCTGTGGGAGATTGCGAGGCTGAAACAGCAGTCAAGTTCTTGAAGAAGGTCATATTCCGCTTCGGTTACCCCCATAGTATCATTACAGACAATGGGAGCAACACCTCTGAAGGGGCTACACAGATATTTTGCGCAGACAATGGGATAAGATTGGACCTCACGTCAGTAGCACACCCGCAGAGCAATGGACAAGCTGAGCGAGCTAACCAGGAAATTCTCCATGGAATTAAGCCGCGCCTTATTGAAAAGGTCGAAGCATCTCCAGGATGTTGGGTGGAAGAACTGCCAGCAGTACTGTGGAGCTTGAGAACAACCCCTAACAGATCCACAGGATTTACACCATATTTCATGGTCTATGGAGCAGAAGCAGTCATGCCCAGCGATATCATACATGATTCACCAAGAGTTGCGGCTTACATCGAGACAGATAATGAGATAGCTCGGCAAGACTCGGTGGACACATTAGAAGAGGTTAGAGACTTGGCAGCATCAAGGTCAGCAGTATATCAACAAGACTTGCGACGCTATCATGCCAGACGCATCAAAACCCGCACCTTTCAAGAAGGCGACCTAGTACTGCGACTTAAACAAGATCACAAGGGAATGCATAAGCTGTCCTCTCCATGGGAAGGACCCTACATCATCAGCAAGAAGCTAAACAATGGGTCGTACTACCTGCTGGATGTAAGGGAAGAAAGCAGCGAACGCCATGATTTCGAGGATCGTCTCGAGGCACCTCGCCCTTGGAACGTCGCACACCTGCGACCGTACTATACATAAGAAAAGGCTAATCAGAGCCAAGCATCATCCTTTCCAGCTTTATAGCTGAGTATCATCACAGCCACTCAGGGCTAGAACTTCAACTTTGGTCGCCACCTAGGCGCGACCTATGCAACATCTGATCGCCACCCAGGCGTATCAGAAACCGGCTGCCACCTAGGCGCGGCCGTAAACTTTGTATCATCTCTGGTCGCCACCTAGGCGCGACCGACCCCATGTATCACCATGGATCGCCACCTACGCGCGATCCAACCCTATGTATAACACTCGGTTGCCACCTAGGCGCGACCTTATGTGTCATCATAATCAAAGCTTATCATAGCTTAGCCTATCATGGCAATATCATTATGTTTCTTGGGGTCTTTGTTACCCTGAAACAGCCGATTTATTGGCAATTATCAAATTTACCTTAAGTTGGATTGCTACTCGCATTATGTGGCCAAAGTACTGGGGTGTGGCGTCAATCGAGCTTGATTGCCTATCATGGCCGCTCTCGACCCTGAACACACATATTCCTAGGAAATACTGAGTCGCGCGAGTGCCCACTTAAGGATTCAGATGGCCTAACTAGAGGTCGATGTACTGCTTATAGTACGGCAACACCAATTACAATTACTTGTAACTTAACAATTGTTTTATCATGATATCAAGTTACAGGTGATGACCTTCAGAGTTCTCTGAGAAGAATTGAGATGATTACCACATAACATCCTCTCAATCCTTGGGGGCTATATCATATTATCATCAAAAATTTGAAGATAGATCGTCATCAAGTTCTGAAGCTCATGAAGTCAGATGATCTTCCAGGTGCGAGTCAAGGCCAAACTTGCACAATTATAAGTCGCGAAACAAGGAAAAGCGGCCTAAGCATTCAAGATCAAGAATACTATGAAGTTCAGGCCACGCTTGGGGGCTAATGTCGGGGGAATACTTTCTGGATTAACCCGCGGCCCAGTGCGACTTAACTTACTCGCACGGACGAAGGCCCACTTGGGAACAAGCCCAATATTGAACCGCCATAAGGGAAAGATCTAGAAGACATATCCCGGAGGACGTGAAGACCAAGTAGTCTCCGAGTAGGCCTCTGTGGATGTATTCCTTATGGGGAAGTTTCCTTTTGTAACCTAGCGAGCCTCTGTGTATATAAAGAGGACTCGCAGGACTTAGAGCGGGTCAAGCTATCAAGCCCCAAACCCTAGCTCATACGGCGAGTACCAGATCGGATCGCCTCCATTGTAACACCTCGATTATCATATCAATACCAATCTAGGGTAGGCAGGAAGTAGGTCTTTTACCTCACATTGAGGGGGCCGAACCTGGGTAAATCTGTGTTGATCTTTGTTCCTGCGATCCCAAGCTCGGAGATGCTTGACTCGCATAATCCCACACCTACGAAGTCATCTATGACACCTGACGTGACAAACCCACGACACCCGGCATCCCGGGGGCAAATAAGACAAGTTCGCAAGAAACTAAGAGGGTACAAGCTGCAACCCGCCATCCCGAGGTCTTCATTCGGCGACCTTGGAGGAGCTGGCCACGTCGCCGGACTTGGAGCAGCCGGCTTCCTCGATGGCTTTGCCCTTGGAGTCCTTCGCCCCGTCGCCGGCTTCCTCATCGTCAGTCGGGATAGCAGCCGGCCGATCTGGGATGAACTCCGCCAGGTCGACGAAATCGGCAATAGTGCAGGCGGCGTCAGGGAGGTCGGGACGCTCGTTGAGCACGTCGTAGGAGTCGTCATCCCGAAAGACCTCCTTGAGCGGCTCCAGATCAGCACCCGGATACCAAGACTTCAGCAGCGCCACCGTCCAGAGGGCCCCACCGCGAGCGGCCGACTCCTGCAGCTCCTCCACCCTAGCCGGCGCTAGCGCAAGATGGCGAGCCAGCTCAGCTAAGACGATTGGAACTCCTTGGTCGGGCCAGACATACCGGCAGAGCTTCCGCGCGGAATAGGACAATGTAGTGGCGTTGATCCCGAGTTGCGCCACCCGGTCCGCCACCGACGTCTCGCAGCCGGCGATGGCAGCATCGGTCGCCTCCAGTCCCATGTGGGACAGGTGGGTCTTCGCTGCCTTCACCTTAGCAGACGGGTAATAGCTTGGAAGCCAAGCAAAAACATCAAGACAGGAGAACCAAGACAAGAGTGCAAACAGCCAAAGCTTACCGCGAACAGAAAGGTCGACCCAGCTCAGCTCCTTGCGTGCCGAGCCCTCATCCGTATTCAGGCGGACGACCTCCTCCTTCAGCAGGGTGACCTCCTCCTTCAGCTTCTTGATTTCCGCCTGGTCGTCCTGGCGCTGCTTGTTGTAACCCTGCTCTAGCTTCCCAAAATTCTCCCGCGCCTCCCCCGCCGCCTTCTCCACCGCCTCCTTGGCCTCGGCCAGCTTGTCCAGCTCCGCCTGCAGCTCCTGATCGCGCTTCTTGAGCCGCTCCGCCTCCTTCGCCAAGTTGCTGAACTTGTAGCTAGCCAGCTTGGCACGCAGCGCCTCGTCGTTCTCTGCAAGGAAAAGAAGCATTCAACTCGTTCATCTGACTCCATGTGGAAAGGTCGCAGCCGGGCGAAACACTTACTCTTGGCAACCTCGAGGTCCTTCTCCAGCTGCAGGAACTTCTGGTTGGACTCCTCCTAAAGTTAAAGAAAGAAGAAATCAGACTCGACTCGCGCCGGCTGTCACAGCCGGTCAAAGAAATTTCGAAGGGACTAAAACGCGAGGGCATACCTGAAGCAGCTCGAGGAAGCGATCGAAGTCCCCAAGCTGGACCGCCAGCTCCTTCCGGATCTCCAGGGCAAACTCCAGTGGGTCCCTTGGCCTCCGGCCCCCCCGGCGTTGGCAGCAATGGAGGGATCAGCCGGTACCAGCTGCACCTGCGAGGAAAAAGCGGCACCCTTGGCCTTCTCCCCGGCAGCCGGTGCCGCCTGCTTCTTCGCCTTCTTCCTCGCCGCCGACTCGGCCCTCTTCATAGAGGATGACGTGCCGGCCTTCTTCGACTTTGGAGCGCCCACCGCTCCGACTCCGGCTGCCCCCGGGGCATCATCGGCCTCTCCGACCTTGCCTCCGCCTGGCGACGGGACCACCTCGACAGCTTGGGGGCCGACCGCCTGGGCCCCCATATCTTGCGCGGTTGGCTGCTCGCGCTGCTCCCCTCATCCGCCCTCCTGCTCCCCCCCCCCCCGGACGGCCGCGTCCGCTTGCGCAGCCGGCGCGGTGGCCGTCTCCGTGGCCCCGCCGGTGGTCAACGACCTCGGTGCCCTAAAGAAAGCACGATGATTCATCCACCAAGACAGTAGAAATATCAAGCAACAAGAAGCACTTACCCGCGCACGTTGGTCGGAACCCGTCTCGGCCGTTTCCTCAGCACCGGCTCCTCGTCGTCGTCGTCATCCTCCTCCACGCCGGTTGGAGTTGCCGGCTTCGCTCTCTTCGGGCGAGGGGCCGAGGTCGAACCCCGCGGTCTCTGCGCTCTCAACGCTCTAAGTGTCCGAGAGATCAATGACTTCCACAGGTTTCGAGACCTCGTCAACATCAGAGCTAGAAGCAACCGGCTTACCCCGAGCAGCCGGCGGAGCATTGCCCGCCTCGCCACCGCCAACCGGCGCCTGGTCAGCCGGCGTGTAGTCCGTTTGGTCGTCCTCGACGCGGCCACTGACCCCTCGGGCGCCCTCATCATCATCACCCCCGGCGTTGCCGCAACCCTCGGCCGCGGCGACCTCCTCCTCACCCTCCGACTGGCCCTCCCTAGGAACGGCCGTCTCCAGCTGGATGTTCGGCCGAAACTGGGGGCCGCTGGGCCCGTCCTCCTCAAGCTGGATCTTGAAGAGCTACACAGCCGGCTTGGTGAGCAGCCGGCCGTAGTATACAAGAAAAGGCACGAGCACAAGAAAAGACAACATACCTTGGGCGCCCGCTTCCTGCGTGTGTTCGGCGATTTGCCGTATGTCCAGTTCGCCTCCACCCTCTCCTCCTTGGCGACGTGCCGGAGCCAACCGTTCAGAGCCTCCAGCTTCCACCTCTTCCAGGTCAGCCGGGTGGGGTCGAGGCGCCCATCCAGAAAGCAGATCTTGTGAGACCTGTGCTGCAGTGGCGTGACCGGTTGTAAAGCCAGCAAAGGGTCGGGTCCCGGGTGGTCAGCCCGTCCTTCTTGAAGAGCTCCTCGATCCGGTCGATCATCTTGTCGACCTCCATCTGGTCGCCGAACTTCTTCAGGCCCAGTTGTCCTTCACGGGCGCGAGCGGCTGGAAGGACGGCAGGCGGATGTGGTCCTCCCCCACTCTCAGGTTGCGGACGTAAAAGTACGTCCGCTGCCATTCTTTCACCGTGTCCGGCTTCTTGAAAGCCGGCAGCTTCGCCTGCGGCCGGCGATAGACGATCGCGGCCCCGCAGTCGACGGAGCCCCTCTCCTCCTTGTCGCCAGAAGAGCGCGAGGCTCGGCCAGATCCCGAGCCACCCATCACAGATGGTGGCGAAGTAGCTCAACGAGGCTATGGAATTGGCCCCGAGGTGGTGCGGCTACAGGCCGAAGGTGTGGAGGAAATTCTGGAAGAATTGGCTCGCCGGCAGCGCGAGCCCACGGTCGAAGTGATCCATGAAGACCATTGCCTCGCTGGCGTGCGCAGCAGGAACCACCTCGCCGTCCGCACCAAGGCGCACCCCCACGCGCTCCTCCGTCGACAGAAGCCCGCGCGCGGAGGTTCCCGATGTCCTCCATGGTGACGCGCGAGCCGCGCCATTCGCCGCCGCCCTCATTCCCGTCGGCCATCTCTGGCTCTAGCGCGCCGGGGGAGAAGCTCCGCGGTGTCGGTGTCGAGTGGTGGTGGCCCGTGGTCTCCGCGTCCGCTACTTCCTGAGGTGCTGTGCCGACGGAGAAACCGCCTCGCCGGAGAAGAAGAGCAGCGCGGAGGTTGTGGCGGAGAGCTCAGGAGCGTGGAGGCGAGGGGGCAAAGTGAGGCGAACTTCTCTCACCGTGGCAGACGCCCCCCATTTATAGTCCACGCGCGCCCGGCAACCGCTCCCGGAGATCGCGCCGTGTGGCGCGCAACCGCACAATCGTGGGCGGCAGTTTTGCCACAAAGGATCACACCCCTACTGCGTGGCCACAGAAGATCCTGCAACGGGAACCGAGGCGTCATCTCGACTGCCGGGCGACCGCCTGGCAGGCGGATGGGACGTGCCAGCATCATCTCTTACGTCATCACTAGCACCCGGCCGGCGGAGCGCCCGACGTTTCGCCTCCTCGTCCGGATGAACATCTTCAGTTCATTGAGCACGCAGAAACCCTCCTCGCCGTAACCGGCTGCATCGCTCCAACGTGTTCGGGGGCTAGTGACGTGGGGATAAACCCCGGGTGCCTAAAGACCCACAGAAGATCCCGAGTGAAACGCAAAATCAAGCCTGGCCGCTTCCGGCTGGCCGGCTCTGCCGAGTCCGCCTGCCCCAACCGCAGCCGGCCTCCGCCTAGCCTATCGAAGCACAACCGGGCGGCATGGGCAAGAGGAACTGCGGGCTCGTCATCATCACGATTCGCAACGACAACCAGATAACGACAAACAACGCCCGCCTTATGCGACCAAGGTTAACAGCAGCAGCCGGATTCGGTTGGTCGCCAGCCGGATGACCGGCTGCCACTCGCCCACGAAGAGCAGGAGACATGGGACCGTGTCGGGCAGCGCCGGGGACATGGCCGGCTAGCCCTCCACGTCGCCTAGGCATGGCTAAAGTGAAGTATGGCCTGACGTCCCCTACAGTGCCAAGGAGCCCCGACAGGCGGGAGACACGGGGCGTCGCCCAGCGCCGACAAGAAATCCCGGGAGCCGTCTACTGTGCGGACGAGGGCCGGCGTCGTCGCCTGCCAGCCCTCCACGTCGCCAAGTCTAGCCCGATCGCTCCCGCGCCGCAAGGGAGTTCTACTATGCGAAGCGTAGCACACTGTACTGTGGACATACAGCGTCACAAAGAAACACCCCTGTAGCCGACATTGGCCGGCTGGCGCTGACCAGCCGGCCCCGCCTGTAAGCCAGACAGTCAGGCCTATATAAGGCTGTCTGGGTGCCCAAGTAGAAGGGGCCGAACACTTCTCCCTCCTCACCCCCGAACAGCTAGAGAGAGATCCGAGCCATGGAGAGCTCACCGAACAGCTCGAGGAGCAACTCTGTACTGTGTCCACCGATGATAGAGAGATCGAGCACGAGTAGGTGTGTTACCTCCTTCGGGAGGGCTCCGAACCTAGGTACTTCCCGTGTCCGCGCTCCGGCGAAATCCCTGCGGGTGCCGAAGTTGCAGAATGCTGTCCCCACTCCTATCTTAGCCATCCCGTGCCATATGCCGTGTTCCACACCACGTCAGTGCCCGTCCGCCCGGAGAGCTGGTCAGACCCGGGAGAGCGGGATGCGGATCTGGCTCCGGTGCACCGCCGGATTCTTGCCTTCCGCGAACGGGGCTTGACCGGCCGCAACGTGGTGGCGCATTTCCTCAGCCACGCCATTGCGCCTCTGCAACTGCGCTCCCACTGCATGTGGGAGTACGAGGGCACCAACGATAAGACTCGGTTGTTCAAGTCGAAGGTGCTCCCCGGCGCCCTGAGCGGCCTGGTGAATGACCTCTGCGGCGGATCTGAGGAGTACGTGGGCCTGCCAGTCGGGGTCGTTCCCCTCTACAGGGACGAGAACCTTGACAGCATTATCTCGTCCCTGCCAGAGTGCGAAGAGTGGGGGATCCTCCCGACGTGGCGCTCACCGGGGGCGGCGCTTTCCCGGGCTCTCCTCCTGGGGCCCCCTCGTCAACCCCGAAGTGAATCCCCCGGGACTCCAGCCATCGCCGAGGACCGTCGGTTCCCGAGGGATCTTCCCGAACAAGGAGGCGTGCGGTTCCGGAGGAGGATGACACCGACCCCGCTCCGCTGTGCCACCGTCCTCGCGTCCCGGCCAGGCAGCGGACTGCAGAGGAGCTGGCCGCTGCAGGCTATATACCCTCAGACGACGAGCTCCCCGGGGAGCCCCTCCCGGCTCCTTCGCCGCTTGGGGGCTTCATCACGAGGGGTCTAGCTTGGTCCCTTCGCCTGGACTTCGCCAAGTAGCATACTTCTCGTTTCGCCGTCTTCTCTTGCTACAACGCTCCTGGTTCCTGAGCGCATTTTCCTGTCTTGGCAGCCCCCAGCCTCCGGCCTCTTCTTCGAAGAGGGCATGCATTGAGTCGGGGGCCGACGATCCTCCACCAAAGAAGTCACGCACCGGCGAAGCCCCCGGGCCGAGCGTCGGGGCGCCGGCGCCGCCCTCAGCGGCGGGGGTCCCAAGGCCCGGTGCTGCCCCCCAAGCGGCGTCCGCAGCCACAGGTATGTTCTCGCGAACCATCCTTCCCGCCGAAGGGGGAGTTCCCTCGTTTCTGATTCGTCTTTGCTTCGTTCCAGGCAAATCGCAGGCCCCTCCCGCCCTTAAGGTCATGGCGGTGGAGTCGGCTTCCGACGACAGCGATGCCTGGGAGGCCCTCAGGTTCGAGAAGTGCTCCTCGATGAGGCCTCGCAGCCAAGCCCTAGATCCCATGGAGGTAGACACAGGGCTGCCTCCTTCCACCCTCGGGGACGGGGTGTCTCCGGCCGCACCTCCATCGCGTGCGGCGGGTAGCTCCCTGGGCCTTGTCTGCCCTTCTTCTCTTGTCCTTCGAGCCGCAGGGTGGTTCCCGCTGCTGGCGTCGTCCTGGATGCCTCCGTCTTCTCCTCAATGCACAGCATGCTGGATGGTGTGGAGCATCACCAGAAAATGCAGGTGGATGCCGCCGCCCGTGCCAAGGAAGAGAACGAACACACCAAGGAGTTCCTTGTTCTTCAGCGCGCAGAGATTGAAGAGAGTCGACGGGCGCTGGAGGAGCGCGTGGCATTTGTCCAAGCCCGGGAGCAGCAGGTGGCCATCGCCCAAGCCGAGACTGAGGCCACCCTCGCAACCATGGTATTGGCCGCGGAAGAAGCCTCTGGACTCAAGGCTAATGCGCAGAGGGTCCTAGTGGCGGCCATCGCCGCAGCCAGGCGCGCCGAGGGCAGCCAGCCGGGGGACTCGGAGGCGGACCGACAACTGTCTGCGGCCCAGCAAGAGGCTCATGCCCTTGAGCTTGCCGCCCTGGAGCAGGGGAGGGCCGCCTTGGTGGACGCCCATCACCTGGCCCTGGCAGGCGCTGAGGCACGGATCCGCGAGCAAGCTGAATCTCTCCACGAGTTTCAACTGACGATCGAGGGGCTTCGCAACAACGTCGATGGCGCCGCCGAGCGGGAGCGCGAAGCCTCTCGCGCTGCGGCGGCTCGCGAGGATGAACTGCGGCACTAGCTAGGAGATGCCCAGGCCTAGCTCGCTGGGTTGCAGCAGCAGTTTGGCGAGGCGGTGTCCGGGTTGAGCGACCGTGAACGTCGCCTGGAGTGTGTGCGGTGGATCGGCGAGGAGGATAGGCTCAGTGTCAACGCCGCTCTCGAGCAGCTCCGCAAGGCGGACCGGCAAACCGAGGTGGACGCCGTAGGCCTCCACGGCCTTGCCGCCCATGCTCAAAGTGCGATGGCCACCGTTGATCTCCCCCGGGGCAGATCGGTGGTACCGACATCGCCAGCCTCTCCTTGTTCTTCGCCGACATGGTGGGGAAGATGGAGCTCTTGAAGGAGGCGGTGACGCATCGCCTCCAGGTGGAAGCTGTCGAAGCTGGCGCCCAGGTGGCCAGCGTGCTCCTCCCCCGGGTGTACCACTTGGAGCCCTTCTTCCGGTTTGATCTTCTCTTCGAGGAGTTCGATCAAGAAGAGGACCAGGTGGCGGCGGAGCGTGCCGTGGCTCCGGTCGTCGAGCAGGTGAAGGCGAGGCTGCGGAGGAGCTGAGTCTCCGCGGGGCGCGATCCTTGGTTCTCGCCTGTGTACCCCTAGGCCTGTGTAATAAACAGTATCTATCCCAGATAGGTTAGGTAATCTTTTGCAATCATCCCTTGTATGCATGCGTTTCTCTTATCGTCGATTCTCGTGTTTTCCCTGGGGCCGAAGTTTTTGGTCTCAACCTGACGCGATTTCCCTGTGTTCCGGGGGTACCTTTGCGCGCCCTGCACAGAGCCCGAGAGGGACCGTTGGACCGGATCCAGCTGCCCCCCCCCCCCCACGAGGTGTGTCTCCGCGCATCGGCCGCTCCGTTCATTGGCGATCTGTCCCGACGAAGGATCCCGGGGCTGATACCCGAGCAAACCTTCGAGGACTACCTCTCCCCTTTGAACGCCCCTTCTACACTCAGGCCGCGCCACTTTTACTCCAGCTTCCTTCCCCAAGGAAAAAACGAGATGACCTGTTCAAGCGATGCGGAAGGGAAAACAACTTGGGTTGAAGGACTTAGCTCTTTTTGCCAGAATTTCAACCGTGCAGTTATAGTCCTCGGGAACCA
This sequence comes from Poa pratensis, assembly GCA_947311845.1. Lineage (NCBI taxonomy): Eukaryota > Viridiplantae > Streptophyta > Magnoliopsida > Poales > Poaceae > Poa > Poa pratensis. Next base: position 1,324,492 of record CAMZMU010000076.1, on the reverse strand, counting down.
TCCCGAGCTCCTCGGTGGGAGCGGCCGAGTACCCCCATGCTTCTGCGCTTTGTTCACAAAGCTCTCCCTCCTTTTTTCCCCCAACTTCTACGAGGCATCTGCGCACCCGGGTCCTGAGCGCGGGTTCCTTTCGATACCTTCGATGCCCAATCCGCGTGTTGGGTACATCATGGTTTGAGTGCGTGAGGAAGCCCCTTCCCCCCGGCTCAGGTTTGAGCCTATGTTTCTCGTGCGGGAAGTTGAGGCGTTAGATAGGAGAGGAAATACACAGATAGATACAAACTTAGTTTTTTAGACGCTAAGGATGATCTGTTTTCCAAAGGATACAGCAGGCTACACTCGGGTATGTCCGTCTCCGGTTTTTTTGGACGGCTCCAACAGGACTCGTCGTGGTTGAGCGTCTCCCGCCTCAGTCTTGGTGTGCCGCTCATGGCTGCGGGCCCACCGGGAACGCTCCTCGTCCCCGGGCTCAGCAGCCCCTTGACTTCTTGGCGGGTCCCCTGGCGCCCGGGTGAGTAGGGCAGGCCCTGGCGTAGTGTCCGGGCTGACCACACGTGTGGCACAGCCCCGCCTGGCCAGCCCCTCCCGCCTCAGCTTGGTATTTCCTCCGGAGGTTGGCGAGGTCGCGTGTGGCGCGACCCTCACTGGCGTCGTGGACTTCAGTGTCGTGCACCGGGCACCACGGCGCCGGCGCCTCCCTTGTGCGCCTTCCTCCCTCGCCGACGGGTAGTCCAAGCAGCTCTATGGGGTGGTGAGTTCCACCTGCAGAGCTGCGCATGGGCACCCGTCGCATGGCCGCTTCCACGTCGCGCCCGCCGTCTTCCACTCCGAACCTCATGGGGAAGGGGATTGAAAGCCTTCCTTCCTCCATCCGGGCGCACTTGACTGCCAGGGCGTACAACTCCGAGGTCGTGTAGACGTCATGGCTCCCGAGCTTCTCCAACATGCGGACGTTGCAGGCGTTCCGGCGGAACGCCCGGATGACAGACATGTCGGGGTCGTCGGGAATGTGGCTCAGGATGTGCCGAAACCTCAGGGTGAACCCTCGAAGGGTCTCACCGGGTCTCTGCACTACTGAATTGAGGTCGCTGATCGATCCAAGGCGCAAGTACTTGCCCTGGATCCTGCCACGAGGCCACTGCCCCCTCAGGCGAGAACACCAGCCGCGTACCCGCGGGCGGGGCAACGAAGGGGCCATCTAGCCCGTCGATCCCGCGCGTGGAGCTCCGGAGGCCAGGCCCAGAGGTGGCCGCCCGCCCCCCGGTTCCCAGCGTGGCGTGGTATGGCAGCATGGAAGCTTCAGGTTCTGACGAGGAAGCATGGGCGCCCCCTACCTGGCACGCCAAATGTCGCGTGTCGGTACGCGGACACCGAGGATGTTAGACACCCCCTGTTTGTTCGGTAGGAGGTCATGAGGTGCTCCGGAATCGGTCCCCGAGCTCAAGCACAAACACACAAGATTTTACCCAGGTTCGGGCCGCGTCGCCGCGCAACACCCTACGTCCTGCTTGTCTGGTTGGATTGCGATGTTGCTGAGTTACATTGGATGAACTACTAGCATTCTCTACACTCGTGAGCTGCTACTAGCAATGGTTACCCCCCTCTACACTTGACCAAGGGCCTCCTTTTATATGCCAAGGGGACACCACAAGTGGTCGTGTTGGGGGCGTGCCACCGAGGTAGGGCACGCGTCGCACCCCGACCCAGGCAGCAGCCGCTGGCCTTCTTCGTGGCACCTTCTTGCCATGCTGTCCTCCATGCCGCCTGCCACTCCGAGACCGAGGTGACGGCAAGTCAAGTTTCGTCTGTGGCCCGGGCATCGCGCCGGGTCTTGTCGATGTCACGCCTGCGCCCGGCAGCAGGCGTGAGTGGTCTTGTCCGTGACGTCTGCTGCGCCTTCCTTCTCTGCGAAGCAACCCTTCCCGGGGTGTGGTGCGGGAATCTTGCGCCACGTCGCGGCCTTCCGCTTCCCGAGGGGGTTGCAGGCTTCCCGGGTAGGACCCCACAAGAGGCGTGATCGCGGGCACCTCGGGGGCTCCCCCCCCGTGGCTTCCTTTGGTCTACGTCCTTCCGCCGTGGGGACGCCGATGGCGCCTCTCCGGGGGCGCGCGCCCGCGGTACGGGGACCCCCTCTTCCCATACGCCGACAACATCCTTATGAAATGCTTGAGATTGTAAGTATATATTATCCTCAATGCATGCTTTCCCATATCTATGCTACTGCAATACTTATTACACTTTAGTCATATACATCGTCTTGTTATGTAGGAGACATATGATTGAAGCGAAGAACCAATCCAAAAAAGTAATCTTAATGGACCCTGCCATCGCTACGCAGCCACGCATTGAGGTGAACGAGAGGGGTGTCGAGGATTATGTCATCTATATGATGCAGCGTATTGAAGATAACGATTTAATCCTTTGGCCTTTTAAGGCAACAAGGTAAAGTAATGTTGCATTTTATGAATGATTTAATGTGTTCATTATGGAACTAAGACCACACAACTTTCCTTGACTTATAACACACTAATAAGCACCAATTTTTTAGATATGGCCACTGGATTCTTGTGGCAATCTCTCTTGTGAATGGCAATGTTTACTATCTTGATTCTTGTAGTAACTTCGATGTTGAGGTGATAAGCAAGCATCTTGACAGGTGACTGATTATTTTCATTTACATACGACACATTTATCTAGACATCACATGATATACCTATGTTACTGTCATTACATACTCCTTCTGATCATTCCGCTATTGCCAGATGCGCCGAAATCCTATAGCTATGAAGGGTTTTGCCAGTCTAACTCACTTCCCCAATTACAAGGTTAGTTTCCCCCACCTGTGTTAATATGGCTGCAAAAACATTAACTGAATTTTCTGCTACATATGAAAGTATTCTCTCCGCTATTTGTCTCAGTGCGGCCAAGAGCCGGCGAATTCAGCTCCTAGATTGAGCGGGATCTATGTTGCCAACCATATTAACATGATGATGGATTGGATCACAAATGGAGTAAAATGCGAGGTATTAAAACATCTTCTGTTTTGCAAATGCAAACATATTCTTATTTTTGTGTAATTGCTCATAATCATTCATAACAACTAGATTTAGGGGTGCGCCTTGGCGCACGACCCCCCGAGCCCTGTTTTGACGACACGCCATACACAATGCTAATAATCAACGGGTAGAAATAAATATATCCATATGTAAGACCAGACACAAATTTAGACAAATAATAGATAAATTGGAACAACTGAATGGTATGCAAGCACCAATGAATGACGCCTTCTACCAATCAAGTGGATACATTTGACCCCTGTCTTTAAACCGTTGACCCAATCGCATGACGACAAGATTCACTCGTCAGACTGATAAGATTATGTACAGACACTCGCGACGAATACCTCGGGAAGGAACCAAGATCATCACGAAACGACGGCCTCTCACAGATCGAGTACAGAGACCATAGCATTAAACAAAGCGTCAGCTGGCTTGCCAAACACTTCGAGATAGGCAATTTATTGCTATACACACATATGCTTGTACACACGTTATGGCAGACAGCTCAATAGTAATAGCCATTTCCATCCCTATCCCCTCCGGCTTCATCTTCCTCACACCAACCCCACGGATCAAAAGAAAAAACCTATAGATCCAAGCAAAACAAAGAAATACAAGCGGTGGAAGCGGAGCAGATCGAAAGTTCAGGAAGTCCTACATCGAAGCCAGGGTCCGCCACTATATACCAAGCTGAGATGCCGGATACCAGGTAAGGAAACTTTTCCTAATCCGGCAAGCTCTGAAGTGGTTCTATTCACCGATTTCCTCGACAGTGGTCTATCGCTGTCAGGCTCGTATTTCTTCCGCAAGCTAGTCGAGCACATTGACCTCCAGCTTCACAACCTGGGACCCAATTCAGTTCTTCACGTCGCGTGTTTCGAAGAGCTGTGTAAAGGATACCTCAAAATCAAGCCCTCCCTCGCGCACTGGAACCGAATCTTCAACGTAAAGGAAATATCAGAAGCCGGCTGGGTGCATCATCAACATATGGAAGGAAATACGTTGTACAACTGTACCAGCTCTCAAAACAAAGAGGAGGAGATCTCGAAGGCCATGAACAAACTATTCACCGGCAGAATCAACGAAAGTGATATTGCCAAAATCAAAGTCTTCTCGTACAGTCAACAGGTGTCCCAGGTAAATAACCAATGTAGTTACTTATAATCAGCAGTGTCGTATGACTCCAGATCTTCTAACTGTCAAAATTATTCTTGTCAGCAGGGTTTTTGGAACCTAAACGATGACAGTGTCGCGTCAGGATCTGAACCCGAAGCCAACACAGTGTCCAGCTTGACAAACAATGGTAACGAATATAGTTTTGAAATGGAGCTGGCGAATGAACACAGTGGTAGCATACCTGAATATTCTGACCACAACCAACCTCCCCTATCCCGAGCTAGTGAAAAGAGACCAAGCGACATTTTGCCGGAGACATTGATCTCCGAAACACCGAAGCGTCAGAAGATGGGACCTGAAAAAGGACTGCAATCATAGGACCAAGAATATACTATCGCCTTCAGAGATTCATGGAAGGAGACGACTACCACGACCACGGCAAGTCTGTCAGCAACAAATCATGTGGATTTTTTTTAGGGACAACCGGCTTCAGAGCACTATGGGAGGAGCTGGATTTAGAAGTGTTTCCAGACTTCAAACATCTATTGGATGAGACGACTACCACAAGCAATGCAAGTCTGACAACACTAAATCACATGACCCCTTTAGATCAGGATTGGTTATCACATATTCCTACATATGAGGGGTATGATTGATCAAACAGGTTTTAATTTCTGTCTTTATAAAAAAGGGCTATATACTGTCATAACATTTACCCTACCCTCATGCAGGTCCGCGCCGACTTGGCTTAATGATAAACCATCCAGCGAAATCTCGACAGACATGGCTTGGATGGAATCGTACAAACCTCAGGAGACAAACTTGACAGAGACAGCCACGGACCTCATTATTCATGTCATTAACCTCGAAGAGAACGTTGATGCAGATCTTGCCGTTCATGACACCGAGAACTTGAAAATTTGTACATATGTCTCGCTTTCCCGGTCACCGCAAACAACAACCCTGGAAGAAAAGATTGTTAGAAACAAACCCCACGAGCAACAAAGCAATACACAAAGGTACGTGCTGGGGTCTTACATAGCCACAGAAAATAAAAAGCAGAGCAACGATGTGCTATATTAGCAGAACTGAAACGACTACACAAGGTAATCTACAAACTTCTTACCATCGGCTAAAACTCCGTATGCATACCATATCTTCTACTGATATAACCTTGCAGGAAACAATGACGAAGGCTGAAAGGGAAAAAAGCAAGTAGAGCAGGGTCAAACCGAAGAAAAGAATTAATGCATCAACCTGCAAGCCGAGCTCCAAAAAAGCAAAGAACAGGCCAAAATGTTTAAAAAAGTTCAGGTACGTCAGCGGGCCAGCAACACACTAACTCTCCGAACACAATCTATTGCTTCTTCTGATATGTTTTTTTGGTATAAGAAAAGCGTGAACTGGCAACGATGAACGAAACAAAGATGAACGCAATGAAGACCCTAGCCGACAAAGACAGGTTCATAACACAGCTACAGGTCCAGTTAAACAGGGACAGAGAGCAAGCTAACATACACAAGGGTATCATCGCTAAACTATAGCAGGCAGCGACGACATATGTTCCGATGACTGAACTGGACAAATAAATCAAGATCCTAAAGGAGACCCACCAGACCAAATACATAGAGATATATCAGGATCGTCAGGTCCTCCTTTTTGAAAATAAGGCATTGACAAAGGAGAACAATGATGTAAAGACCTACTACGTATGTCTAATGTATAAAGTAGATGCACATGAGAAGGACCATAACGATAAGCTAGCCGGAGCACTTGAATATCTCCGGCAGCTGAAATTCATGATATACAAAACCACCCATGGCTGCCTTGGTAATTGTTCATTGGATTTAATGATCCTATCTGTCTTATTCTAACGATCTTCCTTATGACCTAATCAAGCTATCACATGTGCAGGACAAACCAATGGCGTATCGACCCTCTACGCTTTGCATTGTCTAATACAGGCAAGTGAAACAAGAGATGAACTGTATAAAGCCTTGAAGAAAGTGGTGGAAGATATCGAGGAGAAGAAAGGCATGGCATCCACCATGAGCGAGATGGTAGGCCTTGCTCCCGAAATTCCTAGTCCAACCGAACGGTACAGTCAATCAACTTTCACCCAGACACGTCAACAGGAGATAAACCTTCCCGCTACCTCCCACGACCAGCAAGCAAGAAGAAAAGCCGGCCATCCCTTACCTGACTCAGATCGGGAATCGGCTACGACAAAGTCGAGGGGTCCGACCTAAATTAACTCAAGATGTCAATCATGATATACTCCCTCCGTCCCAAAATAAGTGTCTTAAATTGGCCTAAAAGTGGATGTATCTATACATGTTTCATGTCTAGATACATTCACTTTTGGACAAAATCTAAGACAGTTATTTTGGGGCGGAGGGAGTATTTTGTTCAGATCACTGGTATGTAAGGAACAACTCCTCCACTATCGAGAGGACAACACATATGTTAACTCGTTCTGTAAAGCCTGAACCATGTCACTTCAAGTAATGCCGTCTTTTGTGTGTCCAATATGTCTATTGTTGACTCACCACCGCACTAACAAATGCGTATTTTACCCTGCATCATTAGTTGTCTACAAACTATACTACTGAGTATATATTTCCAGCTCGCCATCTCGTCCAAGCCCACGTGTGTCGAGACGATGACTCGCTTGGCCAACGACTCGAAGAGATAGCACGACTCTCGTAGCCGATGAAGTCACCGTTCCTGCCGCACCAAACCTCGTACGGACTACAACCATCATGTACACGTGTGGGTCAGCGCCTTCCTCATTGGATCATCACCGTCTTACCACCACGCTAATATGGGTTACGTCTTAACTGTCTGCCCATTTTTGACAGCCTACCGTCAAGTTCGCCTGATGATCTGATCCGACAGCACATACAAACGCTGGCTTCATAGACGCGGAGGCTCACCGGCCCATCGAATAAATGGGTCATTACACTCCCCAGTGGATCATATCATTTCACCATCCATTTTTGGTGTGGGAAAGCAGTTCCTCCAACTCCAAGGAGCCGACGAAACCAGATGATACCGACGGGTCGGCAAACTGGATAGAAAAAGTCATCGGTGATTGATATGGATTTCCCCCAAAAAAAATTTACGTACTTCCAAGATCACTCAGTCTGTGGTAGAATCGATCACCCTTCACTTTCCCTCGTTAAACATCTACGATTTATATTCTCTAGGCATCACATTTATTTTCGACGAGTTTACCTTTTTAAAGCCGTCTCCTCCATTGCGAACAGCCCCTCGGCACACCGATTGAACACGGCGCGTGAATCCAATAGATGTAAAACGCCGGGAAAGGATCAACGAGCCAAGGAGTATGAAAAAGCTCATGCGCAGGAATGTATCAAACCGCTGTCCACGCCGACCTCAGGACCCGACAATGTCTATTTCTTGCTGCACCATGGAATAACCTTGGAAAGCGTGGACCCCAAAATCGACAATTTTTTGTCATCCGACCTCGCCAGCTCCCGGGAGTCAGTTTGATCAGCGTTCGAAGGAAAATGAATCAAGAAGAAAATGTGCTGGGTGAAGAAAACGGGGACGGTGGAAAGGATAGGAAGGAGTACTTTGGCACCACCACCCTAGAACAGAGTCGACTACGAACTTATTGATATAGGAAAGTTGATATAAAACCCAAGTGTTAACACGAAAGAAGGTATTGTTCTGGCTCTACCAACCTATTCTCATCAAAGAGAGGGTGGATAGACATAGACCCGTGATTCGCTTGAGCATGAATTCACAAATCCATTGGTTCCACTTTGGACATATAAACACGACTACAATGTACGCGCCATCCAACGGCGAAAACCCGATCGTGCACCCAACGTCAACTGTACGGAAGAGGCGATGCAAAGGAACCAATGCGCTAGCAACGAAAGCTACTCAAGAACTCCGAATAAAGTCGTGGTTTTTGAAATCTTTTTGCATGATCACAAACCATACTTGCACCCCACAGCCTTCCTACAACCTTGGTGGAAAAAGAAAGCAAATAGATCTGCTGAAAAACAGGCTAAACTGGACGAAATCTGAATGGTTCGAATTTGGTTTGTTCTCGCATTTTCATCTTACGCCGACTCCAGGGAGTCGGCATGTGATTGGACGGTGTATTAAGACGAAGGAGTCAGCATGATCAAACGATGCCTAAATGTTCATGTTCATTATCTGATGCGACGTTGTCGTCGCTCGAGTCCCAGAAATCCTGTTTACAGGAGCAATTTCGACGATTAGAAAATTTGCAGTTGTACAACGTTGCAGACCAAAGGTAATTATATTGTTTATTTAGCTCTGATGGCTGATTATTCATCGAGAACATGGGGCTAGTGACGTGGGGATAAACCCCGGGTGCCTAAAGCCCACAGAAGATCCCGAGTGAAACTCAAAATCAAGCCTGGCCGCTTCCGGCTGGCCGGCTCGGCCGAGTCCGCCTGCCCCGAGCGCAGCCGGCCTCCGCCTAGCCTATCGAAGCACAGCCGGGCAGCATGGGCAAGAGGAACTGCGGGCTCGTCATCATCATGATTCTCAACGACAACCAGATAACGACAAACAACGCCCGCGTTATGCGACCAAGGTCAACGGCAGCAGCCGGATTCGGTTGGTCGCCAGCCGGATGACCGGCTGCCACTCGCCCACGAAGAGCAGGAGACATGGGACCGTGTCGGGCGGCGCTGGGGCCGTGGCCGGCTAGCCCTCCACGTCGCCTAGGCATGGGCTAAAGTGAAGTATGGCCTGACGTCCCCTACAGTGCCAAGGAACCCCGACAGGCGGGAGACACGGGGCGCCGCCCAGCGCCGACAAGAAATCCCGGGAGCCGTCTACCGTGCGGACGGGGGCCGGCGTCGTCACCTGCCTGCCCTCCACGTCGCCAAGTCTAGCCCGATCGCTCCCGCACCGCAAGGGAGTTCTACTGTGCGAAGCGTAGCACACTGTACTGCGGACATACAGCGTCACCAAGAAACACCCCTGTAGCCGACATTCAGGCCTATATAAGGCTGTCTGGGTGCCCAAGTAGAAGGGGCCGAACACTTCTTCCTCCTCACCCCCGAACAGCTAGAGAGAGATCCGAGCCATGGAGATCTCACCGAACAGCTCGAGGAGCAACTCTGTACTGTGTCCACCGATGATAGAGAGATCGAGCTGGAGTAGGAGTGTTACCTCCTCCGGGAGGGCTCCGAAACTGGGTATTTCCCGTGTCCGCGCTCCGGCGCAATCCCTGCGGGTGCCGAAGTTGCAGAACGCTGTCTCCACTCCTATCTTAGCCATCCCGTGCCATATGCCGTGTTCCACACCACGTCAGTGCCCGTCCGCCCGGAGAGCTGGTCAGACCCGGGAGAGCAGGATGCGGATCTGGCTCCGGTGCACCGCCGGATTCTTGCCTTTCGCGAACGGAGCTTGACCGGCCGCGACGTGGTGGCGCATTTCCTCAGCCACTCCATTGCGCCTGTGCAACTGCGCTCCCACTGCATGTGGGAGTACGAGGGCGCCAACGACAAGACTCGGTTGTTCAAGTCGAAGGTGCTCCCCGACGCCCTGAGCGGCCTGGTGAATAACCTCTGCGGCGGATCTGAGGAGTACGTGGGCCTGCCAGTCAGGGTCGTTCCCCTCTACAGGGACGAGAGCCTTGACAGCATTATCTCGTCCCTGCTAGAGTGCGACGAGTGGGGGATCCTCCCGACGTGGCGCTCACCGGGGGTGGCGCTTTCCCGGGCTCTCCTCCCGGGGCCCCCTTGTCAACCCCGAAGTGAAGCCCCGGGGACTCCAGCCATCGCCGAGGACCGTCGGTTCTCGAGGGATCTTCCCGAACAAGGAGGCGTGCGGTTCCGGAGGAGGAGGATGACACCGACCCCGCTCCGCTGTGCCACCGTCCTCGCGTCTCGGCCAGGCAGCGGACTGCAGAGGTGCTGGCCGCCGCAGGCTATGTACCCTCGGATGACGAGCTCCCCGGGGAGCCCCTCCCGGCTCCTCCGCCGCTTGGGGGCTTCATCACAAGGGGGTCTTGGTCCCTTCTCTTGGACTCCGCCAAGTAGCATACTTCTCGTTTCACCGTCTTCTCTTGCTACAACGCTCCTGGTTCCTGAGCGCATTTTCCTGTCTTGGCAGCCCCTAGCCTCCGGCCTCTTCTTCGAAGAGGGCATGCATTGAGTCGGGGGCCTCCGATCCTCCGCCAAAGAAGTCACGCACCGGCGAAGCCCCCGGGCCGAGCGTCGAGGCGCCGGCGCTGCCCTCAGCGACGGGGGTCCCATGGCCCGGTGTTGCCCCCCAAGCGGCGTCCGCAGCCACAGGTATGTTCTCGCGAACCATCCTTCCCGCCGAAGGGGGAGTTCCCTCGTTTCTGATTAGTCTTTGCTTCGTTCCAAGCCCATCGCAGGCCCCTCCCGCCCTTAAGGCCGTGGCGGCGGAGTTGGCTTCCGACAACAGCGGCGCCTGGGAGGCCCTCAGGTTTGAGAGGCGCTCTGTGAGGACCCCGGATTAACTATCCGAGATACTCGTTATGTTTCCTGCAACAATCCCATGATTAGTCTGTTGTTGCACATAACTCGAATTGGTATCACAGAACACCCATAAATACCGAATAAATTTACTTACTTGATTGAAGCCATAACTTCATCAGGTACTTGCAGCGGAAATCACCAAATCAACGTGGAGCCCAAGTCACTTGCCAACCCTACAGGCAGCTGACTGGGAAGCGCCCTAGTTCGCATTGACGTCATTAACCACTTCTTCTTCGAACTGCTCCTCTTCAGAATCTGGCTAAGAAAATAGCCAGGGACGAAACCAATATGAGTACATTTGAATGTACTCGCAAACTACCCCCGGAATAAGCATGCACTACTATTTTTATTGTTTAAATAAAACTTTCCTTGCTTTGAAAACTCCACCTCCTGATTGAAAAAAAAAGAGGATGGACTTTTGTTTAATCAACCTTTGTTTGAACTTCCTATAACTTTATTTGAAACAGGAAAGAAGGCTTTAGAAATTTTTCCATAAATCAGTTTTTGTAAGAAGTCGCTTTTTAAAACTTTTTCCCGTAAATACATCCTTGTTGAAAAAGGTAAGAAGTCTCTTTTATAAACATTTTCCCGAAAAATGACCTTTTGGTTTATTTCTCCAAAACTCCTCCTTTTTCGACCATAGCCCTTCATGGTCAAATCATTTCCCAACAACCTTATACCAGCCCTTCGGTATAGTTGCCTAAAACATTTTCCACTTTCAAATCACAAAACTCGTCACTTCTCGACCATAGCCCGTCATGGTCAAATCATTCTCCAGCAACCTCATACCAGCCCGTCAGTAGAGTTGCAGATAACACACATCTCCATTTTATTTTCAAATCTCAAAACTTTACAAAACTTGCACATGGTCAAAGTAGGGCCTCCCAACTGTCCATATCCGAGGACTCGGCTATTCGAATAGTTTTACCCTCTGCAGAGGTAGCACGCTTTTCCCACAACCATCCGGTAACTCATCGTGTCAGCCACGTCCCGCCATACAAGGTGTATGCGAAGTTGAGTCACCGACCATAGCCTGTCCTTTGCTCATGCTAGTATAGGACCCTACCGCTACGAAACTTTCCAACACACTTAACCCAGCCCGTCGGAATCTAAGTGTGAGGACTCGTAGTTCTGCCCGGCGATTTATGGTGGAACCTTCAATCCTCTTTCTCCATTACACTCATACCAACCCTGTTGGCAGACTTCTCTTAAGAGGACCCAGGTCAGGGGGTAGGTCCTCAGACCATCCCCTCATGGAACGGGGTCATCCCCATTGTTGAGGCATCCAGTACTAATATGAGCAAACTATATGACTACGCCCTTTCCCATATGTGGGTAAATGTGGTCGCACAGATTATCGGCTGGTCGTCATAGTACAAAGACACAATGTGCATTTTTCATAAACATCACCATTCACCACTTCTCCATTTCCACACCGACATCTCGGCATTCCATATCCACACACAAGTATTTTCAAAGGAGTTTTGAGTAAACAATATTTTTCCCATCCTATAGTTTGAAAAAGAAATTCCAGCTAATATCTCCATATAGGGTGTCAAAATAATATACTTGTATTTTGGAAAAGGGTCTTCAAAATCATAGCTTTTGTGGCAAACACCACATAAATCACTTATGCTCTTTATAAGTAAAACATGTGAACCAAAATAGATGTATATAGATGCAAGCTCAGAGAATAGCTTGCCTTGCTCGGCAAAGTTCTCGGGGTCTTGTGCTTGTTGATCAAAGTATTCCCCCTCCTCGTAGACTCCGGCAACGTTTTCGTCTAAACGTCAAACAAGCCATACAAACCATCACTAAACTACTCAAGCAATCATCGCGACATAACAATCATAAGCCTCACAAATAGCTACTGCACACACGGAGCAACACACTTTGGTTTCCATTTAATTTAATTAACTATTATTTAGTGATGTCTTAAATATGGCAGAAACTAGTGGTACAAGTTTAATTGCATAACTTGGGTTCTGTTGATCACGAAAATACAAACTAAAATTCTATAGAAAGCTACTGATGTGTAGAAGATAATACAATTGGGTTTGATTCATTTGGAGTTACTAAACTCCCTACATAATTGTTTTAATTCAGAAACTTATTAATCAAGTTTTAGTTACCATTTAAGTTCTGTTGCTCCTAAAATTAATTCCTTTTAGGGGTAACTAACATTGCTTAAATGTGATCTAGCAAAATTGGTCCTAACTCATTTGGATTATCTATTAATTTTCTATAATTGTTTTAGTCCAGAAAGGTTTTGGTAAATTTTAATCTAATGCCAATTAATTAATAATGCTTAATTAAATCTGCCACAATTAGGGGAGCTAGGTGATCACATTACTAAGCTCACAAAATTGGATTGGCATTATTTGGATTAATTTTAAATAAGTTATGGATTTTACAAAATCATTTCTTTTTCTGCCATTTTCATTATTTTAATAGAACAGCAAATAAACTAACTTAGTTTGATCTGTGAGTTATGCCATCTTACAGACTTTATTTTTCTGAACATTTTGATACCTCATTTGTTATTTTTGGACAAGTATTCAAAAAGATATGGATTTTTGAAATTTAAAGCATTTTCTGTCTTTTCTGTTATTTTCCAGAGAAATTAACCTAATCTGTTTTTCACCCAGGGATGTGCTACCCTATGCCACTGACGAGTGGGGCCAAGGCCACGCTAGCAGGCCACGTAGGCACAGTGACCCTGGTGGCTGCTGCTCGCTGGAGACGGCACGGCCGTGGACGCCGGCGAGGTTCCAGCACGCGCGCGAGCTAACGGGCAGCTCCCTAATACTCTACGGGACGTGCTCTACCTAATGGTGGTGGCGCCGCCAGCTATTTGTCACCGGAGCTGCGTCGGTGACGGGCTACCGCGGCAGTCTCCGGCGAGCTACGGCGCCTCCTCGATCTTGTGTGCTAAGGAGAGGGGAAAAGGGTCCACGAGGGCCAGGAGCTCACCACGAAGAGGATGGAGAGGTCGGGGAGGCCGGAGGAGGTCGGAGACGGCGACAATCCCGCAGCGGCCCTTCTGCCGGAGTTGAAGACGGAGACGCGGAACTCGCCAGATACGGCGCCCCGGCTCGATTCCTTCTGCTAGGAGGTGGAGGAGGACGCGGCGAAGACGGTGACGACCTTTGCTGGGCTCGGGGAGGCTTCAAACTGCGGCGATGCGGCGGCGGGCTCGAGCTCGGGCTCGGTCTTGGAGGAGAGAAAACAGAGAGAGGGAGCAGCAGGAGGGCGAGTGAGTGAATGAGGGAGGGAGAGAGAGCAGAGCGCCGGGGGGGGGGGGGGGCTTCTTACCCTCCTCGCAGGGCAGCGGAGAGGAGGGGGCTCCGGGCGGGCGAGCGACGGAGGACGACAACGGCACCGGCGCCCTGCCACGCCACTGCTGCTACAGGAAGAAGAAGAACAAATTGCGGAAAACCCCCTGGACTTCTCCAAAATCCTCTGTTTCATTTTTCTTTTTAAAACCAGAAGCAATTTGGGGATTTAATTGAGGCACTAAAACATTTTATAAAAATCTCAAAATATTTGGGTAGGCTCCCCAATACATGTAGAAGCTCCACAAAAATTGGGGTCTTAAAATAAAATGTTTTGAACAACTTTTGTTCATAGGGTTTAAATAAGTCATTTTTCTTATATACTATTTTATAATCCTTTAGAGATTTTTAAAGTAAGTTCAAAATATTAATTTTGAACTCTTGGAACTTCCTTGACAAATATATTAACTTCAAATAGTTTTTATTTTCATAGAGAAAATATTTGTTTGAAGGAAATAGATAGTTAAGTAGGAAAAATAATTTATTAAGATCATTTCTTTAACTCATGATCTTAATTTCCATTTGTTGAATAATTTGAGGAGTTTGCTTTAAATTTAACTCACATTCCAAATTTTGTGACCAGTGGGTTTCCAACTTAACACTCAAGTATATAGGTATAATTATTCACCCAAGCAAACAATAAAACAAGAATTAACACTCATTACAACCATAAGTCCAATAAGCAATCAATCACAACAAGATCAACATCACAACCAAGATCACACAAATCAAACCACAGGAATTAATCATACCACCATTTGTACAAATGCTATCTTAGGGAAAAGTGACCACTCCTAATTATGACAAGATGATGTTTAGGAAATATCTCCACTCATAACTTAATAGTTTTCAAAAAGATTTGAGAAAGGAATTACGTGGGTAATATATTTCCCACTAGTGTTAATTTCAAATGGAGTGAAAACAAGAGTTTATAACATGGGAATTGTACACATCTGCAAAATATCAAGGTTGAAAAGTAGGTAGGAGATAGCATATAGATCTCCACATTTTTGGGAACACATAGTTTTGGAAATACTTTTACTTTCTCAAATAATGGGTATTAGTTTTGGTTGTTGCTAAACCAAGTATCATTGAAATGGAGTTGGCCAAAATAAGAATGGAAAAGATACATGGAATATTTTTCTTGTCCTGACATGATCACCAAAGTTAATAATATTTTTACCTTGGTTGAGTTCTTAGGTTTAATATTTACTAGTCAAACAACTTAAACAACAGGTCACACAAGGTTCAACACAGCAATGGGAAGGAAAACACAATCATCAGTAAAACATTTCAAAAAGTTTTTGTTGGTTCTGAATTTTGGTCTTGTAAAACTAAGTTTTTCTTAGTTCCAAAATTTGGGATGTTACAGCTCTTCCCCCCTTAAAAATAAATCTCGTCCTCGAGATTTGCCCGGTGGTAACAGGGGAGTACGAGGGCACAGGTTTTGGGCTGGCTATACTTCTGATGTCGTTGCTTCTTTAGTATGGTCACCATGTGAGATATTGACAAATTGATGTTGCGAGGCTTTCTTTGTCGATGATCTTCTGTGCTGAGTTCAGATCCTTGATGATAGGGTTGCCTTAACGATCGAATCCGATGGATAGTCGTGGTCGGCTGTTTTCAGATACGGTAAGGTTAAAGCACAAGGAACTAATTATTAATATGTTCTTGTATACCAACTGCAGGTCTTCCCCCCTTAAAAAGGGGTTTTTGAACGGTCAAGATGAGGGTTGCATCTGGAGTTGACTTGGAGGCATTGTTCTTCTTGGGTAGCTTGAAAATCTTCGTCTTGGGTGCCGCTCCTTGGTGCTTGGAGTTGGTACAAATATCACTTCCTGATATGGTCTCCTTACGAGGGTCACAGATGGGGACGCGTTGTTTTCAGGATGCGTCGAGTCCGAGCACTCGACTCTCTCCGGTTTCTAGTTAGTAGAGGGATGTTAAAAACTCCTAAGGCGTCTGGACTTGCTTGGTGGTTGATGTTGGCAACAGCAGGTGCTTCCGTTATTTGATTCTTCTCAGTGACTTCTGGTAGATCTTCTTCACGCTTTTCTTCCTTCGGCTTGGCGGGAAAAATGCTGTCCTGGAAGACTTCTATGGTTCGGGGTCTTCACGAAGCTTTGCAGGTGTCTTCACAAGTAAGTTAGAGTGCACCAGAATAGTTAGGGTTTCCGGGAAAACTTTCTGGTTGAGGGGCTTAAGCTAGTTTTCAAAGGGAGTTGGGTACCATACCCTGAACATCAAACTTATTATTCCAAGATCTTAACAACCAACTTTACATAGGCCTCTGATTCTCGAGTCTTCAAAATACCGTTCCAACATCTCTGGTAAGGCCACTACTATCAACTAGTTAATTGAATCATGGCCCTTGCCCAAGCTAAAATTATTAATCCACCATCATCTTCTTCGGGCATAACTCTTTATCATATCATAGTTCAATCTATCGGATATCCATCAAACCTTTAAGGCATAATCTTCCCATTATATCCTATCACAAAAATCGTAGTGGTCCACCAATTATTTCTTGATTGATTTTTCCCCATAGATAGGCATATCTCATATTATCTTACTCCTTCAGGTGGTTATTTTCCCACAACCATATCATCAAAGCTAAATAAAGCATCCAGCAGTCATGTGATCATTCCATCAAGAATTGCCCCTTTCTAACCAAATTCAGATTTTATCTTGACACTTTTGGGCCTGGATCTCATATTCAAAGATAAAAGATCTTTCTAAGAATAATCCAAACAGAGCGTGACAAGCTCTGAAAACTACTGTCACCTAGAATGTCTTGCTACTAGACCAAGTCACATTGATTCCTAGAATCCGATAAACATTCACTTGTCCTCCACCAATTATTTCTTGCATACAACGATCTACTCATTTGTTAACTCATCTTTGACCACTTCCTATAATTCCATAAGAATTTGGTACAAGGTCACTTGCGCTAGGAATCACCCTAAACATTCCAACACCGGAGTATTCTTCTTAATTTACTTGCTTCTAACCAATCCAAACATCATTTTATCAGCAAGTGCTTCAAAAAATCCAATAACCTTCACCTTTATTTCTAAACCTTAAATCAAGGGTCACGTCTTCTAGCTCCAGATAGCCACCAGTGGTTGGGGACCACAACTGGTTAGCCCCAGAGTATTAATCAAATATATCATCAGTTCAAACCCAATTATTTTATCGACCTCTTCGAGTTTTCACTTCTATTCTAAACCCCAAATTTTTGATATTACCAACATCATCCACCAAATTCTGATCTCAACAACTAGATTCTTAAGGGATCCTTCTGCCTAATAATCTGATAGCCCAACACTCTTATATCTTCCAAAAGCCTCCTTCGTACCAACTAGTTTTGAGTCGTCCTCTGGCACCTCTTTCCTTTGTCTAGAAAAAGCAGTTAGTATTTTTGCAAAATTTGGTTAGATGAGAGATCTAAAGTTAGATAAATTATGTTAGTTATGTTAGTTTTCATATTCTTTTGTTAGTCCGACGGGATACGACCAGTGTCATCTACCGTCGGGTCTTGAATCTTCATCTTTCTCGATGGCTTGATGTGGTTGTACAAAACGACGTATGAAGGCCGCTATCCGTTTTGCAGAAGGTCACAGAGTCTTGGGTTAGAGAGTATTCCATACCTTGCTTCTCTTACTAGGGAAAATTTTCTGAAGGGTTTTCTAAGTCGGACTTTTGAAAGGATACAAAAAGTACATCTATGGCCAACAAGGCAAAAAGGTTTTGTTGCTAACAGTCAAAATAAAAGCAACAGATAAAAGTGCGGTTACTTTGGGTTCCCGACAAGGCGTGTTTTGTGAAACACACAAGGAAAACAACACACAATAAATGCAACACACAAGCAAAGATCAATCAAGGCACTTTTAGCACCAACAGACGTTTAATACCGTGGAAGATGGGGTTGCTCAAGTAAAACGAGCTTATCCTATCGATCCTATGGGTCTGGGTCAACTATGATTGTTAAAATCTTCATGTATTTAACTTGTTGACAAATGGATGTCCTTAAGCTTGAAACTTGGTGGGGTCTTTGTAGCTCGAGGATTTTCTTCATCTTATCCAAGTGGGAACCTTTGGCGGTGAAATTACTGCAACTTCTGAAGGTTGCACGGATCTTCGGTCTTCGCGTATAAAACACTTTGATGTTGAGGCCTTCGGGCTGCTAAGTACTAAGGTCTCTCCTGGTTCATCGTCAAATATATTTAAATTCGAATGGGGACAAGATAACAGAAGAAACTTTTGATACACCTTTAGACAAGAGGTAAGGTTTAGAATAATTCGAGAAGGTGAAAAGAGTGGAAGTTATACTTAGGCTTCCTTAGATACAATAATTTTAGGTAGTAATATTTTTCTTTCCAAAATAGTTTTCTCGTATGGGCCTTGGGGTAACAGGGCTGTTGAAGTCTTCATTTTATCGCCTTAGTCTTCAGCTGGAATACTTGAGATTGTCGAGGTAGTAACTGAGTGGAATTGTCGATATTGAGTTGAGGTCTTCGAGGTTTCTTGCTTTATTGATACTGATGATCTTGGTATTTGCAGATCAATCACCTTGATGTTGAATGTTGAATAGTTGAGATGGAGGCTTCTTCTTCTGGGTACTAGCTAAGTAGGTCTCACTGGGTTTCATCGTCAAGTAATTTGAACGGGTAAGAGGGAATAGAGAAATCCTTGGAAAATCTTAAAATAGAGGGATAAGACTCAGAAATATTTGAGAAGGTGAGAAGAGCGTAGCCATTTTCGGGCTTCTCTAGATAAAAATATGTTTTTGGTAACAATGTACTTTTAATAAAATATTCCCTTTCCTAACTAACGTCCATGCTAACTAAGGTCTCCTACAGTCAACGATGGCTCTGATACCAAGTCTGTGAGGACCCCGGATTAACTATCCGAGATACTCGTTATGTTTCCTGCAACAATCCCATGATCAGTCTGTTGTTGCACATAACTCGAATTGGTATCACAGAACACCCATAAATACCGAATAAATTTACTTACTTGATTGAAGCCATAACTTCATCAGGTACTTGCAGCGGAAATCACCAAATCAACGTGAGCCCAAGTCACTTGCCAACCCTACAGGCAGCTGACTGGGAAGCGCCCTAGTTCGCATTGATGTCATTAACCACTTCTTCTTCGAACTGCTCCTCTTCAGAATCTGGCTAAGACAATAGCCAGGGACAAAACCAATATGAGTACATTTGAATGTACTCGCAAACTACCCCCGGAATAAGCATGCACTACTATTTTTATTGTTTAAATAAAACTTTCCTTGCTTTGAAAACTCCACCTCCTGATTGAAAAAAAAGGAGGATGGACTTTTGTTTAATCAACCTTTGTTTGAACTTCCTATAACTTTATTTGAAACAGGAAAGAAGGCTTTAGAACTTTTTCCCATAAATCAGTTTTTGTAAGAAGTCGCTTTTTAAAACTTTTTCCCGTAAATACAACCTTGTTGAAAAAGGTAAGAAGTCTCTTTTATAAACATTTTCCCGAAAAATCACCTTTTGGTTTATTTCTCCAAAACTCCTCCTTTTTCGACCATAGCCCTTCATGGTCAAATCATTTCCCAACAACCTTATACCAGCCCTTCGGTATAGTTGCCTAAAACATTTTCCACTTTCAAATCACAAAACTCGTCACTTCTCGACCATAGCCCGTCATGGTCAAATCATTCTCCAGCAACCTCATACCAGCCCGTCGGTAGAGTTGTAGATACCACACATCTCCATTTTATTTTCAAATCTCAAAAATTTACAAAACTTGCACATGGTCAAAGTAGGGCCTCCCAACTGTCCATATCCGAGGACTCGGCTATTCGAATAGTTTTACCCTCTGCAGAGGTAGCACGCTTTTCCCACACCCATCCAGTAACTCATCGTGTCAGCCACGTCCCGCCATACAAGGTGTATGCGAAGTTGAGTCACCGACCATAGCCTGTCCTTTGCTCATGCTAGTATAGGACCCTACCGCTACGAAACTTTCCAACACACTTAACCCAGCCCGTCGGAATCTAAGTGTGAGGACTCGTAGTTCTGCCCGGCGATTTATGGTGGAACCTTCAATCCTCTTTCTCCATTACACTCATACCAACCCTGTTGGCAGACTTCTCTTAAGAGGACCCAGGTCAGGGGGTAGGTCCTCAGACCATCCCCTCATGGAACGGGGTCATCCCCGTTGTTGAGGCATCCAGTACTAATATGAGCAAACTATATGACTACGCCCTTTCCCATATGTGGGTAAATGTGGTCGCACAGATTATCGGCTGGTCGTCATAGTACAAAGACACAATGTGCATTTTTCATAAACATCACCATTCACCACTTCTCCATTTCCACACCGACATCTCGGCATTCCATATCCACACACAAGTATTTTCAAAGGAGTTTTGAGTAAACAATATTTTTCCCATCCTATAGTTTGAAAAAGAAATTCCAGCTAATATCTCCATATAGGGTGTCAAAATAATATACTTGTATTTTGGAAAAGGGTCTTCAAAATCATAGCTTTTGTGGCAAACACCACATAAATCACTTATGCTCTTTATAAGTAAAACATGTGAACCAAAATAGATGTATATAGATGCAAGCTCAGAGAATAGCTTGCCTTGCTCGGCAAAGTTCTCGGGGTCTTGTGCTTGTTGATCAAAGTATTCCCCTCCTCGTAGACTCCGGCAACGTTTTCGTCTAAACGTCAAACAAGCCATACAAACCATCACTAAACTACTCAAGCAATCATCGCGACATAACAATCATAAGCCTCACAAATAGCTACTGCACACACGGAGCAACACACTTTGGTTTCCATTTAATTTAATTAACTATTATTTAGTGATGTCTTAAATATGGCAGAAACTAGTGGTACAAGTTTAATTGCATAACTTGGGTTCTGTTGATCACGAAAATACAAACTAAAATTCTATAGAAAGCTACTGATGTGTAGAAGATAATACAATTGGGTTTGATTCATTTGGAGTTACTAAACTCCCTACATAATTGTTTTAATTCAGAAACTTATTAATCAAGTTTTAGTTACCATTTAAGTTCTGTTGCTCCTAAAATTAATTCCTTTTAGGGGTAACTAACATTGCTTAAATGTGATCTAGCAAAATTGGTCCTAACTCATTTGGATTATCTATTAATTTTCTATAATTGTTTTAGTCCAGAAAGGTTTTGGTAAATTTTAATCTAATGCCAATTAATTAATAATGCTTAATTAAATCTGCCACAATTAGGGGAGCTAGGTGATCACATTACTAAGCTCACAAAATTGGATTGGCATTATTTGGATTAATTTTAAATAAGTTATGGATTTTACAAAATCATTTCTTTTTCTGCCATTTTCATTATTTTAATAGAACAGCAAATAAACTAACTTAGTTTGATCTGTGAGTTATGCCATCTTACAGACTTTATTTTCTGAACATTTTGATACCTCATTTGTTATTTTTGGACAAGTATTCAAAAAGATATGGATTTTTGAAATTTAAAGCATTTTCTGTCTTTTCTGTTATTTTCCAGAGAAATTAACCTAATCTGTTTTTCACCCAGGGATGTGCTACCCTATGCCACTGACGAGTGGGGCCAAGGCCACGCTAGCAGGCCACGTAGGCACAGTGACCCTGGTGGCTGCTGCTCGCTGGAGACGGCACGGCCGTGGACGCCGGCGAGGTTCCAGCACGCGCGCGAGCTAACGGGCAGCTCCCTAATACTCTACGGGACGTGCTCTACCTAATGGTGGTGGCGCCGCCAGCTATTTGTCACCGGAGCTGCGTCGGTGACGGGCTACCGCGGCAGTCTCCGGCGAGCTACGGCGCCTCCTCGATCTTGTGTGCTAAGGAGAGGGGAAAAGGGTCCACGAGGGCCAGGAGCTCACCACGAAGAGGATGGAGAGGTCGGGGAGGCCGGAGGAGGTCGGAGACGGCGACAATCCCGCAGCGGCCCTTTTGCCGGAGTTGAAGACGGAGACGCGGAACTCGCCAGATACGGCGCCCCGGCTCGATTCCTTCTGCTAGGAGGTGGAGGAGGACGCGGCGAAGACGGTGACGACCTTTGCTGGGCTCGGGGAGGCTTCAAACTGCGGCGATGCGGCGGCGGGCTCGAGCTCGGGCTCGGTCTTGGAGGAGAGAAAACAGAGAGAGGGAGCAGCAGGAGGGCGAGTGAGTGAATGAGGGAGGGAGAGAGAGCAGAGCGCCGGGGGGGGGGCTTCTTACCCTCCTCGCAGGGCAGCGGAGAGGAGGGGGCTCCGGGCGGGCGAGCGACGGGAGGACGACAACGGCACCGGCGCCCTGCCACGCCACTGCTGCTACAGGAAGAAGAAGAACAAATTGCGGAAAACCCCCTGGACTTCTCCAAAATCCTCTGTTTCATTTTTCTTTTTAAAACCAGAAGCAATTTGGGGATTTAATTGAGGCACTAAAACATTTTATAAAAATCTCAAAATATTTGGGTAGGCTCCCCAATACATGTAGAAGCTCCACAAAAATTGGGGTCTTAAAATAAAATGTTTTGAACAACTTTGTTCATAGGGTTTAAATAAGTCATTTTTCTTATATACTATTTTATAATCCTTTAGAGATTTTTAAAGTAAGTTCAAAATATTAATTTTGAACTCTTGGAACTTCCTTGACAAATATATTAACTTCAAATAGTTTTTATTTTCATAGAGAAAATATTTGTTTGAAGGAAATAGATAGTTAAGTAGGAAAAATAATTTATTAAGATCATTTCTTTAACTCATGATCTTAATTTCCATTTGTTGAATAATTTGAGGAGTTTGCTTTAAATTTAACTCACATTCCAAATTTTGTGACCAGTGGGTTTCCAACTTAACACTCAAGTATATAGGTATAATTATTCACCCAAGCAAACAATAAAACAAGAATTAACACTCATTACAACCATTAACACTCAAGAAGAGGACCAGGTGGCGGCGGAGCGTGCCGTGGCTCCGGTCGTCGAGCAGGTGAAGGCGAAGCTGCGGAGGAGCTGAGTCTCCGCATGGCGCGATCCTTGGTTCTCGCCTGTGTACCCCTAGGCCTGTGTAATAAACAGTATCTATCCCAGATAGGTTATGTAATCTTTTGCAATCATCCCTTGTATGCATGCGTTTCTCTTATCGTCGATTCTCGTGTTTTCCCTGGGGCCGAAGTTTTTGGTCTCAACCTGACGCGATTTCCCTGTGTTCTGGGGGTACCTTTGCGTGCCCTGCACAGAGCCCGAGAGGGACCGTTGGACCGGATCCAGCTGCCCCCCCCCCCCCCGAGTGTGTCTCCGCGCATCGGCCGCTCCGTTCATTGGCGATCTGTCCCGGCGAAGGATCCCGGGGTTGATACCCGAGCAAACCTTCGAGGACTACCTCTCCCCTTTGAACGCCCCTTCTACACTCAGGCCGCGCCACTTTTACTCCAGCTTCCTTCCCCAAGGAAAAAACGAGATGACCTGTTCAAGCGATGCGGAAGGGAAAACAACTTGGGTTGAAGGACTTAGCTCTTTTTGCCAGAATTTCAACCGTGCAGTTATAGTCCTCGGGAACCATCGGGGTTCCCGAGCTCCTCGGCGGGAGCGGCCGAGTACCCGGTCCTGAGCGCGGGTTCCTTTCGATACCTTCGATGCCCAATCCGCGTGTTGGGTACATCTTGGTTCGAGTGCGTGAGGAAGCCCCTTCCCCCCGGCTCAGGTTTGGGCCTATGTTTCTCGTGCGGGAAGTTGAGGCGTTAGATAGGAGAGGAAATACACAGATAGATACAAACTTAGTTTATTAGACGCCAAGGATGATCTGTTTTCCAATGGATACAGCAGGCTACACTCGGGTATGCCTGTCTCCGGTTTTTTCGGACGGCTCCAACAGGACTCGTCGTGGTTGAGCGTCTCCCGCCTCGGTCTTGGTGTGCCGCTCATGGCTGCGGGCCCACCGGGAACGCTCCTTGTCCCCGGGCTCAGCAGCCCCTTGACTTCTTGGCGGGTCCCCTGGCGCCCGGGTGAGTAGGGCAGGCCCTGGCGTAGTGTCCGGGCTGACCACACGTGTGGCACAGCCCCGCCTGGCCGGCCCCTCCCGCCTCAGCTTGGTACTTCCTCCTGAGGTTGGCGAGGTCGCGTGTGGCGCGACCCTCACTGGCGTCGTGGACTTCAGTGTCGTGCACCGGGCACCACGGCGCCGGCGCCTCCCTTGGGCGCCTTCCTCCCTCGCCGACGGGTATTCCAAGCAGCTCTATGGGGTGGTGAGTTCCACCTGCAGAGCTGCGCACGGGCACCCGTCGCATGGCCGCTTCCACGTCGCGCCCGCCGTCTTCCGCTCCGAACCTCATGGGGAAGGGGATTGAAAGCCTTCCTTCCTCCATCCGGGCGCACTTGTCTGCCAGGGCGTACAACTCCGAGGTGGTGTAGACGTCGCGGCTCCCAAGCTTCTCCAACATGCGGACGTTGCAGGTGTTCCGGCGGAACGCCCGGATGACAGACATGTCGGGGTCGTCGGGAATGTGGCTCAGGATGTGCCGAAACCTCAGGGTGAACCCTCAAAGGGTCTCACCGGGTCTCTGCACTACTGAATCGAGGTCGCTGATCGATGCAAGGCGCAAGTACTTGCCCTGGATCGATTGTGTGACCCGAGCACACAGATCCTGCCACGAGGCCAGTGCCCCCTCAGGCGAGAACACCAGCCGGGTACCCGCGGGCGGGGCAACGAAGGGGCCATCTAGCCCGTCGATACCGCGCGTGGAGCTCCGGAGGCCGGGCCCAGAGGTGGCCGCCCGCCCCCCGGTTCCCAGCGTGGCGTGGTATGGCAGCATGGAAGCTTCAGGTTCCGACGAGGAAGCATGGGCGCCCCCTACCTGGCACACCAGATGTCGCGTGTCGGTACGCGGACACCGAGGATGTTAGACACCCCCTGTTTGTTCGGTAGGAGGTCATGAGGTGCTCCGGAATCGGTCCCCGAGCTCAAGCACAAACACACAAGATTTTACCCAGGTTCGGGCCGCGTCGCCGCGCAACACCCTACGTCCTGCTTGTCTGGTTGGATTGCGATGTTGCTGAGTTACATTGGATAAACTACTAGCGTTCTCTACACTCGTGAGCTGCTAGGTTCCACTCCAGGAGGTTCCCGAGGTGTCTCCTGTCCAGCCCTCGAGTACCAGTCTAAGACTAAGAGCTGCCACTAGCAATGGTTACCCCCCTCTACACTTGACCAAGGGCCTCCTTTTATATGCCAAGGGGACACCACAAGTGGTCGTGTTGGGGGCATGCCACCGAGGTATGGCATGCGTCGCGCCCCGACCCAGGCAGCAGCCGCTGGCCTTCTTCGTGGCACCTTCTTGCCATGCTGTCCTCCATGCCGCCTGCCACTCCGAGACCGAGGTGACGGCAAGTCAAGTTTCGTCTGTGGCCCGGCCATCGCGCCGGGTCTTGTCGATGTCACGCCGGCGCCCGGCAGCAGGCGTGAGTGGTCTTGTCCGTGACGTCTGCTGCGCCTTCCTTCTCTGCGAAGCAACCCTTCCCGGGGTGTGGTGCAGGAATCTTGCGCCACGTCGCGGCCTTCCGCTTCCCGAGGGGGTTGCAGGCTTCCCGGGTCGGACCCCACAAGAGGCGTGATCGCGGGCACCCCGGGGGCTCCCCCCGTGGCTTCCTTTGGTCTACGTCCTTCCGCCGTGGGGACGCCGATGGCGCCTCTCCGGGGGCGCACGCCCGCGGTACGGGGACCCCCTCTTCCCATACGCCGACAACATCCTTATGAAATGCTTGAGATTGTAAGTATATATTATCCTCAATGCATGCTTTCCCATATCTATGCTACTGCAATACTTATTACACTTTAGTCATATACATCGTCTTGTTATGTAGGAGACTGTCGTGTCTCGTTGCACGGACACCGGGAGTATAGGATACCCCCTTTTAGGTTCGGCACGGGGCGCGAAGGAGGCTGAGAATCGTCTTCTTGGGCGGAGTCTAGATCAAGCTCTCCTCTCCACGATCAAAGCATGCAACCAAAGGGACACAAGGAGCTACCCAGGTTCAGGCCGCCCGGAGGCTAAAAGCCCTACTCCTGCATGTCTGGATTGATGAGTTCTTCATAGTGTGGCTTACAATGGAACCTCCCGGACAGGGTACCCGGAAGGGTTTTGGCCCGAGGTAGAAGAAGGACAGATCCTGACCCGGAGGAGATCACCTTCCTCTCTACCTCGCAGCCCTAGTCTAGTCTTGCTCTGGTTCTAGCTTGTGCTCGTCCTTGCTCTCCTTCTCCTCCCCTCTCCGTGCCTTGGTCCTCCTTTTATAGGCTAAGGGGTTGCCACAGGGTCACGTGAGGGCATGAGGGCCTTCGGGTGAAGGACCCTCCTCATCTAGTTTAGGGGGAGACGTGGCCTCTCCTCAGCCTAGCGTCTCCTCTGGGTTAGGTGGGAGCGTCCGCCTTGGGGTGGACAGGAGCTGACACCACCACGGGCGTGCTTCCCACCCGCGCTGCCTTCGCCTTGCTTCCCAAGTCTTCCGCGGTGAGGTGGAGTGCTTATCCACAGGACGTAGGAGTACCCGAGAGGGAGCCTGGCCTCCTGCCGGGAACTCGGGCTCTCGGGTCCTTCCTGGCCTTCTTGCTTGATTCGGGGACCCGGAAGGTCCCCAGGACCGGAGCCCTTAGTCGTCGTAGGCCATGCGTGTCTTGACGGTGAACCCGCCAGCTTGACTTGAGTCTTGGTCTTGTCCATCTTCATCTTGGGCCCACATGGGGTGGACCCACTTTGGCAGTACTAGGGGAACCCCATGTTCCACTGTTGCGACAGTAGCCCCCGGGCATGGTCCCGGCGGCTCTTGCTCCAGCTGCCGGGGCCATGGCCTAAAGATAGGTCAAAGTGGGTCCCGGGCACCTGGTCTTCTCAGCTTCGCTTCACTGATGGCCTTGAAGGTCTTGGAGTTACTCCGCTCGGGGGAATAACTGCGAGGGCCCCCTCGATTCCCACTAACGGAAGAACCGAGGAGACGCTTGGCAGAGGCACTGCCGCGGCTATAAAAGCGAGGCGCACCCCTGGCCTTTTCGGTCATCTTCTTCCTTGGTCCAACTCCAGGCCTCCCCACAAGCTGCCAGCGCCAATGGCGAGAGCGAAGAGAGGAGTTGGGCGCCCTCGTACTTCTTCAGCTGCTGCGGAGAGTGGCCCCTCCACTCGTGGTCGAGCTGTTCCGCGAGGTCGTGGGATTCGCGGTCGCGGCGGCCGTGGAGGCCGCGGCACCGCTGCCCCTCTTCCTAGGAGCATGGTTCATACCAGCTTCGCGCCGTTCGAGTTCGTCGTGGATCTGAACCGCAGGCCTCGCAGCCGGCTTCTCCTGCCGGATTCCTTCGCGATGGCGACGGAGGACATCGGACCCTCCGGCTTCTGGCTGCAGGTGGAAGGCTGCCCCAATGGCCCCTCCTGGGCCATGGCGGAGCGCACCACTGAAGGCGCCATGCTTCTGGGTCCGGGGTGGAAGTCGTTCTCCCGTGCCCGCCGCCTGTCCAGGGGGCAGTGCTTGGTGTTCCGGTACGACGGAGATGCTACGCTCTCCGTGAAGATCTTCGGTGTCGATGGCGGACGCGTGGAGTGCTGCATGGAGAGCAGCAGCGGCAGCTCGAGCTCCTACGACGAGGATGAAGATGAGGAAAACTCATCTGACATCAAGGTCGAGGGGAGCTCGTCTTCCTGAAGGCGAGGAGCTTCGGACGGGCGCCATGGAGATCTCGTTGACCTCCTCCTTGGCGGCCTTGACGTCGTATTTCTGGAAGTAGCGTCTTCCATTGTACGGCGGTGCTCCTTGTTCGGCGGGAGCCAACCTTTTTGTTGTAAAAAAGATCGTCCCCTTGTAGTCCTTGTAAATGAAGAAGATCTTGTTTTCCTCCTTGTCTTCGTGTCGCGTCCGTGTGAATGAGAACGAGTTTTTTGCAAAACGCGCTCCCATTACTGCAGCAGCCGTAGCGTCAAGGGGTAGGTGGAGCAGGGAGGCCTATAAAAGACCATCCAGACTCCACCCCTTCGCCACATCTTCTCGCCTTGCTCCGCTCCTCTTCTTCCTTTGCCTCCCCCTCCCGCAGAACAATGTCCGGCGAAGCAGAGAGGGCCTTGTCCGATGTGTCGACGGCGGAGTCCGTCTTTCGAGGAGCGGCGGAGGCACCCAGCGAAGCTGGAGCCCGAGCCACTAGAAAGGACGAGGTCGATCCTCGCCCTCGAGTCTCCTTGGTTTTCCCCAGTGGGGAACATCGCCGGTTCTGCCGCCATGGAGGCATCGGTAGCGCTGGCGACCCGGAAGGACACCATCAAGATGGAGCTGTGGAAGGAGGCCGCAGGCAATCAGAGATTGATCCGCCTCCTCTGCGATCTTGACGATGTCTTCAAGGTAAGGCCGCCTTGGTTCTGGCAATACGACCCTTGGGAAGATCCTGCGCCTTGACTCGATTTCTTCCCTTCGTACAGGATGAGGAAGACATCATGGATAAGTTCGTGGACCATGTGCACCTCCTCTGCAGCCAGCATGTGCCGGGGTTTGCCCGGAAGTTCCCCGGCCCATGGGACCCCTGAAGATCCTGCGCGAATGCCCTCCTTCATCCCAGGCGTCCCCGGGAGTCCGGAGTTCACCCGGCAGGCAATAAAACAGAAAGACAGAGCTGCACAGCCAGGAGCCCTGAGCTGGCCTTAGTAGCATAGGCTAGATATGTATCCAGGAAAAGCTTCGACTGAATGTAATCCAGAATTGTAAACTCAGAATGTAAGTTCAGATGAATGCAATCCTAGGGCTCAACTCCCGGGGTCATTTCCCAAACCTCCCTTTGCACTAACGCGCCGTCAAGTTTTCTGAGGAGATCTCTTAGGTGACAAGTGCTCTGACCGCCGCACCGTAGCAGCACCCCTAAGAGCACTATGCCTTCCGGGAGTCCACTCCACAGCCACGGGTACTAGGCCAGAAGGGAAATCTGACCGTTCGCCGGGGAGGACGCATTACCCCCGCAAAGGTTCTCATCAACTGTCAAGCATGCGCAGGTTGGTGGTATATTGACTCCGAGCGAGATATTATGCCTAGAATGCCAGATGCACATGCAAAGACTTAGCTGGTTTTTGCCGTGCCTTGATCTACTCTGTCCTTCCCGGGTATCCAGCTCCTGAGCCGCTCTTCAGCATCCATTCCTGTCCCGGGAGAGGCGCTACACACAACACACTTTCAGTAGGAAAAGAATGGACCCTCCCTTACATGTCGTGAAAGTGTTTCATCCGGAGCAACCCGCAAGCAAAGTTGAATGTGCATTTCTGTGTTTAGGTTCTTTAAAACACAGCACTGCCCGTTCCACTTCTTACCGCGGCAGTACGGCACGATCAGGTGGCAGCGCCTACTGATAGGCTGCTCGCGCTCGACCTGTCAGCCACCGGCACCATGTCAGCCCCCTGCTTGGGGGTTGTTACGGATAACACACTTCACGACAACAAGAGAGGCTCACGGAATTGAAAAACTTATCTTTTATTCCTTGGCGACGATTCTTACACCCTTATACAGAACACTAGCCCCTTGGGCGTGCTTAGTTGACTCGAACTATCTGCGATTCATGTTCGTATTCAGGGGTAGAATTTCCGGAGATTCTCGATGTTCCAGGCGTTGCCCTCCGGCCTGCCTTTCTCGTCCTCCAGATAAACAGCTCCGGGTCTCAGGGTATGCGTCACCCGATAAGGTCCTTCCCACTTGGAGGACAGCTTGTTCATGTTATCAAGCTTCTGCTTCTTGCGGAGAACCAGGTCTCCGGGTTCCAGTACCCGTGAACGGATATGGCGATCATGATAGCGGCGGAGCCCTTGCTGGTATCGAGCAGATCGTAAGGAAGCTCGGCACCGCACCTCTTCCAGGAAGTTGATGTCATCAATCCTCCTCTCAGCTTGTGCGTCTTCATCATAGGCAAGTACCCGGGGGGATCCATGCCTGAGCTCTGTTGGCAAGACGGCTTCTGCTCCATAGACAAGGAAGAATGGTGTTTCTTGAGTGGCTCTGCTTGGTGTGGTTCTGAGGGACCACAAGACACTTGGTAGATGCTCAATCCAGTTCTTGCCCTTGTCTTCTAACTTGTCAAAGGCCTTGGTCTTCAAACCCTTTAGGACCTCCGCATTGGCTCGCTCCACTTGCCCATTGCACCTTGGGTAGGACACCGAGGCAAAACACACCTTGATTCCCAGCTCTTCACAGAAGTTGAGGAAGGATCGGCTTGTGAACTGAGAGCCATTGTCCGTTATGATTCTGTTGGGTACTCCGAAGCGGTACACGATCCCTTCAATGAACTTGATGGCTGCTTGAGCTGTCTGTCTTGGTACTGGCATCACTTCCACCCACTTTGTGAACTTGTCGATGGCCACGAAAAGGTATTCATGGCCCCCGACAGACTTCGGTATCTTTCCCACGATGTCCAGCCCCCAGACCGCGAACGGCCAGGAGATTGGAATTGGCTGCAGAGCTTGCGCCGGCTGATGTATGTTCTTCGCATAGTATTGGCAGGCTTCACAGGTCTTGACTAGCTGCTCCGCATCACTGAGGACTGTTGGCCAGTAGAACCCGTGACGAAAACTTTACCCGCCAGTGATCTTGATGCCACATGACTTGAACATGTGCCTTCGTGGATGTCCCGTAGCAGTACTTGGCCTTGTTCTTGAGGGATGCAGCGGAGCTTGACTCCGTTGTCCCGTCGCCGGTAGAGCTCGCCGTCGATCATGACGTAGAGCTTGGCTTGACGAGCCACCCGCTCGGCGTCGTGATCGTCCTCCGGGAGGGCGTGCTCCATGATGTACTTGACGATGTCCCGGGCCCAGGGTGGGTGGGTCCTTCCACCGGTAGCACCATCCGACGGAAAGAAAGCATAGCTTCCTCCGCTGGAGGGGCTGCCGGGTCTTGAGCTTCTGGGCTGGCTACCCGTGTTGTCGAGGTAGAAGGGTCGCCAGCCCCCGGCGCAGATCTTGTCGCGAGCCTCTCGGGCGGGATCGAAGGTCGCCTGAGGACCTCGATGTAGATCCCGGGAGGCACTGGTTCTTGCTTGGACGCCACCTGCGATAGCTCATCCGCGGCCGTGTTTTCTCCCCGTGGGACGTACACAGCCCGGAAGTTGTCGAAGCGCCGCTGCAGCTTCCAGACCTCTTCAACGTATGGTGCCATCTGAGGGCACGCGTACTCCTTGTTCACTTGTTTGATGACTAGCTGAGAGTCACCCTTGACGACGATCTTGTTGATGCCGAGGCCGATGGCAGCACGAAGTCCTGCGAGCAGGCCCTCGTACTCCGCCGTGTTGTTGGAGATGTTCCCTTGGTAGTGCATCTGGACGACGTACTTCAGCCGGTCCCCGGTTGGTGAGGTTAGGACAACCCCAGCACCTCCTTTCCCCTTGGTGTAGGAGCCGTCGAAGTGCATGATCCAGGCGCTAGGATCTTCCTTCCCGGGGAGGCAGGTTTCCTCTTCCGGGTCGTCGAACGCCGTCTCGGTCCACTCGGCCGTGAAATCCGCCAGCGCCTGACTCTTGATGTTGTCCGTGTGCTCGAACTTGAGACCGAAACCTTGAAGCTCCATGGCCCACCATGATATGCGACCAGTGGCAAGTGGGTTCTCCAGGGGGCTTCTTAGGTTGTACTTGGACACCACCGTGATGGGATGGCTTTGGAAGTACGGCCTCATCTTGCGGGAGGCAATGAGGATTGCCAGCAGCAGCTTCTGCATCATGGGGTACCGCTCCCGGGCGTCGCGCAGCACTGCGCTGACGAAGTAGACCGGGTGCTGCACCTTGCGGGTCGCCGAGTCCTGAGAGGGCTCGGCTTCCCCCTCGTCGATCTTGGGGTGGGGACGATGTAGCCCCCGGCGAAGTCTCGTCGGAGGGAGATTCTCCATTCCCGACGGGATCCGCGTCGCTGGTGAAGTTGCAGTGACGCCAGGATCATGAGACCCCTGGTCACCCGGCAGCCTTTTCTTGCACGGTTGCCCCGGAAGAGAGTTCCCGGGTCGCTTGCCCTTGATCTTGCTTGACTTCTTCGGAGGAGCGTCACGCTCTACCACGAGCACAGCGCTGATCACCTGGTTGGTGGCAGCAATGTACAGTAGTAGGGGCTCCTTCTCTTCTGGTGCCACGAGGATTGGTGGCGAGGCGAGGTAGCGCTTAAGGGACTGCAGGGCTTCCTCGGCCTCGGAGGTCCACTCCACGGGGCCTGATTCTTGAGCAGCCTGAAGAACGGTAAGGCCCGCTCCCCAAGCCTTGAGATGAAGCGCCCGAGTGCAGTGATGCACCCGTTGAGGCGCTGTACGTCCTTGACCCGCCGGGGCGCCTCCATGCGCTCGATTGCCTTGATTTTGTCCGGATTCGCCTCGATCCCTCGGTGAGAGACCAGGAAACCCAGCAGCTTGCCGGAGGGGACCCCGAACACGCACTTGTCGGGGTTGAGCTTGAAGTTGACCCGGCGGAGGTTCTCGAAGGTCTCGTGCAGGTCTTGGATGAGGGAGTCCTTGTACCGGGTCTTGACCACGATGTCGTCGATGTACGCTTCGACGTTGCGGCCCAGCTGCGACCCAAGGCATGCTTGCATTGCGCGCTGGAAGGTAGCGCCGGCGTTTCGGAGGCCAAAAGGCATCCGGGTGTAGCAGTAGCAGCCCTTGGGAGTGATGAAGGCCGTCTTCTCTTGGTCCTCGAGTGACATCATGATCTGGTGGTACCCGGAAAAGGCATCCAGAAACACAGCAGCTCGCACCCGGCCGTGGAATCCACGATCATGTCGATCCGCGGCAGGGGGAAAGGGTCCTTGGGACAGGCCTTATTCAGGTCTGTGAAGTCGATGCAGAGTCTCCACTTGAAGGTCATGGGTTTCGGTACCACCACGGGGTTGGCCACCCAGCTTGGGTGGGGAACCGACCGGATGACACCAGCTTCTATCAACTTGTCCACCTCGGCGATGATGAATTCCAGCTTTTCCTTGCTTTGGTTCCGGAGAACCTGCTTCACGGGGCGAGCCCCCGGATTGACCGCCAATTTGTGCTCGATCACCTCCCTTGGTACGCCGGGTAAACCTGATGCCTCCCACGCGAAGACGTCAGAGTTTTCCCGAAGGAAGGCGACGAGCGCGCTTTCCTATTTGTCGGTGAGGCGGGCGCCGATGGTGATGGAGCGAACTCCGTCACTGGTTAGCGCCACCTTCTTGGTCAGCTGCGGATCGCCATGGAATGGCGCCTTCTTGGGTGGAGTAGATGTGGAGCCCCCGGGGTGCCCTTCGCCCCCGGGGAGAGCCCCATCATCATCCTCCTGTACACCTTGAGGGATGTCCGCCGTGGTTGCCACCGTCTGGTTCAGCTGGTGAACGCAGTAGATAGCATCGTCGATGTCGGCCTGACCTTGATCACGCCCCACGGCGCCGGAATCTTCAGCATGTTGTAGGCGAAGTGGGAGACGGCCATGAACTTGGCCAGAGCAGGTCTGCCAAGTATGCCGTTGTACGGTAGCGGAGTGTCGGCGATGTCGAAGACGATTTCCTCGGTGCGGAAGTTCTTGGAGTCGCCGAAGGTGACCGGAAGGGTGATCTTCCCGAGGGGTCGAGTAACACTTCCGTTCACGCCTTGGAACACCCCAGTGTCTTGTAGGCGAGACAGGGGGATTTGAAGGATAGCCAGGACCTTCGCCGTTAGCAGGTTGAGGCTGGAGCCTCCGTCGACCAGCATCTTGGTGACCTTGTAGTTGTGGATGACGGGCGACACGATCAGCGGCAGGGTCCCGACCCCGGCAGTGTTGCAGGGTGGTCTTCTGGGTCGAAGGTGATGACTTGGCTAGACCAGTCCAGGGGCTTGGACGGAGCAGAAGCAACCGCGTTCAGCTCCCGGACAAGTCTCTTGCAGGCGCCGTTGGAGGGAGGCAGAGAAGACCCTCCGTGGATGCACCCGACAACTCCGTGACTTCTTGATACTTGCCGCCGTTGCCTCCTTGGGGAGCCGGAGCTTCCCCGTTGCCGACGTGGGCGGCCTCCGGAGTGTTGTACCCGCGACCACCTTGACCGCCGCGTCCTCCTCCGCGGCCCCCGCGGCCACCGCCTCGGTACCATCCACGGCCGCCTCCGCCTTGGCGACCCGTGGGACAGTCACGAGCGATGTGCCCGGCAGTGCCGCAGTTGTAGCAACCGTCTTGACTGACCCCATCAGCTCGGCGTTGCTCCCGGACGGCGAGGTTCTTGAGCATGCGGCAGTCCTTGAGCAAGTGGTTGCCTTCTGGATGGATGTGGCACCAGGGATCACCTTCACCTTCTTCCTCGGAAGTCGGCGCGGGCTTGGTCTTCTTCGGAAGAGGCTCGGTGACGAAGATCCGCTTGTCGGGTCCAGGGTCCCGCTTCTTGTTCTTAGCTGGAGCGGCCTTGTCCTCGGGTTCATCCTCCCCGGGGAACTTGGCTCCTTCTTCAGCTCGAGCGCACCGGTCTGCAAGCTCCCAGAGCTTACGAGCAGACTCGACGCGATGGATGCTCAGCTTCTCGCGCATCTTGGGGTTGCGGACGTTGGCGTGGAAGGACTGGATCACCAACTCCTCCTTGATGCACGGGATGGTGTTCATCTTCTGGGTGAAGCGCTGGATGAACTTGCGGAGAGTTTCACGTGGAGATCACTGGGAGCCCCCGGGCGCTCGTACCCGCCTTGGAAAGCCCCCAGAAACTGCTCCTTCAGTGCCCGCCAGGAACGGATGGAGCACTTGGGAAGGTTGAGAAGCCAAGTCTGGGCATCTCCCTTCAGGGCCAACGGGAACCAGTTGGCCATCATGACCTCGTCGGCCCCGGCAACCATCGCAGCAAGAGAGTAGATCTGCAGAAAGTCCCGGGGGTTCGTGGTGCCGTCGTAGCGGAGAACGTCGATCTTGAATTTCTTGGGCCAGTTGAAGTGGCGGAACTCGGGAGCGAGGGCGAGGCAGCCTTCGGCGAGGTCGATGCCCCGATCTTCCCGGCGGTGACGTTCTCGGCGACGCTCGATGCGGGTGCGCATATCCTCGTTCTGACGGCTGTTGAGCTCGTCACGAAGATCTGGGTTGCGCGAGGTAGACGACCCGATGGAGATGGCCTCGCCGTGATCGCGGTTTAGCCGATCAGCCATCGGTGGCGCGGTGCGAGGAGGCGCCGTCTTGGCTTGACGTTCACCACGAGGCTGGCCTCGCGGATCACGTGTTTTGTCTTGTGCTGCTCCGGGGTTGTCGACGGTGGGAGCTTGAGTGGGTTCGACCCACGGACCACCATCGGCGAAGTCGAGGAGCCTCTCGACGCGAGTCCTCCATTCTTGGTAGACCTTGGGGTCGCCGCTGCTTGGAGGGAACTGCATCAGTGCCTTGGCAGCGACTAGAGCATCATGGCGAGCTTGCACGTCCGAAGGCGAGTGCGCGGAGGTCTTGCTCTTGGATGCTCGTGGATCCCCGCTGGGGCGAACGCCGTGGTTCCCTCCTCCAGCGGTGGGCTCCTTGCCGGTGCCGTTGCAGACGCTCTTCTCCCCTGAGCGAGGAGGAGGCATGGTGGTGCCCTTTGGAGCCGCCGCTCCGCCAGGGCCGTTGTCCTTGTCGCGACCGTCCACTTCGTCCGGCGCCACCCTCTCCATGGGAGGCGGGGACGGAGAGGCGCTCCGCCGTGCGCCAGCAGCACGACGTTCAGCTGAAGCTTGGGTGCGTGAGGGAGAGACCGGCTTGGACGCCGCAGGATCTCCCTTCTTCCTTGGAGGCATGCTTGACGAAGAACTTGCCGATGAACTTGATGAAGATGAATCCAGCACTTGCGCCCCCTACCTGGCGCGCCAGATGTCGTGTCTCGTTGCACGGACACCGGGAGTATAGGATACCCCCTTTTAGGTTCGGCACGGGGCGCGAAGGAGGCTGAGAATCGTCTTCTTGGGCGGAGTCTAGATCAAGCTCTCCTCTCCACGATCAAAGCATGCAACCAAAGGGACACAAGGAGCTACCCAGGTTCAGGCCGCCCGGAGGCTAAAAGCCCTACTCCTGCATGTCTGGATTGATGAGTTCTTCATAGTGTGGCTTACAATGGAACCTCCCGGACAGGGTACCCGGAAGGGTTTTGGCCCGAGGTAGAAGAAGGACAGATCCTGACCCGGAGGAGATCACCTTCCTCTCTACCTCCGCAGCCCTAGTCTAGTCTTGCTCTGGTTCTAGCTTGTGCTCGTCCTTGCTCTCCCTTCTCCTCCCCTCCCGTGCCTTGGTCCTCCTTTTATAGGCTAAGGGGTTGCCACAGGGTCACGTGAGGGGCATGAGGGACCTTCGGGGTGAAGGACCCTCCTCATCTAGTTTAGGGGGAGACGTGGCCTCTCCTCAGCCTAGCGTCTCCTCTGGGTTAGGTGGGAGCGTCCGCCTTGGGGTGGACAGGAGCTGACACCACCACGGGGCGTGCTTCCCACCCGCGCTGCCTTCGCCTTGCTTCCTAAGTCTTCCGCGGTGAGGTGGAGTGCTTATCCACAGGAACGTAGGAGGTACCCGAGAGGGAGCCTGGCCTCCTGCCGGGAACTCGTGCTCTCGGGTCCTTCCAGGCCTTCTTGCTTGATTCGGGGACCCGGAAGGTCCCCAGGACCGGAGCCCTTAGCCGTCGTAGGCCATGCGTATCTTGACGGTGAACCCGCCAGCTTGACTTGAGTCTTGGTCTTGTCCATCTTCATCTTGGGCCCACATGGGGTGGACCCACTTTGGCAGTACTAGGGGAACCCCATGTTCCACTGTTGCGACAGAGACATATGATTGAAGCGAAGAACCAATCCAAAAAAGTAATCTTAATGGACCCTGCCATCGCTACGCAGCCACGCATTGAGGTGAACGAGAGGGGTGTCGAGGATTATGTCATCTATACGATGCAGCGTATTGAAGATAACGATTTAATCCTTTGGCCTTTTAAGGCAACAAGGTAAAGTAATGTTGCATTTTATGAATGATTTAATGTGTTCATTATGGAACTAAGACCACACAACTTTCCTTGACTTATAACACACTAATAAGCACCAATTTTTTAGATATGGCCACTGGATTCTTGTGGCAATCTCTCTTGTGAATGGCAATGTTTACTATCTTGATTCTTGTAGTAACTTCGATGTTGAGGTGATAAGCAAGCATCTTGACAGGTGACTGATTATTTTCATTTACATATGACACATTTATCTAGACATCACATGATATACCTATGTTACTGTCATTACATACTCCTTCAGATCATTCCGCTATTGCTAGATGCGCCGAAATCCTATAGCTATGAATAGTTTTGCCAGTCTAACTCACTTCCCCAATTATAAGGTTAGTTTCCCCCACCTGTGTTAATATGGCTGCAAAAACATTAACTGAATTTTCTGCTACATATGAAGGTGTTCTCTCCGCTATTTGTCTCAGTGCGGCCAAGAGCCGGCGAATTCAGCTCCTAGATTGAGCGGATCTATGTTGCCAACCATATTAGCATGATGATGGATTGGATCACAAATGGAGTAAAATGCGAGGTATTAAAACATCTTCTGTTTTGCAAATGCGAACATATTCTTATTTTTGTGTAATTGCTCATAATCATTCCTAACAACTAGATTTAGGGGTGCGCCTTGGCGCACGACCCCCCGAGCCCTGTTTTGACGACACGTCATACACAATGCTAATAATCAACGGGTAGAAATAAATATATCCATATGTAAGACCAGACACCAATTTACACAAATAATAGATAAATTGGAACAACTTAATGGTATGCAAGCACCAATGAATGACGCCTTCTACCAATCAAGTGGATACATTTGACCCCTGTCTTTAAACCGTTGACCCAATCGCATGACGACAAGATTCACTCATCTGACTGATAGGATTATGTACAGACACTCGCGACGAATACCTCGGGAAGGAACCAAGATCATCACGAAACGACGGCCTCTCACAGACCGAGTACAGAGACCATAGCATTAAACAAAGCGTCAGCTGGCTTGCCAAACACTTCGAGACAGGCAATTTATTGCTATACACACATACGCTTGTACACACGTTATGGCAGACGGCTCAATAGTAACAGCCATTTCCATCCCTATCCCCTCCGGCTTCATCTTCCTCACACCAACCCCACGGATCAAAAGAAAAAACCTATAGATCCAAGCAAAACAAAGAAATACAAGCGGTGGAAGCGGAGCAGATCGAAAGTTCAGGAAGTCCTACATCGAAGCCAGCGTCCGCCACTATATACCAAGCTGAGGTGCCGGATACCAGGTAAGGAAACTTTTCCTAATCCGGCAAGCTGTGAAGTGGTTCTATTCACCGATTTCCTCGACTGTGGTCTATCGCTGTCAGGCTCGTATTTCTTCCGCAAGCTAGTCGAGCACATTGACCTCCACCTTCACAACCTGGGACCCAATTCAGTTCTTCACGTCGCGTGTTTCGAAGAGCTGTGTAAAGGATACCTCAAAATCAAGCCCTCCCTCGCGCACTGGAACCGAATCTTCAACGTAAAGGAAATATCATAAGCCGGCTGGGTGCATCATCGACATATGGAAGGAAATACGTTGTACAACTGTACCAGCTCTCAAAACAAAGAGGAGGAGATCTCGAAGGCCATGAACAAACTATTCACTGGCAGAATCAACGAAAGTGATATTGCCAAAATCAAAGTCTTCTCGTACAGTCAACAGGTGTCCCAGGTAAATAACCGATGTAGTTACTTATAATCAGCAGTGTCGTACGACTCCAGATCTTCTAACTGTCAAAATTATTCTTGTCAGCAGGGTTTTTGGAACATAAACGATGAAAGTGTCGCGTCAGGATCTGAACCCGAAGCCAACACAGTGTCCTGCTTGACAAACAATGGTAACGAATATAGTTTTGAAATGGAGCCGGCGAATGAACACAGTGGCAGCATACCTGAATATTCTGACCACAACCAACCGCCCTATCCCGGGCTAGTGAAAAGAGACCAAGCGACATTTTGCCGGAGATATTGATCTCCGAAACACCGAAGCATCAGAAGATGGGACCTGAAGAAGGACTGCAATCATAGGACCAAGAATATACTATCGCCTTCAGAGATTCATGGAAGGAGACGACTACCACGACCACGTCAAGTCTGTCAGCAACAAATCATGTGGATTTTTTTTATGGACAACCGGCTTCAGAGCACTATGGGAGGAGCTGGATTTAGAAGTGTTTCCAGACTTCAAACATCTATTGGATGAGACGACTACCACAAGCAATGCAAGTCTGACAACACTAAATCACATGACCCATTTAGATCAGGATTGGTTGTCAGATATTCCTACATATGAGGGGTATGATTGATCAAACAGGTTTTAATTTCTGTCTTTATAAAAAAAGGGCTATATACTGTCATAACATTTACCCTACCCTCATGCAGGTCCGCGGCGACTTGGCTTAACGATAAACCATCCAGCGAAATCTCGACAGACATGGCTTGGATGGAATCGTACAAACCTCAGGAGACAAACTTGACGGAGACAGCCACGGACCTCATTATTCATGTCATTAACCTCGAAGAGAACGTTGATGCAGATCTTGCCGTTCATGACACCGAGAACTTGAAAATTTGTACATATGTCTCGCTTTCCCGGTCACTGCAAACAACAACCCTGGAAGAAAAGATTGTTAGAAACAAACCCCACGAGCAACAAAGCAATACACAAAGGTACGTGTTGGGGACTTACATAGCCACAGAAAATAAAAAGCAGAGCAACGATGTGCTATATTAGTAGAACTGAAACGACTACACAAGGTAATCTACAAACTTCTTACCATCGGCTAAAACTCCGTATGCATACCATATCTTCTACTGATATAACCTTGCAGGAAACAATGGCTAAGGCTGAAAGGGAAAAAAGCAAGTAGAGCAGGGTCTAACCGAAGAAAAGAATTAATGCATCAACCTCCAAGCCGAGCTCCAAAAAAGCAAAGAACAGGCCAAAATGTTTAAAAAAGTTCAGGTACGCAGCGGGCCAGCAACACACTAACTCTCCGAACACAATCTATTGCTTCTTCTGATATTTTTTTTGGTATAAGAAAAGCGTGAACTGGCAACGATGAACGAAACAAAGATGAACGCAATGAAGACCCTAGCCGACAAAGACAGGTTCATAACAGAGCTACAGGTCCAGTTAAACAGGGATGGAGAGCAAGCTAACATACACAAGGGTATCATCGCTAAACTATAGCAGGCAGCGACGACATATGTTCCGATGACTGAACTGGACAAATAAATCAAGATCCTAAAGGAGACCCACCAGACCAAATACATCGAGATATATCAGGATTGTCAGGTCCTCCTTTTTGAAAATAAGGCATTGACAAAGGAGAACAATGATGTAAAGACCTACTACGTATGTCTAATGTATAAAGTAGATGCACATGAGAAGGACCATAACGATAAGCTAGCAGGAGCACTTGAATATCTCCGGCAGCTGAAATTCATGATATACAAAACCACCCATGGCTGCCTTGGTAATTGTTCGTTGGATTTAATGATCCTATCTGTCTTATTCTAACGATCTTCCTTATGACCTAATCAAGCTATCACATGTGCAGGACAAACCAATGGCATATCGACCCTCTACGCTTTGCATTGTCTAATACAGGCAAGTGAAACAAGAGATGAACTGTATAAAGCCTTGAAGAAAGTGGTGGAAGATATCGAGGAGAAGAAAGGCATGGCATCCACCATGAGCGAGATGGTAGGCCTTGCTCCCGAAATTCCTAGTCCAACCGAACGGTACAGTCAATCAACTTTCACCCAGACACGTCACAGGAGATAAACCTTCCCGCTACCTCCCACGACCAGCAAGCAAGAAGAAAAGCCGGCCATCCCTTACCTGACTCAGATCAGCAATCGGCTACGACAAAGTCGAGGGGTCCGACCTACATTAACTCAAGATGTCAATCATGATATACTCCCTCCGTCCCAAAATAAGTGTCTTAAATTGGCCTAAAAGTGGATGTATCTATACATGTTTCATGTCTAGATACATTCACTTTTGGACAAAATCTAAGACAGTTATTTTGGAGCGGAGGGAGTATTTTGTTCAGATCACTGGTATGTAAGGAACAACTCGTCCACTATCGAGAGGACAACACATATGTTAACTCGTTCTGTAAAGCCTGAACCATGTCACTTCAAGTAATGCCGTCTTTTGTGTGTCCAATATGTCTATTGTTGACTCACCACCGCACTAACAAATGCGTATTTTACCCTGCATCATTAGTTGTCTACAAACTATACTACTGAGTATATTTTTCCAGCGCGCCATCTCGTCCAAGCCCACGTGTGTCGAGACGATGACTCGCTTGGCCAACGACTGGAAGAGATAGCACGACTCTCGTAGCCGATGAAGTCACCGTTCCTGCCGCACCAAACCTCGTACGGACTACAACCATCATGTACACGTGTGGGTCAGCGCCTTCCTCATTGGATCATCACCGTCTTACCACCACGCTAATATGGGTTACGTCTTAACTGTCTGCCCATTTTTGACAGCCTACCGTCAGGTTCGCCTGATGATCTGATCCGACAGCACATACAAACGCTGGCTTCATAGACGCGGAGGCTCACCGGCCCATCGAATAAATGGGTCATTACACTCCCCAGTGAATCATATCATTTCACCATCCATTTTTGGTGTGGGAAAGCAGTTCCTCCAACTCCAAGGTGCCGACGAAACCAGATGATACTGATGGATCGGCAAACTGGATAGAAAAAGTCATCTGTGATTGATATGGATTTCCCCCCCAAAAAATTTTACGTACTTCCAAGATCACTCAATCTGTGGTAGAATCGATCACCCTTCACTTTCCCTCGTTAAACATCTACGATTTATATTCTCTAGGCATCACATTTATTTTCGACGAGTTTACCTTTTTAAAGCCGTCTCCTCATTGCGAACTGCCCCTCGGCACACCGATTGAACACGGCGCGTGAATCCAATAGATGTAAAACGCCGGGAAAGGATCAACGAGCCAAGGAGTATGAAAAAGCTCATGCGCAGGAATGTATCAAACCGCTGTCCACGCCGACCTCAGGACTCGACAATGTCTATTTCTTGCTGCACCAAGGAATAACCTTGGAAAGCGTGGACCCCAAAATCGACAATTTTTTGTCATCCGACCTCGCCGGCTCCCGGGAGTCAGTTTGATCAGCGTTCAAGGGAAAATGAATCAAGAAGAAAATGTGCAGGGTAAAGAAAACGGGGACGGTGGAACGGATAGGAAGGAGTACTTTGGCACCACCACCCTAGAACAGAGTCGACTACGAACTTATTGATATCGGAAAGTTGATATAAAACCCAAGTGTTAATACGAAAGAAGGTATTGTTCTAGCTCTACCAACCTATTCTCATCAAAGAGAGGGTGGATAGACATAGACCCATGATTCGCTTGAGCATGAATTCACAAATCCATTGGTTCCACTTTGGACATATAAACACGACTACAATGTACGCGCCATCTGTCGGGGGAATACTTTCTGGATTAACCCGCGGCCCAATGCGACTTACTCGCATGAACAAAAGACCACTTGGGAGCGAGCCCAATATTGAACCGCCATAAGGGGAAGGATCTAGAAGACATATCCCGGAGGACATGAAGACCAAGTAGTCTCCGAGTAGGCCTCTGGGACGTATTCCTTGTGGGGAAAGTTTCCTTTGTAACCTAGCGAGCCTCTGTGTATATAAAGAGGACTCGCAGGACTTAGAGAGGGCCAAGCTATCAAGCCCTAAACCCTAGCTCATACGGCGAGTACCAGATCGGATCGCCTCCATTGTAACACCTCGATTATCATATCAATACCAATCTAGGGTAGGCAGGAAGTAGGTCTTTTACCTCACATTGAGGGGGCCGAACCTGGGTAAATCTGTGTTGATCTTTGTTCCTGCGATCCCAAGCT
Organism: Poa pratensis; assembly: GCA_947311845.1. Lineage (NCBI taxonomy): Eukaryota > Viridiplantae > Streptophyta > Magnoliopsida > Poales > Poaceae > Poa > Poa pratensis. Next base: position 1,281,576 of record CAMZMU010000076.1, on the reverse strand, counting down.
CGGAGATGCTTGACTCGCGTAATCCCACACCTACGAAGTCATCCATGACACCTGACGTGACAAACCCACGACAGTTGGCGCCCACCGTGGGGCCTGCGGTCAAAAGCGTCACGTTCCGCGCAGGATCGAAATCAGGCTTCAAGGACATCGCCATCGGCCAAGTTGAAGACATCAATGGAGTCCCCTTCATCGACGACTCAGAGTGGGGACCCGAGGCAGATCGCATCGAGTTTGGATACATTGTTCCCATCGGATCAGTAAAAGTTTTCGTCGGATCCGTCAGTCGCAGATCTATAGATGCGACTCAAGGAAGCGAGTCGGTGGAGGAACTGCGGCCGGTCAGGGTCCGCGTGTTGGAGGAGCTACAACAAGCTACAGCAAGACTACCCATCCCCGTCCCGTCAAGACCTGTTTGGGGATCTCTACCAAATCAGGAAGGAAACCTCAAGATTGAAGAGATTGAAGCTATCAGGACGGAACTCTGTGAAGAGGCACAAAGACTTGCGGCTGAGCGCGAAAATACTCCAAGAAGAAGGTCGACGACTCCGTCGCTGGCAGCCAAAGCACCAGGCGGCCCGAACCAAGACGACATCTGAGCGCAAGAAACTCCAAGAAGAAGATTGGCGACTCCGTCGTTGGCAGCAAAAGCATCAGATCAAGATGGACAGAGGAGAGATGAAACCACAGTTCCACGGCGACCCGGAGAGCAACATGTATGCCGCGATAGGAATATTGTCGAGGATAACACCGGTTGGAGACACGAGCTGATAAGGAAGCTCGCCGTGCGATCGACCTACTGCAAACCGCCGCCTTACAACAAGCAAATATGTATGGAGTCACGCCCAATGAGCCGCAAAACGAGGTATCATGGGGAGGAGAAAAGTGCAGCGTCGAAGAAGTGGTCAACCAGCTAGCAGGTTTGCAGGTATCATTGGAAAAAGAAAAGAAGACAGAAGGCGAGTCACAGACGTCCGGAGCGACTCAGCCAGCCCAGATTGAAACTGATTCAGATGAAGATTCAGCGCCAGTAAACTCCTATTCATTATTGAAAGGACCAGCATGTTTTGGAGAGGAAATACGGCTCACTCGCTTCCCCCCGAACTTCGGTGAGTCGCAGCGAGTCACCACCTATCGCAGTGACCAAGACCCTGCCTTATGGATAGATGACTACGAGGCAAGCATGACAGGGACTGATGTAACTCAGGAAGTACGTGCGAAATATTTCCACTTGGCAATACAGGGAGAAGCCAGGGATTGGCTGTTAAGGCTGCCATCAAAATCAATAAGCACATGGGAAGACTTGAAGGACAAGTTCATCAACAGATTCCAAACAGAAGACATGAAAAACCTTAGACAATGCATTCAAAAAGAGGACGAATCAAGCGGTGACTGGATCAAGAGAATCGCAGAGATCCTTGGCTCCGCCAAGAACTTAACAGTACAGGCTGCAATACAAGCTATGAGGAAGAACTGTAGATTTGAGCCGCTGGTGCACAAATTAAGTCGCGCTGAGCACAAGATTGATAGTTTCGACCAGCTTTTGGCAACAGCTGACAAGTACGCAAAGACAGATAAGGGACAGGCGGCTTATCACAGAACCCAACAGGGAAATTGCAAGTCGCGAAACTGAACATCGCGCGCACCAGATGAAGGAGCAAGGGAGTGATAAGGCCTTACTCCCTAATAACTGCAAGGGGATCTTCGACGTACCTTGCGACTTACATCGCAGGAGAGATGGCAGGCCAGCGAGTCACACAAAGGCGCAATGTCATTATTACCGGAGGTGGAAAGAAGGCGACACGCCAGATGCGGCTCGCAGCGGATCAATGCAGCACAAGAATAAATCTAGCTCTCATCAAGGGCCTGACGTTTTACCTAGAAGAAACATAGGACAGTTTCATACAGTGGAAGTACAAACAACGGATGGAAGCCGGAAGAGCGGTCAGATTTCAACGCCAGAAAGGTATCGTCGCTGGACAGAGCAATCGGTTATTTGGAGTCGCGGCGATCACCCCCAGAAGTAAGAGATCCAGGACAGCCAGCTCTTGTGGTCACGCCTGAAGTCGCGGGATACAAGTTAAGTAAGGTCCTAATGGACGGAGGAGGAAGAGTAAACATCCTATATCAAGACACGCTCCGAAGAATGAATATACCCGAGACGAGGCTGCGACCATCCAGGAAAGAAATTCAAGGCATAATCCCAGGAGCTGTTACGCGACCAATCGGAAAGATAACACTTGAAGTTAGCTTTGGAACAGAGCGGAACTTCCGCACAGAGCTCCTAGACTTTGAGGTTGTAGCAGTCAAAAGCTCATATCATGCGATCTTTGGAAGAGAAGCCTATGTCAAATTTACCGCCGCCCCTGCTACGTCTACCTACAGTTAAAGATACCAGGACCAAACGGTGTTATTACAATATATGGAGACAGGCAGAGAGCGTTAGAATGCGAGAACGCAGGCTCAGTACTCGCAGAAGAAGCTTGCATCGCCAACTCCTCACACGGATATCAGTCGCAGATCGGTAATCGCAGCTCAAAGCGAGTCGCGTTGGAGGTACCGCGGAAGCGGCCAACAGGATGCAGCCACCGGATGGTAAATACCCACCGAGAAGTCGCGCATCAGCAAGATAATGCCCCAGAGGTCGCTTTGATACAAAAAGAAGACAAGAGATGGCGCATGTGCATAGACCCAGCCTCGATCAACAACCCCAGCCAAAGAGGCTCAGTTATCGTGAGTCCTTACAAAGCAAACTCAACTCGACATAAGTCGCAGCTCAGTGCGGCTAATCGCCTAACAAAATTGCTCTCTGCTTCAACATGAGACATACATCGGAGCTATCATGCTCGACCCGAGTCGCTTTTAGCGACTCAAAATTGAACCAATCAGGTGTTCAACCCACTCCGTTAGGAGTATTAATTCGCAACTAAGTGCGATGAGTATCAAGTATGCATGGCCTGCGGGGAATAGAAAACCCGCATTAAAGGGCCTGCATCATCCTGTAACACCCTGTAAAACATCGAGTGATTATGAAATAAAGCCGGCACCCTTGACATTCAAGGGCTTGTCGTTTCGCCTCAACTATCATTGAGTCGCTGAGTCTTTTGAATTTCATATATCACTGACCCTTGAGGGCTCCTTACGAGCATCGCGAGTACCAATCGCACCTCAAATTTTGCCAAACTAGTGGCAATCCTTAAGCTAGAAGCGTCTTGCATTATGCGGCCAAAGTACTGGGGTGTGGCGTCAATCGAGCTTGATTGCCTATCATGGCCGCTCTCGACCCTGAACACACATGTTCCTAGGAAATACTGAGCCGCGCGAGCGTCTACTTAATGGAATTATCATGAAAAGAACCTGCTTATAGGTCACCAAAATACTGTTTATAATACATGAATGTCTTACAGACTAACGGGCATGTCCCACATTATTTATTTTTCTTCTTCCGAGCTACAGGAGTGGGAATTGGCGCGGCTTGTCTCGCGGTTGCAGTCGCAGGTGCCCTAATAATCAGGGCGCCGCCAGATACTGTTGTTGGAGTAGCAGCCCGAGATGACTCAGCTCCTGTGGACTTTTCCTTTGGCACCTTGCTCCCATCAAGATTGAATTTTCGAGATAAGTGCCCAAGTCTAAGTTATCAACAAATTTTGTGGCATATCCGCGCATCCCTTTCCAGATATCGAAGTACTCGCTTATTGGCAGTTCAGTATCATCCGCGCTCATCGCCAGGCCGTGGCGAGCAACCTTGCCAACATCTATTTCTGGATAATATGCTCGGAGCAATGTCAAGACATGCGCGGCTCCGGCGCGAGCAGAGGATCGTTTCCAATCAGAGACGTAATGCGGAGCCTTGAGCAGTTTATTTATCCAATACTCGCAAGATGTTGGGCCATCAGTCGCAGGAGAGATTACCGTCATAACTTCCTTGGTAACCTTTAAGAAGCGCTGGCTGAAGTCAGACAGATATACCAGTTGATCCTTCAAGTTGGAGCGGGACACTGGGGCCTCAGGCCCTATGTCAAGAAAGAAAAGGCAAGAAACAAGTCAGAGACTCACGTTGGTTACCCAAAATATATATGATTAAAGGAATAAAAGACGAACCAGCAAGCTGCAGGATGGCTGATTTGACCATGGAGCCAAAACCCTCAAAGGCTTTGAACAGCGAGTTATATTTTTCATCTCGCGCGGCGAGTTCCTTTGCGTGGTCTCCCTTCAGACGATTTAAGAGTCAGCCCTTCTCGCAAAGATCTAATGACTTCGTCTTTCTCCATGAGTCGCTGCTGCATATCGGCTTCAAGTTCTTTAAATTGCTCTTCACAGGAGTCGAGTTGACCTTTGAGAGATTTTATTTCCTGATCTTGGTCCCTAATGACCTCATTATGCTGCTCCAGGGGAGACTGCATCATTTCAGGATGATCTATGGAAATGCCTTTACCCTTTATTGAGCCAGAAGCATCAAGCAAGGACAGTTCAAGCTGAAAATAAACAGAGCAAAATGCATGGGTAAACTATCCAGGAACTTGGGGGCTCGAGATTTGGAGCCAGGAAAAGAATCAACACCCCGTGCGATGACACAAGGTTTTGATCCTTGGGGGCTACGGTATATGTACCTGGCGACTTGAAGAAAATTGCTCAACTAGGCCGCGCAGCAGAGCAGCATGCTTATCTCCAGCAGCAATTATGGCATCTGCAATTGACTTGGAACTATTTCCTGGAGCTGGAATTCTATCTTCAGTGGATACCCTACCAACAGTAGGAGTTGCGGATGGAGCTGCGACTGGGTCGGCAGGAGCCGCATCAGCAATACCTCCCTCCAGGGAGGGCCTTGGATGAGTCGCACCATTACTGTTTCCCACGTTTTCATCAGCAGCATCATCCTCGCTCATAGCTGGCTGAGAAGAAGTGGGATGAGAATTAGACTTGGTATCCTCTTCAGGCATGGCCCTGCAAAACATTGATGGGTTAATAAGCTGACCTAGCAGAGCCGCAACATTGAAAAGAAGGCGAACCATACCCAGAGGCGACACGGATACTCTTCATCAGGCAACCAGAGGAAGGAGAAGATAAACCTTGCAAATCTGAACCTACAGAGTATGAAAAGAAGTGGTGATCAGCAATTCCTTGCCAAAAATACGCAAGCACAAAAGGAAAAGGAGAGAGTCGCAAACAATTACCCGAGCTTATTGAGAAGCAGTCCTTTGCAACAGCCTCGGAAGAGAAAGTAGCCTTGTTGGGATCAGCAAGTTTTAAAGATTTGGCAGTTCTTGTTTCTACCAGTAGCGCCAAGGCTTTGCGGCGTTTCTCAGGCTGCGCGGGGTCTTCTGAGCTCTTGCATAAAATACGCTTCGAGGACCTGCGAGGCACCTCAGGAAGTTCCAAGAAAGGTGTATTTGGAGTCGAGGACAGAAGAGCGTCGGCCATTTGTTGCTCCTCTTCAGAAGCACTACCCTCGGAGACAATATCATGCATAACTGTATCTTCGCCAAAGGCTGCGGCTTGCTTTGACGACTCAGCCGCGGTTTCTTGGTTCAAGTCGACGTCCTCTGAGGGAAGAACCCAGAAATAGGGTCGATCTGAAAAGGAGCTCGGGTCAGAAATAATTAATTTTGGAGAAGGAATTTTCGAGGAAACAGGTGACAAGTAAACATTACCACAAAAGGCTTGTGCTCAGCCCAGAAGGGAGCAAGCCCGACGTTATCATACGAGTCGATATCCTCGTCCGTCACTCGGCGAATGAAATTTATCCATTCCCCTTTGTCCCAATCTTCAGGGCAAGTACGGTCGACGTCGTTTGCGTGACAAGTGAAATCCATTATAAGTCGCGAGCGGCGACTCACAGGCTGAATTCGCCACTTAGTCCAGCAAGATATGAGATCTAATCCAGTGAGACCATGGAGTGTCAGCGCCCTCACCTTATCCAAAAGGGATTCATAAAGGGCAACGAAGAAGGATCAGATTTAGAAGACAGAGCATCGGTAGCCTCGAAGGGAAGAGGAGACCAAAGAGGAAGAGGAATTTCACCCTCAGGAGAAGTGTTTTTGCAATAGAAGAATGTCTTTGCCAATCCTTGATTTTCTTGGCAAGGGTTAGTTTTGGGAAAATACTACCCCTACGGCGTTGGAAGGAAATGGCGCCGCATTGGAGAAAGGGACCATCTGTGGTTTCCCTTTGACTATTGCAATTGAAAAGAGCAAGCCAGAAATCTATTGAAGGCGGGATACCCAGATAATCTTCGCAGAGGACGTGGAAGTTGCTCACTTGCAACATCGAATTAGGGCCAATATCATGGAAGCGGAGACCCAACCGCTGCATCAAGGAGCGGAAGAAGAGAGAGCCCGGGGCTTGAACCCACGCTCAACATGCTCCGCGAATATCACTACTTCTCCTGGTCGAGGGTTGGGAATTACCTCCTACCAGCTGCTCGCCATTCGCATTGATCTTTTGGTGGAAGAAGGCCGCGTGCAGTTAGGGATTCCAAGAAATCCTCGTCGATCCACGAGCCTTCCCAGTTGCACTTGCGGCGAGACATTTTCTCAGATTGATGGAGATCTTCACCAAAGGATTGGGAACGAGAAGTGGATTGGAGGCGGCGGAAAGGAGCAGCGGATGCGTAATGCAAGTCTTGACGCAGAACGCCGGGATAAATAGCCCAGCGCGGAAGACGTTTAGATCTGAAAATCAACCGTCGAGACAGGTTAAGTCGCACTTTTGAGCCGCCGAGAAGAGTTATAAGTCGCAGATATGAAGGTTGGAGTTCAGCTGGGATAATTCATGTGCACGGCTCAGGGGTTTGTTAAGACGAAGAAGCCTTCACTCGAAATCCAAGCTAAACTTGGGGGCTAATGTCGGGGGAATACTTTCTGGATTAACCCGCGGCCCAATGCGACTTACTCGCATGAACAAAAGACCACTTGGGAGCGAGCCCAATATTGAACCGCCATAAGGGGAAGGATCTAGAAGACATATCCCGGAGGACGTGAAGACCAAGTAGTCTCCGAGTAGGCCTCTGGGGACGTATTCCTTGTGGGGAAGTTTCCTTTGTAACCTAGCGAGCCTCTGTGTATATAAAGAGGACTCGCAGGACTTAGAGAGGGCCAAGCTATCAAGCCCTAAACCCTAGCTCATACGGCGAGTACCAGATCGGATCGCCTCCATTGTAACACCTCGATTATCATATCAATACCAATCTAGGGTAGGCAGGAAGTAGGTCTTTTACCTCACATTGAGGGGGCCGAACCTGGGTAAATCTGTGTTGATCTTTGTTCCTGCGATCCCAAGCTCGGAGATGCTTGACTCGCGTAATCCCACACCTACGAAGTCATCCATGACACCTGACGTGACAAACCCACGACACCATCCAACGGCGAAAACCCGATCGTGCGCCCAACGTCAACTGTACGGAAGAGACAATGCAAAGGAACCAATGCGCTAGCAACGAAAGCTAGTCAAGAACTCCGAATAAAGTCGTGGTTTTTGAAATCTTTTTGCATGATCACAAACCATACTTGCACCCCACAGCCTTCCTACAACCTTGGTGGAAAAATAAAGCAAATAGATCTGCTGAAAAACAGGCTAAACTGGACGAAATCCGAATGGTTCGGATTTGGTTTGTTCTCGCGTTTTCATCTAACGCCGACTCCAGGGAGTCGGCATGTGATCGGACGGTGTATTAAGACGAAGGAGTCAGCGTGATCAAACGATGCCTAAATGTTCATGTTCATTATCTGATGCGACGTTGTCGTCGCTCGAGTCCCAGAAATCCTGTTTACAAGAGCAATTTCGACGATTAGAAAATTTGCAGTTGTACAACGTTGCAGACCAAAGGTAATTATATTGTTTATTTACCTCTGATGGCTGATTATTCATCGAGAACATCGCCGAGCAGTGAGACGGAGAAGGTCATTCCTGCCGACTCCCGGGAATCGACCAGAACAAACTTTTTCTGTTCAGTGAGATGGAGAAGGTCATTCGGCCGACTCCCAGGACTCGGCCAGAACAAACATTTTCTGAGTTTTATTGTTTCGTGCTTGCCATATGCCGGCGAGTGGGGAGCCAGCGCAGCACTAAGAAGGCCAGTCTCGCGGACTATTGGGGGTCGGTGGGGGCGGTGCACAGTAAAACAGAGAAAGCCAATCCCGCCGATTCTGGCTCGCCGGCTCGGTGACTCTGATACAGACAAGCATCACATGAGGAAAAAACCAATGAAAGGTAAAACTCAATCGCACGGAATATAGACACAAGAAATAAATAGAAACAACAACGACAAGATAGTACCAGACCCGAAAGCGGTAAGAAAAACATAAACCGACCGACACGAAGAAGCAAAGAGAACGTCACGCCGAATAGGAAGAAAAGAAAGCCAACAAAAAATAAGATACCTCCTCGCTAGACCGACGACCTGACACTCCCATGAGGGTTTTTCCGCAGCCAACAGTACGACACTCCCATGAGGGTTTTTTCAAACCTAACCGGTATGACGACTTTAGTGCACGACTCATACAACCCTCTCTCGTCATTAAAAACAATGACACATGTAAAACTATGCAAGAAAACCAAGCCGATAGCAACAAAAGCACTAATTGTGATATTATTATTATGAACCACTGATTTCAAGGATTGCGTAAAACGACTAGCGAGGCGTGCCGCCCTAGGGAAGCCACAGTATTGATTTCTCTATCCCTCCACCGAGCCAACTACTGCGTTTTGATTTATTCCATACGTCTTATCGTTCAACAGTGTTCTATCGTGGTCGTCATAGAGTAACCACACAGACAATTCGTGTTCATGTCATGCTACGTTTGTCATGCCGACTCCAGGGAGCCGGCATGATCAGACAATGCATTAAGACGGAGATGGTTCCGAATGGTCCACTCGGGAGTGTCACTGACTTGGACATGGCTTCAGGCAACCTATATACCCCTTCCCCACAGTACAGTGTACACGGCAACCCAATTCGGTCGGAAACCACTCGGAACCAATGGCGATACGCCAGCTAGGACAGGGGAAAACAGGCCCGAATTCGTTATGACTACCAGCACAGTGCAACGTACCCACAGACGAATGGAGGGAGGGCAGCTCGGACGGAGAAATCGGGCCCGAATTTCACCTGACATCACGAACAGTGCAACGTACCGGACGACGACACGAAAATGGAAAGGGCTGTATCACATCGAGATGTTGATTCGTTTTCCGCCCCAAATGAGATGGGGAATTAGTCACCTCTGTCCATTCATCTTTTTGAAAGGCAGTGAAGGAGAAGTAGTGGTGAAGGTTTCGTAAAAGGAAACAGGAAAGCAAAGCAGCGGACTTGTGTTTCTACAAACGAGTGAGGTAAACCCATCTCGGTCGAATAATTCGTATCTTTAGATAATACCAAGCGCACCCCGATCTACTGTAAAAAATACGCGCCTGCGACCCACGCACGGGAGAGATCGGCGACGCAAACGTCAAGAGTAACCATTCCAGAACAATGAGAAGGTTCCTAGGACAATCTTACTTCATACATCAAAACCGACGTAGTACTGCCACAACGTACGAAGTGGTTCTATTCAACACACTCCTCGTCCGCGAGCTGTCGCTACCATTCTACATGTCATGTCTTGACAGGTTGTGACCTGGTGACCTGTGAGTGAGCCGGCGACTGGATGCACGCGTTGGCCTGTTATTCAGTTACGGGTTGTGTTGCCTTCACCGTGGATCTTTTTTTTCTCTAATAGCCTCATGTTTTTCAGCTAAGTTCCTTCGTGGGGAAGCCTTGGACGCTAGTTCCTTGCTTGAGAAGCCTTGGAGGCTTAACAACCAAGTTTCCCCGCGGGCCCGCCGGCTCCAAGCTTAGGAGCCAAGCCTCACATCCCCAGTTATTGCGTCTGGCCGGCTGGACGGTCCCGTCGTTGGAGTCGACGATCTTGAAAATTGAGTTGTTCATGAGGAGCGGCATAAGCTCGAGTGTTTTGTTCTCTTGCTCCTTCTGTGTACTCTAACCCTACTTTTGTTTTTCCTTATAACCAAGTGCTTATTGAGTACTATATGTTTTTATCACGTTTTCTGCTACTTTCCTCTCGATCGTTTATTTTGAACTATATTAAGATGGTGTCTGTCATCATGTGTTGGTTCATCTTCTCAAAATATTAAGTCAAAATGGACGTGATTTGTGTCTCCTTGAATCCCGAAACGAAACTGTAATGGATAGTTGTAACCGAACTGTGATTGTTTTTAATACAGATGGGGTGACCCTCTTCTACTATTAAGCCGGCAGTTTAATTTGTTGACAATTGAAGATTATGGACACACTCGTTATCTCGCAGAAACATCGGGTACGTTGCACTATTCGGAAAGTAAAAAGAAATGTCAGGTCGCCTTCCTAGCGAGACGTGACACCCTAGGGGAGCCAACGATGTTGGCTTCTCCGTCTTAATACACCGTCGGATGATGCCGACTCCAATAGCCGTAGGGCAACCAACGATAATGACTTCTCCGTCTTAATACACCGTTGGATCATGCCGACTCCAAGAGCCGTAGGACAACCACCGATATTGACTTATCCGTCTTAATGCACCGTCCGATCAAGCCGACTCCAGGAGCCCTAGGGGAGCCAACGATATTGGCTTATCCGTCTTAATGCACCGTCCGATCAAGCCGACTCCAGGGGCCATAGGGGAGCCAACGATATTGTCTTGTCCGTCTTAATGCACCGTCATCATGTGTTGGTGTGTGTAAGTGACCCTCTTCTTCTATTAAGCCAGCAGTTTAGCTTAGTGACGGATTCCGAACAACACCTGATCATACTGATTTTCATAGAGGTCCACCATTCAGTAACGATCGTCCGAAATATTCGAGGCCGACTCCAAGGAACCGGCGAGAGGAGACACGCATTAAGCTTACATCCGTGCGAGTCGTCCCAAATATTCGAGTCCGACTCCAGGAACCGGCCGAATGAGACACGCGTTAAGCTAACATCAGTGCGGCAAGACTCAGGGCTCTCAATGGGGAAAATAAAATGGAGTGACGTCATCCGGACAGACCAAGCGAAACACAACTGTAATATGACACGGCTGAACAGTTGTACAACCATCAAAAAAATACGGGAAGGAAAAAATAAAATACGTAGCCTGTAGTATCAAAACAACTCAAAGTATGAAAGAAACCTAACTATAAACATCACAGGTCGATGTAAAACAACAAATGGACATACCACATTTCAAAACTCATCAAGTGCTCTTAAAACACAAATAGAGGAACCACTTTAACAAACCAACAATGAGAGAACGAAAGGACACGACGGCAAGGCTGTTTATTCCATGACGTACAAGTCACGTGTAAACCGGCAGATGTGTGACCACGACGCTACAGTACCTATCAGATGCAAGCAATAAATAACAGCACGGTCGATATCGAAAGCGACACCAACGCCGAGAAGCCAGCTAGGTCATAACAACAGGAGCCCGAATTTCTTCTCCAGAGGTAATTCAGGCCGACTCTAGACAGCTGGCGAACGGAGGGGTTCTTTCTTTCAATTCTATTTGGTTTTTACTTTGGTTTTTCTTTGGAGTTTTCCTTGCCGTTGCTAGCAAGTTTTGGTCTTGTTAATGATCTGGTCTTTCAGTTTTTAAAAAAACTAGCGGGGTGGCCCGCGCATTTGCGCGGCTAGATTTATTGAACATGTTCCATTTGGTACTGTTTGCTCTATCACTTACTTAGACCCGCAGCTAAATGTTATTGAATATGATATTTTTAGCTGCATTAACATTTGCATAATATTCACACTATGTAAAATATCAGGCTTGCTACATGTATTTTCTACAGACATTTATCTGTTCATGACGACTAATGGTAAGTACTTTCCTCCTCGATCTACGGAATGTCTATTTTCACAGAACAATATTTCTGCCATTTTTTGCACCTATTATAAATTTTAAACAGTTGATTGCACGTGTTACCATTCTTGGAGTGTTGTGATATTAGCAATATGTTGGAAGATTCATATTTGGTAGCAGGACACTAAGTTCGGCTTAACCTCCAAAAGACCGAATTAAAATTGTAGATAAAGTGAGTATTCTGATTCTTGATTGTATTTATTAACAAACACACTTGTTTGGTCTAAAAGAAATCCTTTTAGGTATCAGATGAATTTCGTAATCGCAGTTCTGCAAGAGCACAGTAAAGAATTGTGGGAGTCTTATGTTCTCTACACAAAGTGGAACATTACTTGAATCTGAAAAGTGAGACAGTAGTGCTAATTAAAAATGGTGTGTCACCTTCTCTAATATTCTTGAGATAATATTCCTATGAACCTGACGAACATTTTCTCACCCTCGAGGTATTTCTTAAAAAAAACGATTCAATATGTTTCCAATATAACCTTTCTTTCAGCATGGGCATTCCTGCAACCAAATAAAATCAACAATATATCTTAGATTTATTTTTGGTCATCAACAATTTTCGGTCTTGTGCAGCAAAAAAATTACTAACCTATCCATAAGAATATGATAGCCCATCCCAGTTCAGCCTAGCTGTGAGGATGATGACTTTAAGTAGGTATAATAATCTGTGTCGAAAACCATACATGGCACTTAATATAACATTCCTCTTAACCTGATGTGAATCGTATATTTTTCTAGTATAGTGTCTCTTACATTTATAACCGAGATCAATAGTTGACAAAAGGCCATCTATTTTCTGCTTTTTAGACTACATAGTAGTGTACTAACTTTTTGAAACAGATACAGAGTGTACTAAATTGATTAAAACAATATAATGTAGGAAGTTGATGTAGCAATGACAATGATTTTGCACAGGCATCATACTAAAATTTCTAGTAGCTCCACGCATCTACATCAGCTCATAGAAGATCCTCATTTTTATTTTTACCATTGCAAACTTTGAGGAAATTTCCTTGATTCTTGAAAGAATTTGACATTGTCATCGGAGATGAGTAAATTCAGTATATGGTGCAATTATCCCCAAATAGGAACATATGCTATAGAATATGACATATGAAACAAAAAGAGGAAATGTACTGTGTTAAAGGGTCTCGTACAGGCTTGAGCTTCTTGAGATGGTCGAACCCTGCAAATTGTATCTAAGTGAAGCATCGACATAACCTGGATCAATCAGCCAATCCATGTGCATGGGTGACACCTTCTGGGAGCATGCTCTGATGGCTAGAACCTTGCCGCTGTCGCCATGTCGTGTATTGACGTGACCAACTGTAATGAACAGCAGCAATCCTCAACATGATCAGCAGTAGGTGGCTCAAGTTGGAGTCGCCGAAATAGGAACCAAAATGCTAGAATATGACATGTGAAGCAAAAAGAGGAGATCTGCATGTACAGTTTTAATGGGTCTGATGCAGGATTCAGCTTCGTGAGATGGTCAAATTCTACAAATTGCATCTAAGTGAAGCATCGACATAAACTGGTTCAATCATCCAATCCATGTGCGTGGGTGACACCTTCTGCGAGCATATGCTTCGACGGGTAGAACCTTGCATCTGTCGCCATATGATCGATCTGATCCTCGGCATGATCAGCAGCTGATGACTCAAGTTGGAGTGGATGAACCTGTATATTGGAGCAATTGAATTCATCCACGTTTATATAAGGGGTGCTTAGCAATAACTAACGAAGATTCCCTGGATGATTAGGAAAATAGAAAATGTGCATGCAGATTACGGAGGCACTAACCAATCCAATTGATTTGCTTCTTGTCGTTCCCTGCTTCCTGATATATCTGCTCAATGACATTAGTAATCAATCAGTGTTTCACCTGCAAGAGATACAGGTCACGTGGATGGCAACTGCTAGCACTCCACATCATGTGCAGTTGAATCCCAGAAACGAAAAAAAACAATCTTTACAAATTCGAACCCCAACAAACTTAAGAAATCATGTTGTTCAATATGAAAGAACTGACACAACTGGTGCAAAAAAAAGTTCAGGTTTGTTCTCACAGTTAACAGGTTGTCTGCGCTGTACAGAAAACTATGAAGGGCCTGACGACTGGTCGGGAAATCAAGCTCTTCGTGTTCCTTGTAATCTTCCTCCTTTTGCCGGCCAAGTCCATGAACAAACGTCTTGAACTTGCATATTGTTCCAAATCGTTCGTGTAGTTGAAGCGTGGCAGTAAATCAAGTTTGGGGCCGGAGTGTACTGCTCAACGCCGGTCATATATGCCGCTGGCGAGACACATCATCTCATCCATAGCCTTGTCCAAGACGTACACGTTGAACTACCCGAAGTGCCAGGACCGCTGGAAGACTGGCTCCTTCATGCCTTTCCTCTCAGTCTTTTGATCGCCGGATCTTTTGGCGTCCTCTCCAGCATCGTCGACCTGTAGCTCCCCTAGAAGCCTAACTCCTTCATGCCTTTTCTCTCCGACCGTCTTGTGGACGCCGGAGCTATTGGCGTCCTCTGCGGCATCGTCGACCTGCAGCTCCGCTGTAAGCCTGGCTCCTTTATGCTATCCTCTCCGTCTTGTGAACGCCGGAGTTGTTGACGTCCTCTGTGCCATCGTAGACCTGCAGCTTGCTCGCAACTCCGCGTCGATGTCCAGGTGGTTGGCTTCCATCATCGTCTCCCCCTCTACAATGGAAATCGATCAGAATACGTTAGTGTTCCTCTTCTCGCCAGACGGCATGCGCCGACGTTGCGGCGATGAAGTAATTAAGCGGCGTCAATGCGGCGGCGTGCGACACAACATGCGTCTGCATGATTGCGGTGCATGAGTCGGTGATGCCCCAGGGTCCTGCGGTCCTGCACGAGATGGCAGACGTGTACTATGATCTAGAATCAACAATGGCGAGACGTCCGAAGAGAGCTTGAGGAGAGACGACCTTGTAGAAGATTGAATCAAGAAGATGCCTTTTGTGGTGGTTCTAAAGTGTAGTTCTAGTTTTGCGTTGGTTTGTAGATACATGGTAAAGAATAAACAAACCCTAGCTACTCATCACGTCGTAGTGGATACAGATTAGGTACACACTTTTTTCTTTTGAACGGCAGGTTAGGTACAAACTAATTCTTCTCCTGCACGCTAGCCTAAATGTCGACTGAATTTTTCTTTTACGTGGACTCTAGCCAGCATACCGATCGATCTCCACCGTGGGCTTATCTTAACTTTACGGTGGTAAATCTAGACCGTTAATTGTTTGTTGTTTTAATTATATAATAGATAGAGTACCAAGTTTGACCCATCGCCGGCTCCCTGGAGTCGGTTTCAACTGGCATGCATCGACGACGTGTACTTTGGCTGTCACCTACTCCGCCGACTCCACGCGTTCGGTGGGCAGAGGCATGACGGGAGGGGCAAAAACGTGACCCAGAACAGTACGACGTTCAAACCAACTCCAGGAAGCCAGCGAGACCGGATGATGCGGAGGGGTGGAGATGAAATATTTGCAATCTGATGAAACCAAAGATAAGAAAGAAATGGAAAGGAGATGCAAAGCCCTGGTCCGGTAACGAAAAATGAAGGGAACAAAAGACCCAACAAAAGGACAACACATGTACTCGGCAAAAGCAATGAACAACTAAACAACACGGATTCAGCACACTGGTAGCGAGATGAACAAAGAACAGAGAAGATACACGGAACAAAAGCCAACCAAATCCGGACATAACCAACATTAACAAAAAGAATGCCGACCAGTAAGCGGTGGCCCGCGAACAAAGAAAGCAACTGACAAATAAAAAAACAAAGAACGGAAAACAGAGAATAAAAACAGAGAGAACAACTGTCGGTGTTCGGGGAACGGGGGGTTCCCCACGCCCTGGGCACACGCTCCCAGAAAGCATCGCCGATGCCTCCGTTGAGAGGAAGCAGGCACTGTAGAAGACCCCGGGAGGAAGCCCGGAGACTCCCAGGACCACCTCTGCTGTGGGGCTCACCCCGGGAAGGGCACCGTCGACTCGGGAGGACAGGAGCCTACAACGTGGCACGAGATTCCTGCGCCGCTCCTCGGGAAGGATTGCTTCGCAGGGAAGGAAGACGCAGCTGACATCACGGACAAGACCACTCACGCCTGCTGTCGGGCGCAGGCGTGACATCGACAAGACCCGGCGCTCTGTCTCGTCAGTGCAGGAGCAGCGCCCGGCGCGATGCCCGGGCCGCAGATGGGACCCGACTTGCCGTCACCTCCGTCCCGGCGGGGCGGGCGGCATGGAAGACAGCGCGGCGAGACGCCGCCACAAAGATGGCCGGTGGCTGCCACCTTGGCCGGAGCGCGACGCGTGCCCCGCCTCGGTGGCACGCCCTCAGCACGACCACTTGTGGTGTCCCCTTGGCATATAAAAGGAGGCCCTAGGTCGTTGAGTGGGAGAGACACCATTACTAGCAGCAGCTCATAGTTCTCCACTTGTACTCGGGGGCTGGACGAGCTACACCTCGGGAACCTCTCGGTGTGTATCTCAACAGCTCATGGGGGTTAGCGAGCGCTGGTAGCCTTCTCACTGTAAACCATCAACTCCACAATCCAACCAGACAAGCAGGACGTAGTGTGTTACGCGGCGACGCGGCCCGAACCTGAGTAAAATCTTGTGTGTTCGTGCTTGAGCTCGGGGACCAATTCCGCAGCACCACGCGCCCTCCTACCAAACAAATAGGGGTGTCCAACATCCCCGGTGTCCGCGTACCGACACGTGACATCTAGCGTGCCAGGTAGGGGGTTTCCCGTGCCCAGTTTCCGGCCTCCTGGCCGAAGACAGCGCGCCTGGGGGCTCCCGGGTCAGTTCGACGATGAGGGAAGACCCGGGCGCATCAGGGGCGCAGGCCGCAGGAGGAGCACCACGGAGGAAGCGGTTGCGGGAGGAGGCGCACTTGACCAAGACCGTCCCTTTAGGAGGTCCCAACGATCACATAGTGACCATCGAGGCCTGCCTCCCTGAGGAACTCGAAGCCGCGCTCGTCGCTTTCCTGAGGGAATACACGGACGTCTTTGCATGGGAGTCCTCAAACCTCCCTCGGGTGCCCAGGGAGGTTATCGAGCACCACCTGGCGGTGTGGCCCGACGCCCGCCCCGTGAAGCAGAAGGTGTGGCGGCAGGCGCAAGATCGGCATGACTTCATCATAGAAGAAGTTCACAAGATGAAGAAGGCGAAGATCATCAGGGAGGTAATCCACCCTACTTGGACGGCGAACCCGGTGATCATGCCTAAAGTCACGGGGCAGAAGAGATTCTACGTGGACTTCACGGACCTCAATCGGGCCTGCCCCAAGGACCCCTTCCCGTTGCCGCGGATCGACCAGATCGTGGACTCTACGGCGGGGTGTGATCTACTGTGCTTCCTCGACTCCTTCTCTGGTTACCACCAGATCAAGATGGCTCGGGAAGACGAGGAGAAGACGACGTTTATCACACCAGAGGGGTGCTTCTGCTTTACCAGCATGCCCTTCGATTTGAAGAACGCGGGTGCCACATTCCAAAGAACCATGCGGGCCTGCCAAGGCCCCCAGATGGGATGAAACGTGGAAGCCTACATCGACGATATCATCGTGAAGACGAGGTGCCAGGCGACCCTGGTAGAAGACCTACGGGAAACCTTTGACAACTTGCGAAGAATCCAACTTAAGCTCAACCCCCGCAAGTGCGCCTTCGGGGTCCCTTCCAGGAAGCTCCTGGTGTCACATCGGGGTATTGAGGCCAACCCCGACAAAATTCGGGCCATTGAGGCCATCCAAGCTCCGCAAAGGATCAAGGACCTGCAGCGGCTCAATGGATGCGTGACGGCGTTGGGGTGCTTCATCTCCCGCCTCGTAGAGCGAGCTCTCCCTTTCTTCAAGCTGCTTAAGACCAAGGGGCCTTTCCAATGGAGCCCCGAGGCTGAAGAAGCATTACATGACTTGAAGAAATACCTGTCTTCGCCCCCGTTCCTGGTGGCTCCCACCCCCGAGGAGCCCTTGCTCCTCTATGTGGCAGCCACGGAGCAGGTGGTGAGTGCGGTCCTAGTGGCCGAGCGGGAGAAAGCGACCCCCCGGCGCCTCCAGGGGACGAAGGGTGGTACAGCAACCCGTGTACTTCGTTAGCTCCGTGCTGCGAGATGCGCGGGAACAATACCCTCCTATTCAGAAGCTGCTGCTCGGGGTGTTGCTTGCCTCCTGCAAGCTGAGGCACTACTTCGAGGGGCGGACCATCACCGTTGTTACATCGTACCGTCTGGAGCGAGTCCTCCGCAACGCCAGCGCCTATCAGTGTTCGACCTTCGGTTCGTGAACACGACGCCTATCAAGAGCATGACTTTAGCCAACTTCGCCATGGAATGGACGCCAACCCCCATCCGGGAGGAAGAGTCTCCTACAAGCCTACCCGGGAAGGAGGACCCCGGGCGGTGGTATGTATACTTCGATGGGGCCTTCTCCAATGAGGGCGCGGGGGCAGGGGTACTCATCGTATCCCCCACGGGGGAGTAGCTGAAGTAAGTCGTTCAGATGGACTTCGATCGAGGGCTGGCCTCCAACAACACGGCAGAGTATGAGGGGCTCCTCGCGGGGCTGAGAGCGGCGGCTGGCCTCGGGATCGGCCGCGTCGTTGTGCGCGGAGACTCCCAGCTGGTGGTAAATCAGGTAACGAAAGAATATAATTGTCCTCTGATGCAGGCTTACGTAGACGAGGTCCGCAAGCTGGAGAGGCGGTTTGACGGGATCCAGCTGAAGCACATACCGCGAGGGCAAAACGGGGTCGCCGACGAGCTATCCAAGATGGCGGCTAAGAAGGAACCCGTGCCCCCGGGCGTGTTCATGGAGCGGCTTACTAGGCCCTCCTTCAACACGGGAACGAGGTCAGAAGCAAGCTCCGTCACCAGGAACCCGGGGGAGGGAGATCCTGGGGAGGCGGCGGCGGACGTCCACGTGGCGTATGTTGCGGAGGGCGGAGACCCCGAGTGGGCCACCGATATACTCCAATATCTATGACATCAAGCACTTCCCGAGGACGATCAACAGGCGGAGCAACTTGCTCCGAGGGCCAAGATGTATGTCCTCATCGATGGAGAACTCTACTGGCGGTGGGAGTGCGGCGTAAAGCTCCGTTGCATCGCCAGGAAGCAGGGGCGGGCGCTTCTGGCGGACATCCATCAGGGTCTGTGCTCGAGCCACCTCGCAGCACAGGCCCTGACAGGCAAAGCCTTCCGGCAAGGCTTTTATTGGCCTACGACACTCTCAGACGCTGATGAGCTGGTGCGAGCGTGTGAAGCTTGCCAATTCCACGCCAAGAATATCTACCAGCCGGCTCAAGCTCTCCAAACAAGCCCGCTCTCCTGGCCGTTCGCGGTCTGGGGGCTGGATGTGGTCGAACCATTCCCCGTTTCCACCGGAGGATACCGATACCTGATCGTCGCCATCGACAAATTCACCAAATGGGTAGAAGCGGAACCTATCCGGTCACAAACGGCACTGGCGGCCGTCAAATTCATCCGGGGAATTGTGTGCCGTTTCGGCGTGCCCAATCGCATCATCACCGACTTAGGCTCTCAGTTTACTAGCGGGTTGTTCCAGGCCTACTGTGACAACCTGGGAACGAAGTACTCAGAGGCCTCAAGATGCGATCCTTCCAACGGTTCGACAGTTGCGGGCAGGCTTGGATCGAGAAGGTCCCCCTCGTGGTGTGGTCGCTACGTACCACCCCGAGCCGGGCCACCGGAGAAACACCGTTCTCCCTCGTTTACGGGGCCGAGGCGGTGCTACCCACGGAACTCAAATACGGATCTCCTCATGCCCGCGCCTTTCAAGAGGAGAGGCAGCGGGAAGAGAGGATTGACGACGTCAACCTCCTCGAAGAGATCCGGTGTCGGGCGGCAGTGCGTGCAGCGCGCTACCAACAAGGGCTTCGCCGCTGCCGCTGCCGGTGGGTCCGACCCAGGGAGCTCATAGAAGGAGACCTTGTCCTCCGTCGAAGGCAGAGCCTGGAGGGGACGCACAAGCTCTCCTCACCGTGGGATGGGCCCTATCGGGTAGTTCACGTCGTACGGCCGGGCGTCGTCCGGCTGGAGACGGAGGAGGGAAGGACGGAGCCGAATTCATGGAATATCGCGCACCTCCGAAAGTACCATAGGAAAAATGGAGGATTGCTACGGTCTGGCCATTGGAGTCCTACAGGAAAGAAAACCATGGGAATTGCAACAAGTGATTATTTGATGGCTGCGTAGGAAACCATATGAACTCTAGAACATTAGAATATTATTATTTGTACTTTGATCTTTCAAATAGTAGCCGTTACTCACCCAGCTAGCCGTGGGGCTGCAGCATCATGTATATATATATGCGAGAAGAACGTGCTTCTTTTGTATCCATGTATTCCTAATACACACAGCCTGTTGAAGCTCACAAGTCCTCGGTAGTGCAAGCTGAAGTTTCCTCATACTTGATTGATTAAGTCTTCAAATCAGGTTAGTTCTTATCCTGTTGATGTTTTCCGGCCGTCGCCGGCCGTCAGGTGTGCATCTTCAGTTTCAGTTTAGTGTACCTTCAACCCGTCTGACTAGCATGGTTGAATTACATCCTATTGACCGACTGTAATTGCATATTTGATCATGTTATAATGTAACAAACTAGCTGGGTGGCCCGCGCAATTGCGCGGCTAGCGTTGATATAAAAAATTTGGTATCTAATCTTTCATTTTTCTTATCCTATCTTTCTATAAATCACATGTATATATACAAATTTTAGTGTGTCAATTCACTCATTTCAATTCGTATGTGGCCCACATCAAAATATGCAAACCATTTTCTAACCCAACAACGGAGGGACTATATCATAAAAAAGTTAAAATATATAACAATGATTGAGGATACTCAGTTTCTTGATATTCCAACTACTTCCACGTTCCAGTCTAAGTGATAACTATCCGTACATGTTAAAATGCGAAATCTTCCAAACCTGAGTACCCTCGTTGGCTTCCAAATTCACTTATAGAGGAGTGGACTATAACATTGATTATTTTTTTTGTAAAATTCCAGCAATGAATTGTGTCTCGGTGCCTCGTGGAGTAATTTTGCCATGTCATGTAACATTAACAAATATAACATCTCACATCACCTACGAATTATGCTACTTGATCAGTCATCTAAATCATCACATCTCTAGTAGAATCGTCCGGACCATTTTAATCGCTGTTAGCACCCCGCTTAGTTTGAGCGCTTCAACGTCGACTTGAACTCGGGTGAGCTAGGCACACACCTGCAGCCACCGCTCAATTATCCAAACTCCTATTATTGTGTCTTCTGCAATATCAATCAAGTTCTAAAATCATAAACGGAAAGTAAATCATATATTATTTTTTGCACTATTTTTACGGCAGATTACTTAACATCATAAGTTTTTCTCTAAAATCATAAACCGAAAGTAAATACTTAGACGTTTTTGTCTAATATTTAATTTTCTACTACGTGCCCACAATTTGTACGAAAACAGACATGCATTACCTCACGCCGATTTGCCGGTGTTTATTTATCTCAAACTGGAAGTAGGGGCTGAAAATATACTGAATTGCAGTAAGTATATTTAGATCATCTTGAACGTCTTCCAGCACATCAATAATCTTGATTCCAATGTGATCTATCCTGCCCTCGCTGCTACCTGCTCATGTTAGAAGGAGTAGAATTGGTTACCCAGATTAGCTGTGAATCACATGAAACAATCGAGGCAGGGCGACACCATTACACCACGTCCTACGGCGCTGGACATGCACGTCCTTACACGGCCTGGCTATGTACGTTACACCAAGAACCGGCCGTCGTTGTCGCTTGTGTGTGCGACTTGCCTTCCCTTTCATCTCCACATCAGTGATCAGACTCGGAGGAGTGAATGGACCTTGCTGGTTGGCGGCTCGCCGGCGATTGAGTTTCACGGGCCAGTGGACCAGCGACGACTTTGCTATGTGCGGCGGGCGTCTGAGCCGGCCGGCCGGCCGCCGTCAACTTTCGCGACCTGAACACGTGAGTGGATTGATCACCTAAAAAGTGGGCCTTGCTACATCGATCTACAAGCTTTTTCCATCTTTTTTGCGCACGATTCTCTTGGAGAAGGCCATTAGAGAAGTAGATCGACCTGGAGAAGGACGAACATATCAAGGGCACCCGTGGACGGAACATGGCGGCGAGCGGCCGGCGGAGGTTCAAGGCCGAATGTCAAAAACAAAGCGGCGATCAGAAGCATCAATTCCAAACAATGCTAGAGATGTGTAGGAAGAGATCAATCTTAGTCCCTCTAGTGCTAGTATCTCGCATCAATCTTTCAAAAAAGTATCTCGCATCACCAGACCAACTGAATTGAATTATGCAGGAGGAAGAAGTTCAGCGATGCCAAAGAGGAGAGCCATAGCGGCGACTACGCCTGCATCCTGGTGAGGCGTGATGGAGAGAAAATAGCTTAATTACCGGGCTCTGGTTAGAACATGATCTGGTGGACGCCAATTAAAGTATGAATGAATCGACTCCAACGTCTAGACCTGCCATCACACGTTTAGGCGCCGGCGTGATGGCGGTGCAGGAGTCGGTGATGTCTTTGGGCCCTGCCCATCGCTTTAGGATCCTGAAATCCAAACATGGAAGCCAACGAAGGTAAGTCGGACGGCCGGAGAAACAGCCTTGTCTCACGGAGTATCACGATCACCGCCGATGATCTCCACCCAGAGGCTCTCTATACTAATCGATTTTGACCTTCATGGCTGGCTTCTGGCTGTTTTTGTCGGCTGCTCCTTGCCGGGCATGTGCACGGTTCATTGTTAGCGTCTGGCTGCTGTTGCCGGCCGGCCGCATCCCGAGACGTCCAAAGAGAGCTTGAGCCTTGAGGATAGACGACCATATATAATATTGAATCAAGAAGAGGAGACGGGCTGATCAAGAAATAGCTAGGAGTCCTACTTTTGTGCCGGTTTTGTGGAGACGGGCTAACCAAGAAATAGGAGTCCTACTTTTGTACCGGTTTTGTAGATTTGGTAAGATATGGAGAAACGTAGGCTATTTGGTTTGCTGTCTGTCACGTCGTAGGGATTCAGATTAGGTACAAATTATATTTTCCGGCGTGTACATGCGGATTGATCTCCACCGTAGGAATATCTTAACTTTGCACTACTACCTCCGATCCATATTAGTGGGCACAACTTTGTCTAGATACACATGTATCTAGTCTAAATAATTAACTAGATACATATGAATTTAGATAAAACTATGCCCACTAATATGGATCGGAGGGAGTAATAAATCTAAACCGTTAATTGTTTGTTGTTTTAATTATACTAGTTGTCATGTACGTGCAACGCACGTCTTTACGATTAAAGGGACAATTTATAAGTAGAGAACATAGCACCAAGGCCGAGTATCATAATGTCTTGAATACTTGATAGGTCTTTTGAATCCCACCCTTCTTTAATGAACTGCATTTCTATACGAAAACCTAAAATGCAGCCCGGGTTATATGAATTATGAAGCCCATTTTTTTAAATAATTAAAATCGATATTTTTGAGTTTCCAAATATCACAAAACAATTACAACATGTAGATATTGTCGAGATATACAATCGTCCAAATTTTTAACTTCAAATTCGTTATATCTTGGGTTACAAAAAAACAAATGAGTGCATCTAGATGGTGAACAATACACAATTTCAAAATTTCCCCGATTTGTCTTATTTGTGAAGCCCAAATTTATGTTGACCTCTTACCCTTGTTAATGAATTGCATAATTACTGTTGCTCGAGAACCACGACAAATATTTTGAAATGCCCTTTGATATGTTGACCTCTTACCCTTGTTCCCAAGCAGAAATCACAACAAACATCTCAAATTTACACAGAAATTGTAATAAGCATTCCATGAAGGTCATGATTATTATGGCGAGAAATAACGACAAAATTTCTTAGATCTGGACATCATTTAGGGAGGATCACCGAGGTACATTGGCACATACGTGCAGTTCAAGCCTTTGCAAAACCTGAAGAAAAGGACAGGACCATGAAAGCTGAACACACAGGTTTCTACATATAATAATTAACTGAGCGAACAGTACACCGCAGCATACCTGCAGTTCAATCTTTCAAATCTGGCAGATTGTTTTCCTTTGCTGCTCTGCATCCAACTAACAGTTTTCCTTCTCTCTGCACGAACATCTAAGTTCTGCAAAAATCGACTCTACAAAAGTAGGTACAGTAACAGATCGGAGGTGCTAATGAACAAATAATGCACGATAGTTCTTGATGTTGATTGTTTATTACGAAATTCTCAGTAAACCTAGTAGTACGTATGCCCATAGCAGGTTATGCAACGGCAACGTAGATGCCAAAGACTTAATTTGTGAAATACCCGAACTCCAACATCCAGCAATGATGCATCAAACTGAGAAGTATTGCCGAGAAATTCGTCCCATTGAAGTCTCACAGAGCTTAGGCCGTTGCAAGCTGTACATCTTGATGAGAGATTTTTGTCCACAACGTCGGCAAGTCGAACTTAACTTCGTCTTTCACATGCTCCCGATACTCGCATAATCACGGCTGCTGACACGCACCGCCGGAATCCCACCCCGCTGGCCGCTGCCAGGCCACGAGGTCGGCTGACGCCGGGGATCCTACTCCAGGTCGCCGGCGAACTCGGAGATTGGTGTGGTCGTGAAGGTTGCAAGCTAGATCGCCGGCGTAGGGGAACTCGCAAGCGAGGGCGACGTCAATCCAGTTCTGTTCCCGATCGAGGTGGATCGACCCCGGAACCTGGCCGTCGGTCTGCTGGCCAGCAATGTTCTGGGCGTCGAGATGCTGGCGAGAGACGCGCCCAGGAGGCTAACATCGCATGAGCATCTACCTTTTCCGCTTGATATGTGCACCGGAGGTCGCGGGGAGAGGAGAATCTAAACCGTTAATTGTTTGTTGTTTTAATTATATAATAGATTAATTTTTCATAGGCTTGTTTAACCTTGCATCAATGGATCCGAGCTACCAACGAAGATCACAGAATGAGGATGAGTTTGCTTTTTTTGTTCTCCCTACATTAGCAGAAAACTCATCACATCCATCGAGAAGAGCTATGCACACTTCAGCACTTACAGGTGCACGTCGTTTGAATGAAATCTTAGATGGACATGAGGACCTATGCAAAAGGCACTTCAGAATGGAGATTCATGTCTTTCAAGCTTTGGTTCAGAAATTGCGTGAGAGAGACCGCCTTGTTGATGGAAGAGACGTCTCAGTAGAAGAACAAGTTGCTATATTTTTGTATGCATTAGCTAAGAATGCAACCAATGATACTTTGGCAGAATGGTTTCAGCATAGTAAACAAACAATAAGTTTCTATTTTGGTCAAGTACTTGATGCAATTACAAAGCTCTCATGTATCTACATACGTCCACCTCCTCTACACCCACACCCGGTCTTGAGCAAACCAAAATTCTATCCCTTTTTTATGGTATGTATACATGTCCATATTCATTTTGCTTTCAGCTAGTTGAAATTATATAATTTACCCAGAATAAAGAGAAGATTATATGATGTATGTACATGTATTTATGCAGGATTGCATCGGCGCTATAGATGGTACACACATTCCATTAAAAGTACCAGTGCATGAGCAAGAACCATATCGGAATAGGAAGCAAACAATATCACAAAATGTTATGGTGGCCTGTTATTTTGATCTGAAGTTTGTGCTTGTGCATGCCGGTTGGGAGGGATCAGCTTCAGATGCAAGAGTCCTACAAGATGCACTTAACCATGGTTTACAGGTTCCTCCTGGAAAAATTTATCTTGTAGATGCTGGTTATGCGAATAAACCACAATTTCTTGCTCCATACCATGGTACTAGGTATCACTTACAAGAACAAGGAAGATCTCGCCAAAGGCCAAGAAATTGCAAGGAGTTATTCAACCTACGGCATGCACAACTCAGGAACCATATCGAGAGGATTATTGGTATACTTAAAATGAGATTTCCAATATTGAAAGTGGCTTCACATTACCCGGTTACCAAACAGATTGACATATCAGTTGCTAGTTGTGTGCTGCACAATTTTATACGCCTACATAATGGAGATTTTTCTTGGCCTGAGAATACTGATTTGGAGATTGATCCACAACAAATAATTGATGTGCCAAGTGGAGACCACAATTATCATTGTGATACATGCATTTAATTACTCTAGAGAAGCTGGTAAGCAAAAGCGAGATGCCATAGCACAACAAATGTGGGCACAATATATATCACGTAGATCTTAGGACATTTATAATATGACATCCAAGTTCAGCTACCATTCATGTACTTGTAATATGACATGCAAGTTGTACTGCCATTCATGTACCTCAAATCTGTCATACTAGTGCAAGCTCTATTGCAGTACTAAACAAAAGTATCTTGACTACCTACCAAAATATACTAAGCCATAAAGGTCAGTTCTGTAAGCGAACTGATCTTTACGCATCACCATCGTAGTTCCAATTTTCCTAATTTGTTTGGCCACGTGAAATCTCTCTTTTAAGCCAAGCCAACTGCAGTGTAGAAGTAGAGTATGACAAGAAAACTTCCCTGTTCTCTTTGCATTTGAAGATATCAGATGCCATCAGCATATCGCCTAGTTGTAGGCCATCTAACCCCTCAAGCACAGTGATGCACTTGTTGATATTGTAGGGATCCTCTAGCTTCTTCTCCTCAATGGCAGCTAATCGATCAATTTCTTCCTTCTTCTAGTTTTAGATATTTCTCCTGGAATCCATCATCCAGGTTACATATTTGTTTTTTGCCACGCCTAGCGTCATGTTTCTCTGTTTGTGTGGATCTTGGCTGGGCTTGAACATATTGTAGAGGTGTCGATAGATGTGGAGGAGAATCCAAATTGGCCGCCTCAACTTCTTCATCTACCGCAAACGACATGTCTGATTGAGACGTCCCCGGCATAGTAGGCGACTGTGATCGGTACAAATCAATCTGTTGTGTTGGTTGTGATGAGGGAACCGACAGATTCTGCGCCTTGCTAGCATAATGGTCCATTCCTTGACGAGTTCTCCCTTCAGCATAACGACCTACGAAATAAGTTTCAGACATTTGTTTAGAAAAAGTAAACATTAAATAGAGAGTGTATGCTGCAAGCAAAGTGTAGTAATATCACCTTCATAGAGTTGACTTAAGTCATCATAAAAGGGAAATGACTTGTCTCGGAGCGCATCCTTGCTGTTCCTACGAGCAGCAAAACTAGCCCAAACACCATCCGGTGCATCTACTATATTTCTCTCGCTATCCCATCCAAAGCCACTCTCACCCATAAGATCTTTCACACTACATTAGTCTTTTTTCAGATCTTGCTCCTTTTGTTTGACTTGCTTAGCACTGAACGACACGCCAAACTTTTGATTGAATCGACAAACAATATGCGTCCATGCCTCCGTGCTCCAAGCATTTTGTGTTCGAAAACCAGGCACATCATAATCTTGTAGGAGTGTAATGATAAATATTTTCATTTGGTGACTCCATTTGGCTCGAGGATTGCCTTTTGTGATTCCTACATATTCAATCGAGAATGTAAAATTTTAGTTCCATACTCTGATCTCATAATATCTACTCAATAACACAACACAAATATATACACTTGCACATTATCAAAGTAACCAAAACTCATAGCATATACCTATTTCTGCATGATGAACTGCAGCCCCAGTATGAAGTACAAGATCAGTTGGCCCGTTTGATTGCAAACAATGCCCTTGTGGCTCTGACCAGCAGCGTCGCTCAGCCATCTACATACATCAGAATGTTAGCACAAATTTCAACAGAGCATATTTAACATATAAGATTAGACCGACGAATTTTACTTGTTAATGGGAGATTTCTTGCAAAGGGGAGTTTACTGACTTGTGCAAGAAAAAAGAACTCTTCAATGGCCTGGTAAAATAACCACATCCCTGTCAGGTCCCACTGGGGATCGACATGAGAATAAGCTAGCTAAACACTCAGTTCACACAAACAAGCAGAACACCAATGATTCAGCGGGAAATTGCTCCGCAAGGTGCCTGTATTAGGGTTCTAGAGTATAGAGAGTATGAGTATTTGGGGATTTTCCCTTACAAGCATTCAAATAGATAATAATTGAAGTAAACCTAGGCACAGCTGGTCTTATGAGAGGTCGCTTGTCCCAACAGGTAGACGACAAGCGTGACTGTCACTTGACCAAGTCCATGCCGCGGTGGAACGATCCGAGCCGTTGAAGTGACACCGCCTTTATCTTCACCCTCCAAAGGGTATCTTCAGGTCATATACCTGACAGTGCCTCCCCTCAGAAGGTGACTTGCCATCAAGGCACAGCCGCCGGTGCAAACCAAGAAGCAACAGTCGATTTGAAGAATGCAGGAAATACCTTTTTAATGAAATCCGCATCTTCCCAGCTTGCTTCCTCAGGTGTCAGTCCCATGCAGTGTACCAACCATTGCACCACTGCTACATTGTTACGAGGAATCTGCCTTGTCTGGAGAACAGCCTCTGGTTCATTCCTGATCTTGCCATCATCAGCTATGAGTGGTAGTGCCGCAGTTGGAACTGCATGAGAGCCAGCGTGCTTCTTTAACTGGCTGACGTGGAAAACTGGGTCCATGACAGCTGCTGCTTTAGCAGTCCAGAGCGACGTAGCCAAACATCTGCGCTGTCAACAAAGTATAACTGGGCCAGGCTCACCTTAAATTCCTCTGGTGCAGCAGCCATTTGAAAGAATTTCTCACATTGCCGAATCCACCCCACCGGATTATCACCATCGAAACGAGGGAAATCAAGACGAGGACCCTTTGTTATATTTTTCAGAAATTGTGCACGCATCTCATCTTGATAGTTCCTGTAATAACCTTCCCACTGGCGCCGCACATCTGGAGGCTGGAAGTTGTGAAACACGGGTGTGTTGGGTGGCCTTGCTGCTGGGTTTGTGGGTGTCACTGGTCTACCCCGAGCAAGGTGCGCTGCAGCAGGAAAACCAGGAGGAGCTGATTTGCGTCCTGTGTTGATTGGTGGAAGTGGTGTACTGGTGAGAAATTCAATTGCTTTTGTCTTGTCTCTCTCATAAGCTAGACGTTGGCGTAATGCTTCAGTCTCTTCATGCTCTTTCTCTTGCAAGGTTGGAGATTTCTGATTCTGGTTTGATGTTTCTGGAATATCTGCACGAGTTGTCCGCAGATCGCCACGAGCTGGACGCAAATCATCGATTTCTTGGGACATAGCTGTGAGTTGAAAACTGATTTGGCATCACCGCTGTCTGCATACCTTCGACTGTCGTGACCACCTTGTCCCGCCGCACCTGGATTGCGCCGACATCCGTCTGGATTTGTGCGATATCTTCTCGCATCTACTCTGTCTCCTGCCGGTGCTCGATGAACTCGTTACGCAGGGCCACTAAGCCGTTTTCATCCACGCCCGATTTTGAGCGCCCCATCCTTGACCGATCTGTACCCGAACTTGTGTCGCCGCCGCCGTGAATTGGGTGGGTGGGAAGGGATTTTAGGGAAGAGCCTAACCTTCCACGCACACCAAAACGGAATCGCCTCCGAGGAACGACTGCTCTGATACCAATTTTGTCAGGTCCCACTCGGGATCGACATGAGAATAAGCTAGCTAAACACTCAGTTCACGCAAACAAGCAGAACACCAATGATTCAGCTGGAAATTGCTCCGCAAGGTGCCTGTATTAGGGTTCTAGAGTATAGAGAGTATGAGTATTTGGGGATTTTCCCTTACAAGCATTCAGATAGATAATAATTGAAGTAAACCCAGGCACAGCTGGTCTTATGAGAGGTCGCTTGTCCAACAGGTAGACGACAAGCGTGACTGTCACTTGACCAAGTCCATGCCGCGGTGGAACGATCCGAGCCGTTGAAGTGACACCGTGATGTAGCCCGAGTCACGTCCATCACCATGTCAAGCACTCCAACACACCACAAGTCACCATGGACATCAAAGGTGAACTCCTTCCTCTATGAGAACCCATTTTGTGCTTCTTTGGATGGTATCCTACTTGAGCATCTACCCTTGGTTATGCAAGGTATCACATGACGAGTTCGGTCATCCGGGAAGATGCCGAGGAAGCCCAAGCCTCAAGACCATCCAAGGCGTACGCATGGAAGAGGAGGAGAAAGCGTCAAGATGAAGAAGAAGGAGGTGGTGGAACCAGACTGGCCGGCCCCCAGCCCGGCCTCCAGGCCGGCCTCCAGCTCGGTCTACAGTGGGAAGCAGCCGGCCCCCAGCCCGGCCTAGGCCAGTTTCCAGGCCGGCCACCTTCTAGAGCCAGCCGGCCTCCAGGCCGGCCTCCAGACCGGTCTACAGTGGAAAGCAGCCGGCCCCCAGCCCGGCCTTCAGGCCGGCCTCTAGCCCGGCCTAAACCGGACTCAGGTCCGGTCTCCCAGATTACACATGTCCTGCACCCGTTTTGTACTAAGACTATAAATACCCCTTGGCTGCCTAGGGTTAGGGATAGACTATGTTTTGAGATTAGAGTAGATGTGTTGTCGAAGAATTGGAATTCACCATGTCTACAAACACCAAAGACCAAGCAAACCATGTGTGTGCCAGAAAGAGGAGCATATCAACAATGACATGTCCATTCTTTGTCATAGCACTGTTAGCACAACACTAGAATATGAAGAGGTAGTGCAAGTGCAAGGTCAAAGTGCAAGCAATCCAATGGAACATCTTCAAAACGTGGAAACACAAAAACTCCATGAAAAATATGAGGATGTCATCTAGGTATCTCATTTTGTACCGTATGATCATTATTGCACACAAGGCATTGGAAAGAACAATTTGTCAACATCCTTGAGGCAATAAGCGGTGAACTCGGTAAAAACACACATTGAAGAATGTCCAAAATATTATCATGGGTGCAAACAAAGCACATGAAAGAGCAAGTTTTCTTCATATTTGTTGCAACACCAAATTGGTAGAAACCAATAAACTCATGACAAGACATGCACAAAATGTCATTATGGTTGCAAACAAACCATTGGAAAGAACAATTGTTCATCATATTTGTGGCAACACATAAATCATCCATGTGAAAGATCAAGGAAACATGCTTGTCATAGGAGAGACCAAAAACACCATCATGATTGCAAACAAACCATAAGCAAGATAAATTGTTCAACTTGTTTGATGCAAAACATGAGAAAGATTTGAGAGTTGGATTCAATCCACTACTCACATGTATGCTCTCAAGAGCTCGTATTGTCAACTCATGCTCAATTGAGGTTGACGTTATCATGCGTTTTCCGGCACACACAAGACACCATATGAAGAAAGTATGTGCACGGTATATGAACACATCATCCATCATGACGCGTCTCTTCATTTGCACATCACCAACCACACAAAAATCAATTGGAAAATATGACAGGTCACTATGCAAAGTGAAGGATGGAACAAGGTCCATAAGAGAAAACGAAACATCTCCAAAATGTGAGAAAGCTATGGGGGCAATCTCATTATCAAGCATTTCAACATTAGTGCAAGCAACACATGTGAAAGAGAAAATGTTCAACATGTTGCAAGCCACAATGGGAGAAAAATAGAAACATTCATAACAAGACATGCTCATGGCAAAATCATCACAAATAGGTAATTCCACTTGATCAACATTGGTTTCAAACAAAGTATCACAAGGGAATAAAAACGAATCATATGTGACCTCAAAAGAATCATCCATAGCATGCAAACAATCATTGTTCATCATGTCCACTAGCGGGATCATGGTCACATCAACACCCATACCTTTGTAGTCCCGCTCATGTGAAGTAGGTGTTGAAATAGTAGGGGCTTCCATGTAGCCGAGTTTTTCATCTTGAAGTAGACATGGGGTGGCATCATCATCATCCTCCATGTACATCTTCTCCATTTGAGGCACCGTCAAGTCGAGGAGTGACGTCTCATCATTCATGGAACCTAGCACCCAATGAGAAAACACACTAGAGGTAGAGGTTAAGTTGTTAGAAATCGAAATGGCCTCACAAGACCTATCAACTACCTCTCTCAACTCAAGTGGTGTATCACTCATTCCCTCAAAGTGAAAGCACTCAAACTCACATATGGTGGAGGCACTCAACTCACTCTCACTCTCACTCAAGTGGGCTAAGTGGCTCTCATTCTCACATGGGATTGGTACCATCTCATAACTCAAGCTCATAGGGATAGGCTCGGTTTCCTCATCTCCATACGCCTCCAAGGTTGAAGGGAAACTCCCATGCTCAACCTCCTCAACCATCTCGCCTCCAAAGGTCAATGCCATAGTGTAGGCATTATCACTCGACTCCTTTGCCGAAGGGAAAATCCCATGCTCGGCATCATCATCACTTGACCCATGGTCATAGGTGATAGCATTCTCCATGCTCGCCTCCATGGTCGAAGGGAAAATCCCATGCTCGACCGTCTTCTCATCATCTTGGGCACCTTCTTGTTCTCCAACTTTGCACTCCCACATCATGTGACCTCTTCTATTGCATAGTGGGCACAAGAGACTGGGACATTCTCGTGGATCATGGTCTTGGCCTTGGCAATTGTCACCTAGAAGGTCTTCATTTTCCCATATGGGGGCCAATGTGGTGATGACACTTGGTGTAGACGTCATATCAAGACAAGTGCTTGAGAAGGGCGCCGTCTTGGTTGTGGCCTCACGTTTGTGACCATGTTTCTTCCGGCGTCGACGTAGACTTTGCTCAAAGAATTTGTCGATGTCGGCCATGATCTCATCAAAGATGGGACTTGTAGTTCTTGTTGGCGCACTTGAAGTGGTAGCACGAGGGGTCACCATAGGATGCGCCTTTGTTGCCGTCTTCTTTTCATGTCGACGTTGACGCTCTTGAGTGGTGGGGTGTCGCCGAAAGTCATTCGGATGCTTCTCCTTATGTTGGCGTCGGCGTGCTTGTTGCTTTGGTGACCTTGTCTTGGAGCTCCCACTCAAACTTGGTGATATGCTGTGGTCCACCGTGGCATCTTTCTTGTGGTGCCTTGATGAGCTAGATGAAGGATGTAGGCTCTTGGCAAACTTGTCCATGGCATCCTTGAGATTTTGGAGCTTGGCCTTGTCGATGCACTTCTTGGGGCGCCGGCTTGTTGTTGAAGTAGAGTGGCGAGGCTTGGCGCTCTTGGCGTTATCCTTCTCATGGCGCCTTCTAGAAGTTGATGGATTAAGTTGAAGCTTGGCACTCTTGGCGATGTCTTTGTCATGGCGCCTTCTTGAAGTTGATGGAGCTTCATAGGATGGACGCATGGTGGTCTTCTTGTTGCTCAATCTTGAGCTTGAACCATAATGGGTTGTGCCATGATGTTTGGTGGTGCCGCTCTTGAACATGGTGGTGATGGGGGTCCTCTCCTCTTGCATGTTGTCGAAGTCGTTGCACATGCTACAAGAGGAGTAGTCGTAGACGTTCTCCACCATGTCATCGGAGTGGTAGTCGTAGTAGTGGCGCTCCACCATGTTGTTGTAGTCGAAGTTGGTACCATGTGATGAGGCATGTAAAGACACTTGCGCCTCATTGACGTTGGAGCTTGTGTAGTCGGAGTCGTGGTAGATTCGTATGTATTTGGAGTTGATACCATATGATGAAGGTTGCTCGACGTCATGGTACCGCTCCTTGTCGTGGACGCTCGAATAGTCGGAGTCGTAGTCGGAGTAGTTATAGCGGAAGTCTTGGTGATGCTCCATCATGTCATGGGGGTCATTGTCGGTGTAGTTGTCGTAGTAGTCCCCCATGACCTCAATGCTTGGGGCATCATAGTACATGTGACTCATCGTGTAGTCCTCCTCGTAGGCTCCATAGTTGCATTCGCTCTCCCTAGAAATGTCAACTCACAAGACAAGTATATATGTGGAGTGGAAAGGAACTAGAACACAACCTCTCACCTTGTAGATAGTATTGGACGTCGCGGACAACCAAGGGAAACGATCACAAAGTAAAATGCTTGTGTTCAAGTATCCAAAGCAAACTCCAAAACACACACGGCTTAAAAGTTGGTAGGTATGTATGGTAGGTGGAAAGCAAATTGAACCAACTGGAAACCAAGATATTGTTAAAGCAAGTAGAGAACCACGATGATCACAAAGCCAAAGCAAGTTAATCTCAAAAGATAGGAAACACACGCACGGAGAGATAAATGGGACTCATGCAACCAAGAAGTGAGCTAAAGAATCATATGATCCTAGCGAAGACTATAAGCTCGTGTTGCACAAGTACAAGGAGAGCCACTAGCTCGATTGCAATTTATTGGTGGGCTACAAGATTTGCACAAAAAGTACCACCTACAAGATGTTAATCGAACTTGCGCTTTCCTACTAGATATGGCAAGTGGTGTTTCTTTCTTTTCTTTTCTTTCTTTCTCTTTTTGCTTCTTTTCTCTTTTTTGCTTTTTGCTCACCCACTTTTTGATGCCAACAACAAGATATATCAACTAGCGTATATAACGTTTGCTCAGAAACTACACGGTGCAAAAGTGCAAAGCTCAAACAATAATCAAGAGCTAGTCTCAATAGGACAAGATGAACACAAGGGTATGATGGCTATCAAAGGAATGGCAAGGGGGAAAAGATTCGTGATGTTTATACCTTTCGTCGACGATCTTCACCCGTTGATGTAGAAGGTTTGTGCTTGCCCACGAATTTTGGTGGTGGTAGATGATGGATCAACCGCACTGGTGATGAAGGCCTTGATCGTAGCTTCGAAACGAGCCAAAGATCACTCAAAACGGAGTCCGGAAGTGAAAAATATGGCCAAAACAGTTTTTGAAAAATGCAGTTTTCTGGGAGGCCGGCCCGAGGGCCGGTTTTGGCCGGCCTGGAGGCCGGATGCCTCTGCTGGGGGTCCGGTTTTTGAGCCGGTTTAGGCCGGGCTGAGGGCCGGGCGACCCACCGCGAGTTGACCCTCGAAAATCCGTGATTTTGGCGGAAAAACGGCCCGAAAAACCTCAAATCAGAGGGGAAATCAATGGAATTTGGCCATAGGAACGCAAAGTAAGTAAGATCAACAAGTTTAGCAATAGATCCATGGATCAAAACCTACTAGAACGCACAAGATTCACAGATCGATCCAAAAGCTCGTGAGGCTATTTTTGGTGAAATTTTCGAATTTCTCAAGAACAAGAAAAAATTGGGGGATTTCGGTGGAAACACAAGTCGAATCCGTGGCAACCTAGAGCTCTCATACCATATGGTGTAGTACGGGACTACTAGGGTGGCCCGATCTTCACAGATTGACGGGGGATATGGACGAACGCACGCAAGAACACGGAGAAACACGAAGAACACATGAAGAACGCCCCGAACAAAAGAACACGCACACGATTTAAGAACCGTTTCCCTTACAGGTCGGTCCAACCGGCCCAATAGAATCCACACGAAGGTGGGAGATCGGCAAGTAGATATAAGAAGGGATCTTGAATGGTTGTTTCTCCAACGGTCAACCGAACCGCTCCAATAAAGTCACCCGAAGATGAAAGATTGGCGAGTAGTCAAACTACAAGTAGAGGTCTTCAATCCACACAGGGATCTTCTCCACAAGGGGAGGAACCATCCCCACAAGGGGAGGAAGGAGACCGTCTTGAGGTGGGGAGCCTAGCTCTACTCTAATCTCAAAACATAGTCTATCCCTAACCCTAGGCAGCCAAGGGGTATTTATAGTTTTAGTACAAAACGGGTGCAGGACATGTGTAATCTGGGAGACCGGACCAGAGTCCGGTTTAGGCCGGGCTAGAGGCCGGCCTGAAGGCCGGGCTGGGGGCCGGCTGCTTTCCACTGTAGACCGGTCTGGAGGCCGGCCTGGAGGCCGGGCTGGGGGTCGGCCTAGGCCGGCCTGGAGGCCGGCTGGCTCTGGAAGGTGGCCGGCCTGGAAACCAGCCTAGGCCGGGCTAGAGGCCGGCCTGTAGGCCGGACTGGGGGGCGGCTGCTTCCCACTGTAGACCGAGCTGGAGGCCGTGCTGGGGGCCGGCCAGTCTGGTTCCACCACCTCCTTCTTCTTCATCTTGACGCTTTCTCCTCCTCTTCCATGCATACGCCTTGGATGGTCTTGAGGCTTGGGCTTCCTCGGCATCTTCCCGGAT
Organism: Poa pratensis; assembly: GCA_947311845.1. NCBI lineage: Eukaryota > Viridiplantae > Streptophyta > Magnoliopsida > Poales > Poaceae > Poa > Poa pratensis. Next base: position 1,245,565 of record CAMZMU010000076.1, on the reverse strand, counting down.
GACCGAACTCTTCATGTGATACCTAGCATAACCAAGGGGTAGATGCCCAAGTAGGATACCATCCAAAGAAGCACAAAATGGGTTCTCATAGTGGAAGGAGTTCACCTTTGATATCCATGGTGACTTGTGGTGTGTTGGAGTGCTTGACATGGTGATGGACGTGACTCAGGCTACATCACACCGCCTTCATCTTCACCCTCCAAAGGGTATCTTCAGGTCATATACCTGACAATCCCTACTGGTTTTTGTTTGGAATAAACTCAGATCTGAAACATATGATGTTCTAATTGGTACAAAGCAAATTCCGAACAGTGAACTTAATCTAAAAAAAGGAGAGAATCTACAAAGGTTACGGGTCAGGGCTAACTAAACCAAACAAATCTAAGTGCATGGTAGCAAAAACAACAAGAGATCATGGAGGAACAAATGAAATTTTGAGATGCCATGTACGGTACCTTGTTGCCGTAGATGAATCGTAAGCTGAGATGCAAGGGACCAGCCGGGGGATGTGAAGGAGCAGCGGATGAGAGGGCACGGAGGAGCTGAGAAGGACCGGGGCAGCTGCGCGGCCGCTGGCCGGGGAGCAGTCGGCCGATTCCGTCGATCTGAACTGCTGGTAGCACTGGTTTGGAAGACATGTTTTTCTTTTCTTCTATAGGTATGAGGGATAATGGATACGCAGGGAAGGTACGCGAAGCGGTGTTTTGGCGGCAAAAACAAAGCGCGTTTCTTCGTGCCACAGGAAATTTTCCAAGAGATCGGAGTGAATGGAAATTTTCCTACGAAACGCGCTAGTGGGAGTCCCATAGGAAAGAATCCTACGGGTTCTATTCCTTCGTATCAAACATATCTATTATATAATTAAAACAACAAACAATTAACGGTTTAGATTTATTAGTGCAAAGTTAAGATATTCCTACGGTGGAGATCAATCCGCATATACACGCCGGAAAATATAATTTGTACCTAATCTGAATCCCTACGACGTGACAGACAGCAAACCAAATAGCCTACGTTTCTCCATATCTTACCAAATCTACAAAACCGGTACAAAAGTAGGACTCCTATTTCTTGGTCAGCCCGTCTCCACAAAACCGGCACAAAAGTAGGACTCCTAGCTATTTCTTGATCAGCCCGTCTCCTCTTCTTGATTCAATATTATATATGGTCGTCTATCCTCAAGGCTCAAGCTCTCTTTGGACGTCTCGCGATGCGGCCGGCCGGCAACAGCAGCCAGACGCTAACAATGAACCGTGCACATGCCCGGCAAGGAGCAGCCGACAAAAACAGCCAGAAGCCAGCCATGAAGGTCAAAATCGATTAGTATAGAGAGCCTCTGGGTGGAGATCATCGGCGGTGATCGTGATACTCCGTGAGACAAGGCTGTTTCTCCGGCCGTCCGACTTACCTTCGTTGGCTTCCATGTTTGGATTTCAGGATCCTAAAGCGATGGGCAGGGCCCAAAGACATCACCGACTCCTGCACCGCCATGACGCCGGCGCCTAAACGTGTGATGGCAGGTCTAGACGTTGGAGTCGATTCATTCATACTTTAATTGGCGTGCACCAGATCATGTTCTAACCAGAGCCCGGTAATTAAGCTATTTTCTCTCCATCTCGCCTCACCAGGATGCAGGCGTAGTCGCCGCCATGGCTCTCCTCTTTGGCATCGCTGAACTTCTTCCTCCTGCATAATTCAATTCAGTTGGTCTGGTGATGCGAGATACTTTTTTGAAAGATTGATGCGAGATACTAGCACTAGAGGGACTAAGATTGATCTCTTCCTACACATCTCTAGCATTGTTTGGAATTGATGCTTCTGATCGCCGCTTTGTTTTTGACATTCGGCCTTGAACCTCCGCCGGCCGCTCGCCGCCATGTTCCGTCCACGGGTGCCCTTGATATGTTCGTCCTTCTCCAGGTCGATCTACTTCTCTAATGGCCTTCTCCAAGAGAATCATGCGCAAAAAAGATGGAAAAAGCTTGGAGATCGATGTAGCAAGGCCCACTTTTTAGGTGATCAATCCACTCACGTGTTCAGGTCGCGAAAGTTGACGGCGGCCGGCCGGCCGGCTCAGACGCCCGCCGCACATAGCAAAGTCGTCGCTGGTCCACTGGCCCGTGAAACTCAATCGCCGGCGAGCCGCCAACCAGCAAGGTCCATTCACTCCTCCGAGTCTGATCACTGATGTGGAGATGAAAGGGAAGGCAAGTCGCACACACAAGCGACAACGACGGCCGGTTCTTGGTGTAACGTACATAGCCAGGCCGTGTAAGGACGTGCATGTCCAGCGCCGTAGGACGTGGTGTAATGGTGTCGCCCTGCCTCGATTGTTTCATGTGATTCACAGCTAATCTGGGTAACCAATTCTACTCCTTCTAACATGAACAGGTAGCAGCGAGGGCAGGATAGATCACATTGGAATCAAGATTATTGATGTGCTGGAAGACGTTCAAGATGATCTAAATATACTTACTGCAATTCAGTATATTTTCAGCCCCTACTTCCAGTTTAAGATAAATAAACACCGGCAAATCGGCGTGAGGTAATGCATGTCTGTTTTCGTACAAATTGTGGGCACGTAGTAGAAAATTAAATGTTAGACAAAAACGTCTAAGTATTTACTTTCGGTTTATGATTTTAGAGAAAAACTTATGATGTTAAGTAATCTGCCGTAAAAATAGTGCAAAAAATAATATATGATTTACTTTCCGTTTATGATTTTAGAACTTGATTGATATTGCAGAAGACACAATAATAGGAGTTTGGATAATTGAGCGGTGGCTGCAGGTGTGTGCCTAGCTCACCCGAGTTCAAGTCGACGTTGAAGCGCTCAAACTAAGTGGGGTGCTAACAGCGATTAAAATGGTCCGGACGATTCTACTAGAGATGTGATGATTTAGATGACTGATCAAGTAGCATAATTCGTAGGTGATGTGAGATGTTATATTTGTTAATGTTACATGACATGGCAAAATTACTCCACGAGGCACCGAGACACAATTCATTGCTGGAATTTTACAAAAAAAAAATCAATGTTATAGTCCACTCCTCTATAAGTGAATTTGGAAGCCAACGAGGGTACTCAGGTTTGGAAGATTTCGCATTTTAACATGTACAGATAGTTATCACTTAGACTGGAACGTGGAAGTAGTTGGAATATCAAGAAACTGAGTATCCTCAATCATTGTTATATATTTTAACTTTTTTATGATATAGTCCCTCCGTTGTTGGGTTAGAAAATGGTTTGCATATTTTGATGTGGGCCACATACGAATTGAAATGAGTGAATTGACACACTAAAATTTGTATATATACATGTGATTTATAGAAAGATAGGATAAGAAAAATGAAAGATTAGATACCAAATTTTTTATATCAACGCTAGCCACGCAATTGCGCGGGCCACCCAGCTAGTTCGGTAGGGAAAATTCCATCGGATCACAATCCTGTGAAAATCCTTCGTTTCAAACGAGCCCTAAAAAGTTCTACTCCTAAGGGCGTAAATTGTCGGCAAGGTCGGAGACGCCATGCCAAATTGCGATCCCAGGGGTGTCTCGATATGCCACAGTGTGAACCGGGTCGGGACCGGGCGTAATCCGCTGAGTTCGACAGACATCCCTCCTTTCCCCCTAAAAAAAGAAGAAAAAGAAAATATGTACAAAGGTGGGGGGAAGGGAGAGTGGAAGGGACGGTTTCGCTGGAGCGAAGCCCGCATCCCATAACAACACCTAGAAAAAGTCACGCCCCTCGGGGAGGCATCCACCCAACGTCAAGGCCAGTCCGGGATCTCGTGCTCTTCGGAGTCCGAATCTGGGGCGGGGTCATCGCTACTGTCGCTCTCCGAGCAACAGGCGGCGCGACAATGGGAATGGTCGAAGAACTTGACAAAAAACGTCCCCAGCCCGTCGAATCTGAACTGGGCGACGTACCCGGGCTTCACCCCGTGAGCCCACTAGAAGGAACGCCAACTCTTCACGAGGAACCGCTTCCCGTCGGCGTCGAGCTCTGCCTCCAGGCATGTGGGGCCGTTGGGGCAGCCCTCCACCCGGATCCACATCGCCTGCAGACCGGACTCGACCACCGACTCCGCGAAGGCTTCAGGAAGCTACAGTCGCCTCCTCACCTTCCCATGAAGGGAGAGGACGAACTCGAAGGATAACCTCGCGAGGCCGGAAGATGAAGGAAGAACGCGAAGCGACCAGCACTTCCATGGGCTTCGCCATGGCCGCCCCGTCCACGCCGACGGCGGTCGTGGCTGCGGCCACTCGGAGGAGGACGGGCGGCTTCAGCAAGGGGGCGAGCGAAGAGTCACCGCCATGCCGACCCGCGCGAGCCCCGCCAGCCATCGGCACAAGGGAGACGGAGGAAGAGAGGAGGCGAATGAGGAGATGAGAAGGGGGAAAGGCAGCAGCGACTCTGCCCCCCCCACACCCGTTCTTATAGCCAGGGGAGCTTGGGGGTGCGCGACATGCGGACGGTTCCTATCCCGCCCGCATTAAAACCGCCCTGCGTTTCCCAGGCGCATGATGGGGCCACCCTCGTGAACCGCGCAGCAGTTTCAACTTTCGCTGGAATCGAGGCGCCCGTACTTGAGTGCTCGCCACTGTGGAACAAACTGGGAACGCACACTTTTGGACGTCCCGGGTGGCCTCCGACTGACGGCCGCCCGAGGACGCCCGGGCGCTACTGTCGGCATCCAGGGAACGGGTGTTCCCCACGCCCTGGGCACGCGCTCCCGGAAAGCATCGCCGACGCCCCGTTGAGAGGAAGCAGGCGCCGTAGAAGACCCCGGGAGGAAGCCCCGGAGACTCCCAGGACCACCTCTGCTGTGGGGCACACCCTGGGAAGGGCACCGTCGACTCGGGAAGAAAGGAACCTGCAACGTGGCACGAGATTCCTGCGCCACTCCTCGAGAAGGATTGCTTCGCAGGGAAGGAAGACGAAGCTGGCATCATGGACAAGACCACTCACGCCTGCTGCCGGGCGCAGGCGTGACATCGACAAGACCCGCTGCTCTGTCTCGTCAGTGCAGGCGCAGCGCCCGGCGCGATGCCCGGGCCGCAGACGGGACCCGACTTGCCGTCACCTCCGTCCCGGCGGGGCAGGCGGCATGGAAGACACCGCGGCGAGACGCCGCCACGAAGATGGCCAGTGGCTGCCACCTGGGCCGGAGCGCGACGCATGCCCCGCCTCGGTGGCACGCCCTCAGCACGACCACTTGTGGTGTCCCCTTGGCATATAAAAGGAGGCCCTAGGTCGTTGAGTGGGAGAGACACCAATACTAGCAGCAGCTCATAGTTCTCCACTTGTACTCGGGGGCTGGACGAGCTACACCTCGGAAACCTCTCGGTGTGTATCTCAACAGCTCACGGGGGTTAGCGAGCGCTGGTAGCCTTCGCACTGTAAACCATCAACTCCACAATCCAACCAGACAAGCAGGACGTAGGGTGTTACGCGGCGATGCGGCCCGAACCTGGGTAAAATCTTGTGTGTTCATGCTTGAGCTCGGGGACCGATTCCGGAGCACCACGCGCCCTCCTACCGAACAAATAGGGGGTGTCCAACATCCCCGGTGTCCGCGTACCGACACGCGACAACAACGAACACCAATAAGCCGACGGCTTACGAACAAACAAAGGAACCAACAAATGAAAAACGGTTTTGCTACTTCTCACTCGAGTGAGAATTAAGTTAGAGCTCACTCAATTCTAATTCCGTTAGATTTACATCGTGATTAGTACGGAACTTGACTTGTACATGACTTGCAACTCATATTATTTCCAGCTACACATGGGTTTCACCAAGTTGCAACTGAGATTTTTTCAGGTGCAGATGTTTTGCACATGGGTTACAAATGAAATTTTCTCAGCTACACATGGTTGGACATGAGTTGCAACTGGGGGAACATGAGTTGTAACTAAAAATTTCTTAGTTGTACATGGATTACACATGAGCTGCACATGCAACTGGATGACGTCATCTGAGTGAGGATTAACTTAATTCTCACTCGAGTGAGCCCTAGCCAAATAAACAAAGAACAGATACAAAGACACGGCAATAAAACAATCTAAAGCCGATGGAAATAACTTTAACCAGATGAACAACGGACCAGTAAGCCAACAACTGACGAACAAAGAAAAACCCAACATACATAAATATAAAAAGCGACGAACAACTAAATAATACAACAGATCAGTAAGCCGACAAGTTCGAACGGAGAGACGGCAACGCTTACCAACCAGAATAATTCAACCCCGAAATGACATGAACCCGAAGCCAAAAAGGAAGCAAAAACCACCGCATCTGAGATATTCCCGAGTAAGGCAACGACCTAAAAGTAAAAAAGACGAAAGAAGTCACAAAACAATCATGAAATGCACAAAAGAAACCAAACAGCAAGAACATAAAACGAAAATAGCAAGAGGCCGATCTGGCAAAAAAACAAAAAACGTGTGGACAGAGAGAACATACAGACATAGAAATACAAAAACACGAACCGGACAACCAATAAATAAAACATATCAATAAATAATACAAATCAAGCACACAAACCAGCAAGATAAACAATGAAGGAAGAAGAAACAAATTAACACAGCAAGAAAGCAGAAACTACTCTCAATGGAACAGACCTTATCCGGAAAAAGAATAGACCAGTAAGCCGACAAGCTCGAACGGGGAGTCGGCAGCGCCTACCAACCAGAATAACTCAACACCGAAATGACAGGAACCCAAATCCAAAAAGGAAGCAAAAAACCACCGCGTTTGAAATATTCCCCAGTAAGGCAACGACCTGCAAGGAAAAAAGACAAAAGAAGTCACAAAACAACCATGATATCCACAAAAGAAACCAAATAACAAGAATATAAAACGAAAATAGCAAGAGACCGACCTGCAAAAAAAAGTGTGGAAAGAGAGAACAGACAGGCATAGAAATACGAAAAAATGAACCGGATAACCAATGAATAAAACATACCGATGAATGAGCACAGGAACAACACGGTTCATCTATACGTGAAGAACAACCAGGAGCAGGCACATCCTGCACTGCAACCCGTAACAGTAAACCGGCGACCAACGAAAAAACAGAGCAACAAAGAGGAAAGAGAGTTTAGGAACCCAGAAAACAAAGAAGAACAAACCGGATATCCAACAAACAGCACAAAAACACGGATCCAACACACGGTGAACAGCATGAACAAAACACGACCAAAAACTGAGCATAAAACACGGTAAGAAAACCCAACCTGATCTCAATGGGACCAAACGTGACCGGGAGATCCATGGAAACACGGCGGAGCTCAAGAACCGGCTCATCCTGCACCGCAACCCGTAAGATTAAACCGGCAACCTGCGAAAGAAACAGAGCAACAAAGAGGAAAGAGATTTTAGGAACCCAAACAAAGAAAAACAAACCGGATAAGCAACAAACAACACAAAAACATGGATCCAACACACAGTGAACACCATGAAAAAAGCCGACCAAAATCTGAGCGTAAAACATGGTAAGAAAACCCAACCTGATCTCAATGGGACCAAACGTGACCGGAAGATCCATGGAAACACGGCGGAGCTCAAGAAAAGCACGACGGAGCAAGAACCGCGAGGAAGAAGAAAAGGGGGGAAATGAGAGCTGCAGTAACCATCCGATCCAGAACGCAGCCTATATACCCCGTCCCCAGCACAGTGTGCATGGCAACCCCGTTAGGTCGGTTCCGTCTGAATGAACCATTGGCGAGCCGCCAACGACACGCGAAATCGGGCCCGAATTCATTCTGACTACCAGCACAGTGCAATGTACCTGCCGACGAATGAAGGGAGGCCACCTCGGACGGAGAAATCGGGCCCGAATTCTCCCTGACATCATGAACAGTGCAACGTACGCGAAATACCAAACGTACCCCAACATACTGTAGAAAATACGCAGCGAGAACCCACTTACGGGAGAGATCAGCGACACAAACGTGCAAGGCAACCGACATGTGAACCACGGGAGGGGACAGCCCCATCGTCAGCGAGCGAAAGGGGGAAGGAACCACGTACGAAGATCGCTCTCCCAGAGGGGCACGCAGTAAATCCGCTAAAAACCTATAACGGTAAATGAACAAAATCAGCCAATGGGAGGAACGCAGTGCGAATCTCGCCCCTCCGTCACATCGATTAAACACGCAGCGTGAGGCCAACGGGTGGGCCCTCGGGCTACTGGGGTGATCCACATAGGATGTCAGCGAGAGTGGGTGCACGAAGATGGTACGGTTAGCGACTTTACGAATCCCTGTTCATGCCGACTCCAGGAGCCGGCGGTGATCGGATGGTGCGGAGGCACGGAGTGGGGAGGATGGGACAGCCAGAAAGCCCAAATTGCTGGAGAGCCTCCAATGGGTCTCACCGTTTATATCTTTAGATTAGAGCACATTATCTGCAACATTCGCAACTTGAGGAGAATGAACTGCCGGGCAACTATATAGGAGAGCACCGCTTGGAAATGGCAAATTTCATTGGAAAGGTGATGGATCCGATGCCCGACGGTGTGTTTGTATTTAGATACATGTTTTTCAAACTTCTCCTTGTGTATGGTGTTAGCTAGCTTAGTTGTGGATTTGTCGTACCATTGGAACATTTGAAAATATAAATGGTCTGGGCCTGGTAGAAACTGGTAGCATAGTCTGGAAGTGGTTTTTAAAATGAATCGCAGGCTTCCAAATCCGGTTGTAACGCCCGGGAAACACCGGACGATACGCAGATCTGGAAGCGGTTTTTAAAATGGACCGCTTTCCGGGAGGGAGACTCTTATTAGTCACGACCACCGCGTGCGCCATTCTAGATAGTCCATTAAAATCCGGACGATCCGGACCTCGGAAGCAGTCGTAGGCATTGGCCGCCTCTGTCACCAGCGACGGCTCGAAAATACGCCAGCCTCGGGTTGCAGAGGCGGGTCATTTTAAGAACTGTCTGAGGGGCTAGTTTCCCAGTCGGACTTCAGAACCGGCTCCTCGCAGCTGGATTATCCTCAACTGTTGCTCCGAGCTGGATGGGAAAACCGGCTAAGGCCCATGGCCAGGATGCGGCTGTAATGCTCGGATCTGTAGTAGTGGGGACGGACTGGTTATCTGACCATGGAGCCCAAATAGATTGTGCAGAGAAGACCGTATCTTTGAGGGGACCCGGAGGAATTAGGACAATATATCAGGGTGACAAGCATAGTCAGTTAAAGGCAGATCTGCAGTTGAATGCTATGAAGGAAGTAAAGATGGAAGAAATCCGAGTAGTAAAGAATTTCAAGATGTGTTTCCAGAAGAGTTACCAGGGATGCCACCAGACCGTGAAATTGAGTTCACTATAGATTTGATTCCTGGTACAGCACCTATTGCACAACTACCATATAAGATGGGACCCAAGGAATTAGTGCAGCTAAAAGAACAGTTTGATGAGTTGGAAGCTAAAGGATTTATTAGAGAAAGTGTATCACCATGGGGAGCATCAGTTATATTTGTGGACAAAAGAGATGGTGGACGCAGGATGTGCGGAGATTTCCGAAACTTGAATGGTGTGACTATCAAGAATAAATACCCATTGCCAAGGATACCAGATTTGTTTGACCAAGTAAGAGGAGCAGGGGTATTTTGCAAGATAGATTTGAGATCAGGATACCATCAGATAAAGATTAAACCTGAGGATATTCCTAAGACGGAATTTGTATCAAGATATGGACACCATGAGTACTTAGTGGTACCTTTTGGATTAACAAATGCACCAGCAATATTCAAGAACTTGATGAACAAGATTTTCATGCCATATCTGGACAAGTTTGTGATCGTGTTCATTGATGATATATTGGTTTACTCTTGAATCAAGGATCATCATGCACAACACTTGAGGATTTTTAGGAATGGCCGGATATTATCGGAGATTCATTGAAAGATTTTCAAAGATAGCAGGGCCAATGACTAAATTACTCTGAAAGAATGTTCCATTTGAATGGACAGAGAAGTGTGAGCAGAGTTTTCAAGAACTCAATAAGAAAATTAACAACAACACCTGTGTTAGCAGTACCAGAAACTGGAAAAGTTTACACAGTATATTGTGATGCATCTAAAAATGGACTAGGATGTGTATTGATGCAACATCGCAAGGTAATTGCATATGGGTCAAGGCAGTTAAAACCACATGAGCTCAATTACCCTACCCATGATTTGGAGTTAGTAGTCGTTGTTTATGCCTTAAAGCAATGGAGACATTTCCTCTATGGAGAAAAGTGTGAGCTATATACGGATCATAAGAGTTTGAAATATTTCTTCACACAAAAGGAATTGAACATGAGGCAGAGGAGATGGTTCGAGTTAATCAAGGATTATGATTTAACAATCAATTATACTCTAGGAAAAGCTAATGTAGTGGCAGATTCTTTAAGTCGCAAGGTGAATTGTAACCCTTTGATGGAAGAAGCGATGCCCAAAGAATTAAGAAGAGAGATAGAAAACTTTGGGATTGAGATTTGGGATGGCCCAGAGTTGAATAGTATTGCAGCTATGGTCATTGCTGGAGAGATAGAAATGGAATTGAAGGAAAATATTATCCTCCGGCAAAAGGATGATGAGTTTATTGCAGAAGAAATTCGTAGGATTAAAGAATGCAGGAATTCAGAATTCACTTTGAAACTTGAAGATGAGTCATTATGGTATCATGGTAGAATCTGTGTACCAGATATTCAAGAGATCAAGGATGTAATTTTGAAAGAAGCTCATGAGTGTAGCGGACCTGCACTTAAAAATTGGCAAGATCCCTGTGTATAATGCAAACCCTGGATCGAATCATTTGCACACACAGTTTACGATGAATATCACAACAAAGTATCAATTATTACACGCAGATCCAGTACTTAGGAAAAATATTCGTTACAAATTGCATAGCACGAAGCTAGCTTTGAAAGAGTAAAGCAGCGGAAAACATTATTCTTCATGGAGTCCGCATCATCTTCATGTGCCACAGGCGAACATGTTGGTTGTAGACTCGAAACATGTTGGTTTATAAAATGGAACTGGCAAGTGACACTCCGTGGACTCATAGTGGAATAACTCTAATAACCTATATGCATATTTCGCTGGTGGAGCTTGAGGCTGTTTTATATAAAGCAAATTTTGTCCTATCTTTTCAAAGACTTTTTCATCTTAACAAAGAGTACCACTGATAGACATCAGTGAACTCCCAACCCTTGTTCACCCATCAAGTTTTATTTAGAAATTGGAATGTTGGGTCCTCCGTTGACGTCCTTGATCACTTGCTCAGAATTGTCCGTAACCGGGGGCACGGCTAAGTGCTTAGTTTTGACACTCTCGAGAGGTTGTGCATGTTCACCATTAGACTCAATCAGCTCAAACTGTCCCCCACACTCCATTAGTGTTTTGGGGAAAAGGAGAATATTAAGACGAGATCTTTCAGAAGCATTTTCCCACCCCATACTGGCCTGACCTGTTCCACCTACAATTCTCTACCACCACCTGTCAAGCCGGGATGAGTCCATGCAACTTAGTTGATCAAGACAGAGCCCATATGTCTAATGGCTGCACTTGAAGCAATCTTCACTTGGAGTACTTCAAATCCCTTTGTCCCTGGGTGGCCATCCACAAGTGCACCCTCAGTTAAAAACCCCCACATACCATGGTCCTAAGTATAGTGAAAACTATCTTAGGTGAAAACCACCATGAACATGGTCCTGAGAAGCCACTCAACATAAACCAAGCAATACCAATTCCACCTAGGTCATTCATTAAACTTAGTAAATGTGTACCACCTCAGGTGATAACAACCACATACCATGGTCCTAAGTATAGTGAAAACTATCTTAGGTGAAAACCCCCATGAACATGGCCCTGAGAAGCCACTTAACATTTTGTAAAACTTTCAACAATTGCATAACTAAGCAAGTCTACCATGTAATAATAGGATTCTAGACCAACTAGTATAGGGGTGCTACTCTAAATAGTTTTAGCATAGCAATACTAATAACACCTACACATGCTTAAGGAAAATACACTAGACATACATAGACAAAATAGTAGGAAATTTATGAATGTGCCACTTGCCTTGGCAGCAAGGAGAGCAGTAATCACAGCTGCAAAATTCCTCGGGTCCCTCCGAATAGTCTAACAAAATTTTCAAGCAAACGATAAACAAACAATAAACATACAAACAAAATATGCTATGCATGAAACGCACTTATAAACACAAGAAACATATTACACTAACTTTTTAGGAAATAATGCATGAAGTCAAAATGCAATTGAAACAATTTTTAATATAACAACTAAACAAAACAATTTCCAAAAGGGAATAAACACAAATTAATTATTACTGTTTTCTGTTTTCATTATATGCATGAAACCATAGGACAAGTTTTATTTTAAATTTAATTAAACAAAAAAACACAATTAAGTCACCCAAAAGGGTATTAATACAAGATTAATGTTTTCTGTAATTAAACATTTTATTACAATTGCAAAACAGTAATACTGGACAGAAACAAAAATATTTTAAAATCAAGCCTCTGATTTTTAAAATAGTTTGTAGGATTTAAACTATACCAAAAAATACTCAAATCAAGCCTCTGATTTTTAGATCAGTTTAAAAGTATCCAAAAATATTTTTAACAGTGACTAAAATATTCTACAGATCCAAATGTTTCTAAACATATTTTATTTGCAATTTGTGAACTTATAGATTTAAAGATATGTCAAAATTACTCAAATCACACATTTGAAATTTGAATAAGTTAAACTAAAGCAAAACTGAAAACTAACAGTGCTAAATATTCTACAACTCTAGAGCTTTTCAAAAATATAAAGTTTGTTAAATTTGGCCAATCCAATAAAAAGATATAATGGTTTGAATATACAGGGGCTTTTCTGCAAAATTACCAAATTAAATAATTCGGGAAATAAACCAGAAAAGGCTGGGTGACGTGGCGTGATGTGATTGGCTAATACCGGTTCGTTAAGTGATCTGTTCTGAGCCACTAGATCTAGATCTACGGCTTAGATCTACTGATACCCCTTCGCTAACAGGATTTAATCGTGGCCGTCGGGATCAGATCGGACGGCTCTGGTCCACTTGATCATAACCGAGCAGCGCTAGGTCGCCGGAGCGCGCTGGCCGACGGTGGTGACGGCATGGCCACGGTGTTCCAGCGAGCTAGAGGGGGAGATGGGAGGGGTTTTTGTTACCCGGAGGTGTACGACGTCGAGGCGAGGTCGATGGCGAGACAGCGGTCTCGGGCGTGTCCTGTTCCTCCGGGAATTGCTCGTTGGAGTGGGCTTCCGCGGCGGTGGCGTCGGGTCGAGCACGGGCGCGTCGATCTGAGGGATTAAAAATCACCAAACGGTGTCAAACAAAGCGCTGGTCTAGTGGAAATAGATTAGGACAGAAGAGGGGGTGCGGGGCGTCCTGGTTACGCCGGAGTGGTGACCTCTTCCCGGTGGCGGCGACGGGACGACGAGCTCGAACGTGCGTAGCCTGGCGGCGCTCTGGGGGAATTTCTTGAGGGCAATCAGAGAGGAGGAGCAGCGGTATACAAGGGGCTCGGAGGCGCGTCGATTGGGGAAGGAGATCGCGCGAATTGAAGGCGGGATGTGTCGGTGGTCCGAAAATGGGCAAGGGAGTGATTGACGCGTGGGGAAGACGACGCTGACGTGGCCTGGCCGGTGGGGCCCACACGTCAGAGAGAGGAGAAGAGGGGCGTGCGGCTGGGCTGCTGTTGGGCCGCGGCTCGGGCAGGCTCAGGCTAGCTGGCTCGGGTTGGCCCTGATCATATTTTTTTGTTTTTTTCTTTTTTTGAAAATTTATATAACTTTGGATTTAAACCTCCAAATGAATTCAAACCAATTTGTAAAAATTTGTAATAATAATATCTGTTATTTGAAATATTCAAGCACCCTTTCCAATACCTTTCAAGATTACAAATTTTAAAAAATTGCATAATTGCTTAATTAAAACATTATGTCAATTTTGAATTCGGGGTTTTAATAAAATCATTTGTGACTTATTAAAATCAATTAAAATTCCAACTTTTGAAATTTCAGAAGCACACAAGACAAGATGATGATGATGAATGCATGTATGATTTTAAATTTTTAACTCAAAATATATATAATTTTCAAAAGTTTTTTATTTTTCTGAATTTTTGAATTTTTCAAAATCTTGGAATGTTACAGACTACCACCCTTAAAAGGAATCTCGTCCTCGAGATTCGGGAAGGCTAGCAAAAGGTTGTGACAAGGATATTTGGGTGGGCTACCACCCTTAAAAGAAATTTTTGTTGGTAGTCAAACTTCAAAATGGATACTTGATTGAGAACGTACCATTCACCATACTAGGCTCATTGTAGTTTCTTTCCATATGGACATGGTTCACATATCCTTTATCGAAAGGATTTGGCTTGGGAGTTTCTTCGGCCTTCTTTGCTAGGCACTCATTGGCATAATGGCCCTTGTTCTTGCACTTGTAGCAAAGCACTTGGCTGATATCCTTCTTGTGTTCAGGATTTGGGCGGTGTTGTTTATTGTTATGGTTATGGCCAGTATGTCCATTTCCCTTGTGGTCTCCATTGCTTCCCTTGAATCCACCATTATGGTTATAATCATGATGCTTGTGGTTGCTTCCTCCACTATGGTGGTTCCCTTGTTTATGTCCATGGTTGACATCATGAGAAAAATGCTTCTTGAATGAAGCCTGAGAGTGATGTATGTTGATACCCAGCTTCCTCTTCCTGTTTTCAGCCTTCTTGATGCTATCGTCCAGTGTGATTGCTTGGTCCAGAAGGGCCTGATAGTTCAGGGCGTAAGCGACTGTCAACGGAATTTTCAGCTCGTCACACAGCCCTTTGAGGAATTTTGCCTTCCTCTTGCCATCAGTGTCAATGTCTTCAGGAGCATAACGAGACAATGCATGGAAGTCATCCATATACTCCTTAAGGCTCCTGTTTCCCTACCTCAGGTCTCGGAACTCTTCTTTCTTCAAGTTCATAATGTCGGAAGAGATATGGGCATTACGAAATCCCTCCTCGAAGGTTTCCCAGGTCAAATCGTTCAGAGGGTGGGTGATTTGGTAAGTTTCCCACCATTGTGCTGCTGGTCCCTCCAACCGATGGGTGGTGAACCTCACCTTTTCAGGGTCGGTACACTCACAAGTTACCAGATCCTCGTGCAGAGATTGCAACCAATCATCTGCCACAATTGGCTCAGTTGCACTGGAGAACTTGTTAGGCCTGAGCTTCAGAAATCTTGCAAGCCTGTCCACTTGGGGAGGAGGTGGTGGCGGTGGTGGAGGTGGGGTATTTTGATTGGCCATGAATTGAGCCATCATAGTCATCAGCTGTGTCTGCGCTGCAATCATCTGCTGGAGCATTGTATTGGTGTTGTTGTTGTTCTCAGGATCACGACGGGGAGGCATCTGTGGTTTAAGCATAGATGAGCAAAAGATAGAAAGATTTAGGAAAAAATACTCCTACCCATACAAGCAAATAACACAATCAACCACAATCATTAAACACCAAACATCTTTTGAGAAAACCGAACTAATCGTTTTGGAACGAATCACACCAAGGTCATGGAAAAACAAACACGATAGTACTGCCATACCACAATTTGATAGGTCAATACATCATCGGGATCTAGTTATTCTAACAAATAGGTGGTCTAGTCTATCTCCTTCATGAATGCATCGAGTTCCTCCTCTATTTCCTTGAGTTCATCAAGGTGTTTCTGGGTGTTGTGAAGTCTAAATCGAAGTCTTGCACCAAGGTACTCGATGGCCTCCCATGCTGCACTTCTTGCTGAATCAAAGAATGATTTGTGGAGTATTGGGTTGGTGAGCATGCAGCAACCTTCAGTCTTGTGGTCATCTTCTTTGTTCTTGTACATATGGAGTTGCACCCACTAGTACTCTTGACCTTCATCCATGAAAGGAAATCCTTTGTATACTGCTTCTCCTTCAAATCCCAATCTCTTCATGTTATCCTTAAGTGCTTTTGGGAACTCAGTCTCACGTTGTAGAGTCATGGTCATCACTGGTCCTTTCTTGATGGATTTGATGAGGCTGGTCATCTAAAAACAAGAGAAGGTATTTAGAAAGCAACTAGCAAACTGGCCCACGCAATTGCGCGGGCAACAACTAAATACAATTTTATATCAATTTGGAAGAAAAAAACTTCGCTTATTTGTTTCTATCCATATATTTTCATATTTAGTTTTCTTAAAAACAAACCTCTGGTCCATTTGTAGTGCCACGTAGAAATGATATGAAAACTGATTGGGCTGATTTGTGATAATTCTACACTGAAGATTTTGACCAGTACTTTGTGGGTGAAAAAGATATGTGTTATTAATATGAAATATACTTCAATAATAATCAATAGCATCAAGAGTTTCTCTACCTTGAATATATTAGTTATTATGGTAATACATATATGGGCTAGGATTCTGCAAGCAATTCTATTATGATGCCTCTATTTTAGCATTTAAAGAACTGCAAAATGAGATCATATTACTTCCATGCCCTTTTTAGCATTTGAAGGAGTGCAAAAACACAACAATGATGTTTTCTCTAGATTACACCGCTATACGCATAATTTGTCAATATATATAATGTAACAATGATTTTAGGTGCAAAACACAATATGAAGTCAAAGTTGACATTTTTTGCCTATTTGAAAGTATATTGTGAGCAGATATATTGCGTGTAATTTTAAGAAGACAATATATTGTGCCATTTTCTAGTTATTGAAGTATCTACTAATGTATGAGTTCCATGCATTGGGACTGCAATGTGGAGGGATGCATATTTTTTCCGTGTGTTGGAAATAAAATGAATTTTGCCTGATGTATTACAAACTCCAAGATAGAACATTTAGTCTCCTAAATGATATATGTGCTAACGATATTAAAATTAGGTCGCATGCAATATTATGTAGTGAATGTTTGGTCCAATGGAACATGCACAGTAGATCTGTGGGTAGAAACAACAGGAGGGTGTTAAAAACAGACCTAATATATTAAAAAAATCGAAGCAATTGAATAACTTCTCAGATTTTTTATAAAAAAACAGACCTAATATATTACCATCTGAACTTGAACTTATCTGAACTCATGAATAATGAACCATCGGTGACCAACTTGAACTGAACTCACCAATAATAAACCATCGGTGACCAAGCTTGAATGTCTGTTAAATATTTTATAAGAAGAATCATGCTTTTATCAGATGATTCGGTCGTTAGCATATTCTCTATGCACAAAAAATGGAGGATGCCAGTTGGCTAAGACACATAAAAATGCAGTTTTTTGTAGTGATGAAAGGCCAACTTTAGATTACTGCAACCAAAACTGAAGATGCTGAATTATGCAGAAAATATGACACAACCATGAATTTGCATATATATAACCTTTGTAACCTTGTCAGCTAGTTTACCGCGACAGCTAAAATCTACTCTATACCTGTTTGGGCAACCTAAAGTCAGTTAAGATATGCCAAATCCCGCCAAATACACAAACAAAACACAACCATACATGTCCACCAAACAAATCATCCACACTAACAATCCACCCTTCTCCTCAAAATAATAGGTTCAGGAATCATTAAACATATTTATTTCATTAAATATGTCTTCTGATTTGTGGAATTCCTAATGTTCTGTCAGTAATCGTGGTAGAAATGGTGTACTTCTATATTTGTTTGGACAATCTATATTTTCAGAACATGCATTGGTCTATGCATAAGATAATTTTTTGATAATTGTGTAGTGTGATATTTGGGATGCTTAATGACACAACTTTGTGTAAATCAAGAAAAGTACACTCCTACTTTTTTCATGGAATTGTGATACACTATTAGAGCTATAAAAGAGAGCAGGACATACCAGAGGTAACTAAGTGCATGCAACCAAAATGACATACTATATTGCCCATCAGATTGTTGAAAGTAATCGTAAGACAAAGGAAAGATAAATGTCGCGAATAAACTAATATTTTACGACATGAAATGTCCCATATAGTTGTTCTATCATCTATCACTATACTTTGAAGACACATACTTTGATTTGCAACTCCGGATATCCTATAGTTTTGTTCTTCGAAGTAGTATTAACAACATCAGAGTAGTTTTCACCAACGTGCAACCCCCTATGAGCACCAATATTTACCCAAGAAGTTAAAATGAAAACGATGAGTTATTCATGAATGCAATCCCTTATACTATTGTTTGACGAAACATTTCATGGAAATGAAATCACAGAACAAAATAGATAGAAATGTTGTTTTGGATATTTTCCATTTTCGAACATTCTTATGTTTTCTTGTTTTCTGTATCTCATTATTTGGTAAAAAAATAAATTCGAGATACCTCTTCTTACTTCCTTTTATTTCTGCTCTGTTTGCCATTCTTGCTTGTTTGGCACCTTTCTGGGTTTTCTTCTTTATTCTAATAAACTACTCCCTCCGATCCGGATTAAGTGTCGTGTGAAAACAACCCCGTAGGTACAACTCGTAAGTGGCGAAGTTTTTTATGGATCGGAGGGAGTTATTAATTGAATTTCCAGAAGGGTCTTGGTGATGTTGTAGACACAACGTTATGATTTAGCATGTCAAAACAACTTTCACTAGTAGAGAACAGGGCATCAGTACCGGTCTTATTAGGCCTTTAGTACCGGTTGTGAAACCGGTACTAAAAGGTCGAGACTAAAGGGGTACCCCTTTAGTACCGGTTTTATAAACAACCGGTGCTAAAGGCCCTCCACGTGGCCGAACCTGCGCGCGCGCAGCTGAGGACCTTTAGTACCGGTTGGTATTAGCAACCGGTACTAAAGGTTCCTGTTTTTTTTTGCCCCCCTTATTTTTTCAGGGGGGTTAGGTTTTCGGTTTTTTTTTCTTTTCGCTTATTTCTCAGGGTTTAGGGTTTCTGTTTTTTTCCTTTTCGCTCATTTTTCAGGGTTTCGGAGGAGATCACGTATAAAGTACTCACTACACATATAAAGTACTCTTTACACATATAAAGTACTCTCGTTACATATAAAGTACTCAAAATTACAATTGAGATCACCGTTAGCTAGTACATGCATGGAGGGAGTCTATTAATCAACATAGTGGAATTCACCGAATTCATCTACGACTTGCGTCACAATGAATCCCGCCAATTCCTCCGCAATAGCTTTTACGCGGTTTTTTAGTAGGAGCTGGTTCCGCTTCCTTGCCATCTTTAAAAGAAGGAGATCAAATCAGTGATCGAAACTAAACATGATTGATGGTAGCAAAATAAAAGTTGTGTATGATGTTTACGTACCTCTCGATTTCTTATACTATTGACTCTCTCATTGACCCTCATGTGAATATACTCGCAAACGTAGTATCCACATAGTTCCGTCCCTTGTGGTTGTCGCAGACACCACTATACAAGAATTTAATTTAATCAAATAATAATCAAGAGAATGATAATGGTATTAGAAAGATACATAGACCTAGATACGTAGTAGTACTTACGTTGTTAGCCTTGAACTCCAGCTTAGGTTTCCATTCACCGCGTTCTTCCGCGATGAACCTTTTCCAAACCCTGCCCGGAAAAGAAAATGAATTGAGGAGTTATTACTTATACTTTTGATATCCGGAAATGAACGAAAGAGGACGATATAGTGCGATTGAAATTACCTCTTGAGCATTAGACGCACGCTTTTGTAATCATCTTGATCTTTCCTTAATGAGTCCCAGACTTCAACGTGTCCTTCCTCGAGTCTAATGATTAGCAGAATGAAGTGGTACCTGCGCACATTTATATACGCAGGTATTCAGAACTCATCAATTACACTTAATATCGGGAAAGCAAAATAGAATGTGTACAAGACAGTAACACTCACCCGAAGTTGTAAGGAAAAAGTATTTCCTTTCTGGTACTTTGTCGCTTAAAACACGTTAGCAAAACGTCCTCTGTTTCCTGGGCATACAGAGGATCTTGTACGGTGACTTCATGAACTTTATCCGGGTCAATGAACCCAATGTCCCAGATTCCTCCCATTCGGCATTCACGAATCTTCATTCTGCATAATAGCGTACAAAAGAATGTTGTGAGGATAATTACAAGCAATGAACGAGCTTAACTATAAATAATTAAATTACACGAATAAATTATTACAGACAATAGCAGCTGATGATAGATTTGTCGAGAGCAAGTTGATTGTACATCTGAAAAAGTTCGGAGAACGCAACCTCCACACCATATTGTCGGAAGAAGTGTTGTTCCTTAACTCCCGCCATGAGACACATTTTCCCTTCTTTAGCGGCGGCCATGTACCAGTTATGCAATTTATATAACTGTGTTGTTAGAGCACTCGGATTTTCGACCAGAGGCAGCCCGAGTTCAAATTTATATTGAATTGTTATCTGCGCTATGGGGCAACCTGTGTCGCCAATGACAACTTCTCCATGCTCGATTTCCCGAGCTTCAGAAGGCACAATGAGCGGGGCGATCGATTGTGCTTCTTGTTCTCCGAGCTGGGCAACTCTTTTCCCGCACGCTTTTTCTTGCTCCATCTGTGAGGAAAGTACCTTTTCAATACCTCGCTCATAGTCTGAAAGGGGCTGTGGTGGAGGGTCATATAGGTTGTCAACGGTGTGATCTTTTACATCAGTTGGTATAGTCTTCAGAAGTTCCTTCATGGGGTCCAGTCTTGCCTCCAGTCTTTCCTTTTTTTTCTGTTCAAAAAAGGCTCTCGCCTCTTCACGTGTGCTCACTTCTAATTCCTCCTGAGTCATCTCGCCCGCTAACTTCTCAGGAGCCTTGACTTCCTTGGGTTTTTTTGCACGTTTCTTGACAGGGGACGACGTGAAAAGCTTCCGCTTTGTCAAACTACTAGTGGGCGCAGCAGTCGGCTGACGGGACGGCGCGGGCGATGGACTCGCGGTGGGCTCCCAATCGTCGGGGGAGGAGGGTGGACTTTGCTGTGGTGAATTTCTAACCGGAGGAGTCGGTGGCCTTGGCGCCGAGTCTGGAAACTTGATATATTTCTTCTTCCATAGAACGATACCAAGTTCGACATCTCCCAATGTCTTCTCGCCTTCAGCTCCGGGAATGTCAAGATGGATTGAGCTGAATCCCGACATAACTTTCGTCACCCCGACACGAGCAAATCCAGCCGGAATCTCACCAAAATGGAAGGTTGATCCAAGTTGATGCGGTAAAGCATAGCCATTCGCCACCGGATAACTAATGTTCTTCATTGGCGCATGTAACTCACAATTTGTCTTCTCCGTGATATCATCCACGGGGTAGCGCGCCGCCGACGGTTCATCAACTGGTTCATCAACTACAGGATCTTGTAGCTGCGTGGAACCCACGCTGCTTTTCCGCTGAGATGGGCAGACATCGACTGCATGATCTTGTACTCGCGGCTGAGATTCCCTTTGCTGGGTAATTAAGGCCAGTTGCTCCTTCACATCCTGCATCTGGCGTTCTAATGCAGTAAACCTCTCCGCCTCCCTCTTCTTACCTCTGCAATGTTTTCTATAAGTTGCAGCGTGCTCCGGAAACCCTTCAAGAAAACCAACCCCGCCTCCTCTGCCTCGACATCGTCCCCAGTGTTCTTTATTCCCGAGGGCGAGTGAAAGCTCGTCGTCCTCTCTATCGGGAACATATTTTCCCTGTCGGACTAGTTCTATTGCGTCAACTAGTTTTTTGGTGACTCTTTTAATTCTTTTCTTCCATTTTCCCTTTGCAACAATCAGCCCTGTGTTTGGGTCCAACACTGCCCCATGCGCAAACAACCATAACTTGGACCTGTCGGGCCAGTCATCTGTCTGTGGAATGATCCCTTTTTGACGCAGCTCGTTTTCATAGCTTCCCACTTAGGCACGGCAGTCTTGTAGCCACCTGAGCCCAAACGATGGAAATATTTCTTCTTCTTAGCATTCAACTTATTTCGTTTCGATCGGGCCACAGCGACGGCCGATTTCTTATACGCCACAAATTCAGGCCAGTCATCTTTTAGCTTCTCTAGATGTCCAGTGAAATCTGGAGTTTTTTCTCATATTTTCTCCACAATGATTTCTTCCAGTTGTTGAATTGCTCGGCCATCTTGCTAAGAGTCCACTCCTTGACTTTATCCTTCCTCCTCTGTGGGAGATCTGCCGGTAGGCTGAAATAACCCAATATCGACTCCCAAAGGGTTTCTTTAATTCTGTCCTCGACATATTTTGTGCCAATGTTTTTTTTCTTCGGCTCATTCCATTCTGCAACGGTGATCGGGACCATGTCCCTTACAAGAAATCCGCATTGAGCTATGTATTTAGTGGAGATTCCATCGGTTTCTCCGTTTGCCTTTTATGCTAACTTCGTCGATCGACAACTTTGCACCATCCGGCAGCTTTAACCCTTGGGCTGGGCCTCGTTTACGGATTGTCGACGTAGATCCAGAGGGCTGAAAGAAAAATGTTTCGTTAATAAGTGCGCATATAAATCAATTAATGCATCTAGCTAGTGATCAACAAGACTTAATATATACCTTGCCGGAGTTCTCTACGGAGTTTTGTAACGACACTTCTTCTTCGTCGTCGTCTCTGAAGTTTTGTAACTCAAGTCCCTCACCGGAGTCGTTCAAGCATTTCGCGCTGAAATCTTCGCCGTCTTCTTCGTCGGAATCTTCTCCATCGGAATCTTCTCCATCGGAATTGGGTCCAAGGGTCTTATCAAATATAAGTGCTTGAAAGCGTTCTTCTTTCTCCAAGTCTCGGATGAAGTCCGGGGCGTCGATGATGGGGGCATCGTCCTCCATAGTTCAATGTCACTGCAAATTTGTAATTCAAACTTAGCAATATTTCAAACTTTGCTAAATTTTGAAACTTTGCTACTAGAATTTTCAAACTTAGCAAAATTCACATATTTACTAGAATAAAAAAATGACAATGCACATATTTACTTATTTACTAGAATAATTTCTAACTTAGCAATATTTCAAACTTAGCTAAATTTTCAAACTTTGCTACTAAAATTTTCTAACTTAGCAATATTTCTAACTTAGCAAAATTACTTTCAAAGTTAACTTAGCAAAATTATTTTTAGTAACTTAGCAAAATATTTGTAACTTAGCAAAATATTTCTAACTTAGCAAAATTATTTTTAGTAACTTAGCAAAATATTTCTAACTTAGCAAAATTTTCAAAGTTATTTTTAGTAATGTTTCTAACTTAGCAAAATTAAATAAGTAAATATTTCTAACTTAGCAAAATTAAGCTAAACAAAATTCTAGTAAATAAGTAAATATTTCTAACTTAGCAAAATTAAGCAATATTTTGCTACACTAAGCAATATTTCTAACTTAGCAAAATTAACCTAAACAATAATAAGCTAAACAAAATTTAAAACTTGCTAAGTTTACAAAAAAAAAATTTGCTAAGTTTACAAAATTTGCTAAAATTGCTAAGTTTACAAAATTGCTAAAACTAAAAATTGCTACTAATATTGCTACTAATATTTGCTACTAATATTTGCTACATTTTCTAATTTGCTACATTTACTTAAACTAAATTTTCAAATTGCAAACACATTTACTTACACTAAAAATTGCTACACTAAAAAAAGTTTCAAATTTTCAAACTCTGCAAAAAACAGTAAGAACCTAATTAAACTAAAAATTGCTAACTTCGCAAAAAACAGTAAGAATTAACCTAAACTAAAAAATGAAAAAAAAAAACAAACCTGAGGAGAGGGCCGGCGATGGCGCGCGGTGGAGGCCGAGGCGCGGTGGCGGACTTGGAGGCCGGCGGAGCAGCGCAGGGAGGCGACGGCGCGCGATGGAGGAGGGCGGCACCGCGATGGCGCGCGCGCGGTGGTGGAGAGCCGGCGATGGCGGGCCGAGGCGGAGTCGGTGCGAGGCGCCGGCGATGGGGCGCGGCGTTGGAGCGTGGCGGCGGGGAGACGGTGGCCGGCGATGTCGCGGTGGTGGATGGCGCCGGAGCAGCGCGCGAGGCGACGGCGCGCGGCGGAGGACGAGGTGAGGCCGGAGCAGGGCTTCGCCGGCCGGAGAGCTCGAGAGGCCGCGAAGAAGACGATGCGAATTGGGTATTTCATCCCCAATTCGTTGCTTAAACTGCATTCAAACAACCTTTAGTACCGGTTGTTCTGTACAACCGGTACTAAAGGGTCTTTAGTACCGGTTGTATAGAACAACCGGTACTAAAGGTCTGTTTGGGCTGCGGCGAAATTTCGCGCGCAAAGCCCACCCGTTTACAACCGGTACTAAAGGGCCTTTTTTTTGTTTTTTATTTTCTGTTTTTTCTATTTGGTTTCTGTTTTGTTTTTTCTATTTGGTTTCTGTTTTGTTTTTTCTATTTGGTTTCTGTTTTGTTTTTTCTCTAGTTTCTTTTTATTTTATATCTATGTAATTTAATTGTCTAAAAATTTATAATAATTATCTATTTATTTTAGAAACATCGTTAACACCAACGACGTCAATTCTCTTGCTTCTTTTTTCTTTCTTATGTTTCCTGTTTTTTATATCTATTTGGTTTCTATTTTGTTTTTTTCTCTAGTTTCTTTTTCTTTAATGTATATTTAATTTAATTGTCTACACAATTGTAATAATTATCTATCTATTTGTTTTCTATAAAAATGGACCCGAGCTATGTAACTGGATTAAATAAACATGTTTGAATATGAATTTGAATAACTTGTGCATACTTTTGAATCTGACAAAAACGGACCACACAGTTACATAAAAAGATACATTATTACACATCACTAACAGTTACATAAAAGGATACATTATTACACATCACTAACAGTTACATTACTACATAAACGGACCACACAGTTACATAAAAGGATTAGGAGGAACGGCGGGAGGAGCCCTAGGATCCAACATCACCAACATTATTCTACATAAACGGACTTGCTGGCTCGAAGGCCGTAGGATTAGGGGGAACGGCGGGAGGAGCCAGCCCCGTGGGCGGCCGCCCGGTTCTCCGCGCACGTTTGCGGCGGAGGGCAAGATCCATGGAGGATGAGTCTTTCAGCGCCCAATCCAGCTCGGAAGCCTCCTTCGCTTTGAGCTGGTAGACAGTCTTGGCTCGCTGGACAGGGTAGTCGCGGACAGACTGGAAGGAGTCTTCCATGGCCTCCTGTATCTGCAACCCACAACCCTCTTCCCCGTCGTCGCTCCAGTCGAAGTCGTCGTCCTCCTCCTCCTCCTCGGGAGGAGCGGCGGCGCCTAGTGGAGGTGCAGCGGCGCCAGGTGGAGGTGCGGCGGCACCTGGTGGAGCAGGAGGCCGGTAGGAGGGCATTCCTCTCCACGCCGGGCTCGTGGGCATACGGCGGGATAGGCTCCCGCGGTAGCGCCCAAGCGCGCTCTGCCGAGCACGCTCGACCTCGTCCAGAAGGCGCTGCGGCGGGCGTGGCGGATCCATCTCGTGGAGACGATGCGTTCGTGGCTAGGAATGGTGGATTAGGGTTTACCCCGTCGGCGACAATATATAAAGACCTCCAGGGCAGCGCTAGGGGAAGACACGTGGCTAGGGCAGCGCTGGGGGAGGACACGTGGCTCCGCAAAGCCCGACTTTAGACCCGGTTGGTGTTACCAACCGGGACTAAAGAAGCACACGGATCGTGTGTTTCTTTCAAGCGCTTGTGAGACGTTGGATCAGGGGTGAGCCCGACTTTAGTCCCGGTTGGTGTTACCAACCGGGACTAAAGAAGCACACGGATCGTGTGTTTCTTTCAAGTGCTTGTGAGACGTTGGATCAGGGGTGAGCCCGACTTTAGTCCCGGTTGGTGTTACCAACCGGGACTAAAGAAGCACACGGATCGTGTGTTTCTTTCAAGCGCTTGTGAGACGTTGGATCAGGGGTGTGTTTCTTTTGAGGGATTGTAAGCTGTTGGATCAGCAGTATCACGACCAATTCGTGAGCACACGTACCCTATATATAGCCCCCCCTCCCGGAATTCCAGCGTCACTCACTCACTCACACAAAACATTCCAGCGTCACTCGGAGAGGCATCTTTGGGCAACCAGCGGCAAGACGTCTCTGATGACCTGCGACCGTTCCAAACGGTTGCAGATCATCAGAGATGTCTTGCCGGACGGTTGTAGATCATCAGAGACGTCTTACCGCTGCTTGGATCGAAGTGGCGCTCAAACACAAAACATTCGGGTTTCCTAGCTATGCCCGACACTGAATGCAACGACATTCGACCGTGAATCAGTGTCGGGCTGTAGCTAGGAGAAACCGTGTGTTTTGTTTCCCAGGTTACTCACTCATATATTCTACCTTGTGCTCAAACACAAAACATTGTGTTGGTAAAACTGCAGCTGATTGACATAGTGTTTAGATCTCTCTTCTGAGTTTTCAGGACATAGTTACATAAAAGGTTTAATACATTATTACACATCAGTAACAACATCCCTATCTAGTGTTCACTTTTTCTTCTTGTGTGTCCCTTTTTCTGATTGCGCCGTAGCCATGGACATTCTTCATCATTTAACACGATGCTTGGGTCAGTTTTCACTTTGAAGGGCGGAATTTCATCAAACTTATTGTAATCTTCTGACATGTCTGTCTTGTCCTCCACTCCCACGATGTTTCTTTTTCCTGAAAGAACTATGTGGCGCTTTGGCTCATCGTATGATGTACCGGCTTGCTTATCTTTTCTTTTTTTCGGTCTGGAAGACATGTCCTTCACATAGAAAACCTGAGCCACATCATTGGCTAGGACGAATGGCTCGGTGCGGTACGCAAGATTCTTGAGATCCACTGTAGTCATTCCGTACCGCCGGTCTATCTCTACCCCGCTTGACAGGTTGACCCATTTGCACTGAAACAAAGGGATCTTAAAAGAAGGTCCATAGTCAAGTTCCCATATCTGCTGTATGCAACCATAATATGTGTCCTTTGTCCCATCGTCATTTGTTGCATCAAAGCGGACACCACTGTTTTGGTTAGTGCTCTTTTTGTCTTGGGTTTCCGTGTAAAATGTATTCCCATTTATCTCGTACCCTTGGAAAGTCAATATAGTCGAAGATGGTGACTTGGCCAACAAGTATAGCTCTTGTCCAACAGTGTTGTTATTAATGAGATGTGTACGCAACCAACTGCCGAAAGTATCCACGTGTTTCCCTTTAATCCAGAAGTTAGTCTCCTCCGGGTATTGGGAGCGTAAAATATCCATGTGTTTCACGATATACGGAGCCACCAATCTGGAATTTTGTAGAACTGTGTAGTGTGCTTGAGTGAAAGAATGCCCGTCCATACATGTTGTTGCTTTCTTTCCTAGCGTGCCTTTTCCACGCAGTCTCCCCTCATGGCGCGATTGAGGAACACCGATCGGCTTAAGATCAGGAATAAAGTCAACACAAAACTCAATGACCTCCTCTGTTCCATAGCCCTTGGACATGCTTCCTTCTGGCCTAGCACGGTTATGAACGTATTTCTTTAAGACTCCCATGAACCTCTCAAAGGGGAACATGTTGTGTAGAAATACAGGACCGAGAATGGAAATCTCTTCGACGAGGTGAACTATGAGGTGCGTCATAATATTGAAGAAGGACGGTGGAAACACCAACTCGAAACTGACAAGACATTGGACCACACCAGTCTGTAAACTTGGTAGAGTTGCTGGATCGATTACCTTCTGAGAAATTGCATTCAGGAATGCACATAGCTTCACAATGGGTACTCGAACGTTTTCCGGTAGAAGCCCCCTCAATGCAACCGGAAGTAATTGTGTCATAATCACGTGGCAGTCATGAGACTTCAGGTTTTGGAACTTTTTCTCTGCCATGTTTATTATTCCCTTTATATTCGACGAGTAGCCAGACGGGACCTTGATACTGCTCAGGACTTGAAAAAAGATCTCCTTCTCTTCTTTGGTAAGAGCGTAGCTGGCAGTACCTTGGTACTTCTCTGGATTCAGGTTGTCTCGTTCGTGCGTACTTTGCTGGTCCTGCCGTGCATCCGATGTATCTTTCGTCTTCCCATACACGCCTAAGAAGTTTAGCAGGTTCACGCAAAGATTTTTCGTCACGTGCATCACGTCGATTGCAGAGCGAACCTCTAGGATTTTCCAATAGGGTAAATCCCAAAATATAGATTTCTTTTTCCACAAGGGTACGCGCTTGTTAGCGTCTTTTGGAACATTTAGACTGCCAGGACCCTTTCCAAATATTACTTCCAAATCCTTGACCATGCCATATATAACATCACCATCAGGGCGTGTAGGCTTCGTTCGGTTATCTGCCTCACCTTTGAAATGCTTGCCTGGCTTTTTTACGGGATGCCTGTTTGGAAGAAATCGACGATGACCAAGGTACACATTCTTGTTACCTAAATATATACTGTCAGTCTTATCTAAACAGTGCGTGCATGCATTGTATCCCTTGTTTGACTGTCCTGAAATGTTACTAAGAGCAGGCCAATCATTGATGGTTACAAACAGCAACGCTCGTAGGCCAAATTCCTCCTGTTTGTACTCATCCCACACACGTACGCCTTCGTCAGACCACAACTGTAAAAGTTCGTCAACTAATGGCCTCAGATACACATCAATGTCGTTGCCGGGTTGCTTCGGGCCTTGGATAAGCACTGGCATCATAATATACTTTTGCTTCATGCACAACCAAGGGGAAGGTTATAGATACATAGAGTCACGGGCCAGGTGCTATGACTGCTGCTCTGCTCCCCAAACGGATTCAAGCCATCTGTACTTAGACCAAACCTTAAGTTCCTTGCGTCAGCTGCAAATTCCCCAAACGCACTGTCGATGTTTCTCCACTGAGACCCATCAGCGGGGTGTCTCATCATCTCGTCTTCCTTACGGTCTTCTTTGTGCCATCGCAACAACTTGGCATGCTCTTTGTTTCGGAACAAACGTTTCAACCGTGGTATTATAGGAGCATACCACATCACCTTCGCGGGAACCCTCTTCCTGGGGCTCGGCTCGCCCTCAACATCACCTGGGTCATCTCGCCCGATCTTATACCGCAATGCACCGCATATCGGGCATGCATTCAAATTCTCGTACTTCTCACCGCGGTAGAGGATGCAGTCATTGATGCATGCATGTATCTTCTCCACCTCTAATCCTAGAGGGCAGACAATCTTCTTTGCTTCGTATGTATTGTGCGGCAATTCATTATTCCTTGGAAGACTCTTCTTAAATATTTGTAGCAACTCCTGAAATGCCTTGTCAGATATTCCATTCTTTGCCTTCCACTGCAGCAATTCCAGGGTGGTACCCAGCTTTTTCTGGCCATCTTCACAATTTGGGTACAACAATTTTTTGTGATCCTCTAACATGCGCTCCAACTTCGACCACTCGTTTTCAGTTCGCACTTCATCTGTTCATCAAGAATGACCTGACGAAGATCATCATCGTCGGACTGATCAACAATGACCTCGAGCTCAACTTCGTCTTCCCCCATTGTAGTATCACCGTGTTCAGAGAACACGGGATAGTTGTCATCATCCTCTTCTTCAGGGTTTTCCATTATAACCCCTCTTTCTCCGTGCTTGGTCCAACAAAAATAATTGGGCATGAAGCCTTGTCGCAACAAGTGGGAGTGTATGGTTCTTACGCTCGGGTAATTCCTGTTATTCCGACATTCATCACATGGACAAATCATAAAACCATTCTTCAGCTTGTTTAACTTAACCACATCGAGAAAACGATGCATGCCATCAATGAACTCGGGACAGCGTCGATCACCGTACATCCATTCTCGGCTCATCTGCATTACATAAATATATCAAAAACCATTACACCAGCTAAATAATGAATAGAGATACGTGACCAAATTAATTTATACAAGTTCATCACATTAAAATCAAAGTAGAGTAGTGCCCAAATGTAATACATAGTTCTCACGAAACATACATCAATCGAAACTAACATACAACTATCTAAAGAATTTAAATCCAACAACAAATGCGATCAGAATCGCAACCAAGGTAACTATTGAACCAACAGCATAATGATACCAAGCCTCTTGACTAATGGCATATTTTCTAATCTTTTTAAGCTTGGCGCGCATTGCATCCATCTTCCTCTCGTGAGCAGTGACGACGTCGGCAAGCTCGACCCCGTGAGCATCAACGATGTCGGCAATCTTCAAGTCCAATTCCATCTTCTCTTCTAGGCATTGGAGACGAAGATCTTCACTTATCTTCAATTTTGCTCTCAAATCGTCGTTTTCTTTTTTAAAATACTCGACAATAGGGTCGGCCGGAATTTCCGGTTCAACTACCTCCTAAATAAAAATATATCTACGTCAAGTTGGTCGGCATGATTGTTATAAACACGAAACAAAATAAATAGTTAAAAAGATATACCACATCCGAATCATAGACCGGACGAGGGCCGAAGGGGACGGATATCAAAACCATGACACTATACATATATAAAAAAACATAAGAAAATTATACAAGAAATAATTATGCATTTAAATCATATAACTAACAATTTTTAAAATAAAAGATAAAAAAGAGGCTCACCGAGGTGGTGTCGGTGACGGAGCGGCGCGGGCGATCGACGGCGGTGAGGAAGGGGACACTATATAAAACCACAAATTATACTTTAATTTGAGCTCAAAATGCATATAAAACAAATGAAATCCCTAACTTAGCATTTCATCAAACACCTTGCAAGCACCACCAAAATCAAACTTGCTAAACTTGCACGAAAATGAGCTAAACTTGAAATGCCGGAAGAGAAGATGAAGAAGTTGCTAACCCTTGTATAGGGTGCCACCAATCTTGACAAATGTTGGAGAAAAAAGCGGTGAACTAGAGCTTGGGAGAGAGGAAAAATGGAGTTGGGTCGAGTTGCTTCTGGCTCGGGGTGGAAGAAGGGTTATAGTGCCCGAAACCTTTAGTACCGATTTTTAAAAGGAACCGGTACTAAAGGTCTCGCCGTGGTGCCACCAACCGTGGCCGCATATGGCCGCGTGGCCTCCAACAGGGTAGCCTTTAGTACCGGTTGTTAATAGCAACCGGTACTAAAGGTCCTCGCCGCGGTGCCATGAACGCAACCGGTGCTAATGCCCCCCTTTAGTACCGGTTTTTGTTCAACCGGTACTAAAGGTGGCGCACCAAAGCCTCCTTTTCTACTAGTGTTTGGGCCACCAAAAATAAAGTACACCATACTAAATATACAAGTGCAAAAAGTATCTGAATTAAGAATTGACAAACCAAATCTACACTTTGCTAATAGTTAAGGGATCAAATACACATCATATTTCCTTATGCACCGTGCAACAAATAAAACACGGTCCCTGTAGCGACCAAGCATTGGATGTGTCAATGGAAACATGGTGGTACTCTGCATACCTGGTTAGGAAATAATCTGACTGTCACAGAGTCACACCTCCAAATTCCGTATTGCTGACCTCGTCAAAACGGCATGTTGCTAATTTCTCATACTTGTACCATGACTGTATAGCTGTACTGTAGAATATATTTAAGCTAAGTAACAAATAAATAATATAATACTTTCGAGGGAAAATGCCTAACTGTGAATCTTAAATCGCAACTCACAGAAGGCAATAAAATTCCTATGAGATGATGATATCCTATTACTTATTGATTTTATGATAGCTCAATCGCAAAAGATGCTAGGAAAATCGGACTTTTGGAAATAATTACGATGGACGAAACTAATGATATATGCATATCGCAGAGATAAAGTCAAAATTTTGATTAGCAAGGAGGTAGCGCTAGGGCCAGCAGTACTTGGATGATGGATCTTACCACTGTTAACATTTATCACTTTATCAGAGGTGCAAGATATTCCAACCACCAATCGCAATTTTTAGACACGCGCGGCACACAGCAGGCTAGCTCATCCTCTTCAGTCTGTACCTTGCTTACGGCATAATCCAAAAATCACCAATCGCCGTTTTTTCTCTCAAGCTGCAACCACTCCCGTGCGGCAGGCGGCGAAGCATACCAAAGATTTAGGGATGCAGCGGAGACGGATTCCGCTGGTCCGCTTCATCCACGCCGCTCCAAACGTCTTAACGGCTTAACGGACAGTCCGTACAAAATAAATGGACCTCACTGACACGTCCGCCCAGCCTGCTAGGTCCGTTGTCCGCTAGCGCTACATCCTGCTCCATCCTCGCACGCACTGATTCACACGATCAGCGTAGCACCAAAATCATGTTTTCCTCAGCAGCTAGTCGCAGCATGCAGCGAGCGGACTGTCCGCGGCTTTGAACAAAGCAACTCGCGGACGCGGACGTCGCTAATCTTGTGATTAGTGTTTACGGACGAGGCGGAAGGCGACGGAACCGCCGTGGACTTGTCCACCTGCATGCTGACAAAGATTGCGCGTGTGCGCATGGTGTAACCAAGTGGACCTGGGAGCGATGTCACAGTTCTTCCTCGGCGATATCTCTCACGGGTATCAACTGCATGCAAGCATACTTGCATGTATTTGTTCCTACCTATCTTGGATCATAATTTTAATGCCTAATTAGAAAGCCCTAGACGGGAATTGCCTCTTAGTGTATTGGATTCATCTGAGCTTTGGGAGAACTAATGCTACCTGCATAAGTGAGCTCACGTCCACATATTGGAATGTGACTATCCGACAAATTTAAAACTGAATGACGGGGAAGGAGGTAACCCATGGCTACTTGCCTACTTAAGCTGAAGGTGCAATCCTCAAAGCTAACATGCACCAAATACCCATACCAATCCATCCTTCACCTACCAGCACTCAGATCAGTTTGAATCATTAGATTAAAAATCAAGAAACCCTGGGAGGAAGAAACTATCCCCTCTCTCCGGTGCCTCCCCTCCTCAACATGGAGCTTCACGACGCAGAGTTAGGCGGCCTGCAGCTCGAGCTCCGACCAGTAGAGACAATTCGCCTTGTGAAGCAGCGCGATAAGGTGATCGAACTTCTGCTCGATTCCGAGGGATAAGGTACGGAGGATATAAAAATCAGTTTTGTTGAAGGATCAATTCTTGGCACGAAATTGTTTGGGGAGCTTACCGATTTTGTGAAAATCACACAGAATCATTGCT
Source organism: Poa pratensis (assembly GCA_947311845.1). Lineage (NCBI taxonomy): Eukaryota > Viridiplantae > Streptophyta > Magnoliopsida > Poales > Poaceae > Poa > Poa pratensis. The sequence goes on along the minus strand of CAMZMU010000076.1, from coordinate 1,212,515 downwards.
GCACTTTGACATGAGCCTTGGCAAAATTTAGGCACGGCTTGCCCTAAGCAACTCCGAATTAAGATTGTTGTTTCCTTCAGAACTGAAAGGAATTTCTGCTGCTCGGGCATGTTGGGCAGTGGGCTATTGCGTGAACACTGTTTGTTATCTAGAATCATCTACCAAGAAAACCGAAAAAAGATAAAAAGGTTTGCTTGGAGACTTGTATTCTTGTCTATTCAGCTGGTCTTTTTTGCAGTGTTCTAACTTGGAATTAAGCATAGAATTTCATATTATATTACTCTAATAGAAATTGCGAAAAATCAGACATAATCACCAAATCGACAGGAATTGGAACATATGCTAACTCGACGCACCTGATTACATACCTCAGCAACGAGCTGGAACAGGATTTATAGTCCAACTACCCTATGTGTTCGTAAAAAAAAACGATGCAGCTGTTGCCGGCCGCAGCGAGTAGTCAAAAAGTGCCAGCGAAGTAGATCAATTCCTTGTCCAGCGAGTCCACGGTAGAGAAGCTAGCTCAATCTTGCCCTTGTCGGATGATTTGCATCGTAAGCATCATATAGCTCGCATGAAGATAGCTTTGAAAATCCGCACAGACCATCCAGAACAAATCAACAATTAACGCTCTTGCAAAATCCATCGGCCGGCCGGCCGAAGGCACAAAGGCAATTCAATCTGCTAGCGTCTTCATCTGGATTGAACCGCGGGAGCTAGGTTTTGCTCCAGCGTCAAGGACACCTAGCTAGATGTGGCGGCCACGTTGTGGAGAAGGAGGAAACACTTTGTATATGCACGTTGCTTGGAACAATATACCCTAATCATCTTGATGTGTAGCCACCGTCCCCCATCTTCAACTCCAACGTTCCCCTCTCTTCTCTCCATTGACGTGAATTGATTCTTCATAACTACACCAAGCAAATCATTAAATACCTTCTGGGCTGTCTCTCTGAGGGCAAGCATCCGAGCAATCGTAGAAGAGTGGTCTCGTGCATGTATCGGCAATCAGCATCAAAATATTAAGCACCGATCAACGCATGCACTTGGAAGACATCGGCGTGCCGACGGCGTGGTGCCGTGGTGCATGCATCGGCAAGGAAGATCCAAATCTTAGCACCTGATCCATGACGCACGCACTTGGAAGCCGGCCGGACGAAGGCACAAAGGCGGCGGCGGCACATGTGAAGACGCTAGGAGAATCCATAGATTAGGTTTTCTTTTTGGGAAACGCTTCGCTACCGCCGGAGGCTCGATCCTCCGGATCGACAGCGCTCCACGCGTCCCACCGCGTGGCATATGACACGGGCCCCACCCACAGTCTTATCTCCACCCGACGTCTCCCCTCCACTCGTTTTCCTTTCCCATCGCACATATTTTTTCCCAAATCACTTCCTTCGTCTACCTGCAGCGCTGCCCCCGTGCCGGCTTCCACGATGCTCCTTCTCCTTCCTCTCGTTCGCCAACCGCCAGTCGTGCTGCTCCTTCTCCCTGTTCAGCTCCGGCAGCAAATTTGTGAGGGAGGCGCCCCTTCCCCTGATGCAACCTCTGTACTGCTACAACAGCGGCCCCTGCGAGTTCCGACGGCGGCGACCGGCGGACCAGCGTGCTGCAATTAGAGCTACGAGTACGATGGCCCTCGTGCTGCAATCGGTAGGTGCTGGTGCTCCTAGCGCCCAGCAGTGGTGCTCCCAGGGGCCGGAGGCGTTGCTGCCAACGTTGGGCGGCACTGCTGCGAGCAGCCAGAGGTGGTGCTCCCAGGGTCCGGCGGCGTTGCTCCCAGCCTTGGGCGGCGCTGCTGCGACCAGCCAGCGGTGGTGCTCCCAGGGCCCGGCGGCGTTGCTACCAGCCTTGGTCGGCGCTGCTGCGAGCTGCCAGTGGAGTTGCCGCCGTCGACGTGCGGCGGTGCTGCCGTAGCTGGGCGGCGATGCTGTCGTCGGCCGGAGGCGGAGCTGCCATAGGTGGGCGGCGTTGCTGCAGTCGACGTTCGGCGGTGCTGCCGTAGCTGGGCAGCGATGCTGCCGTCGGCCGGAGGCGGAGCTGCCATAGGTGGGCGGCGTTGCTGCCGTCGACGTGCGGCGGTGCTGCCGTAGCTGGGCGGCGATGCTGCCGTCGGCCGGAGGCGGAGCTGCCATAGGTGGGCGTCATTGCTATGGTCGGCGGGCAGGGTTGCTGCAAGGAGGAAGCGGCGGCGCAATGAGCGACGTGTGGTGGTGCTGCCGGCCGTGTTCACCGGAGCCGAAGACAACGCCCCACGTCGCTGCAAAGGATGCTCTGGAGCTGCCGCTCGCCGTTTGTGTTTCGCGGCCGAGGAGCAGCTTGCCGCCATGAGCAACGGAGTCTGCTGCAACGGCAGGCCGCCGGGTCGCACGCCGCCGGCCGCCTCGCCCCTCACCTCGCCTCTCTCTGTGATCCACGGGATCCTGCCCTTTTCTCGTTTCTGCTCGGTTTGCTGCGATTCGCGTGTTATTTGCTGTGACGCCCCAAAATCGGTACCATGCGGATTTCAGCGATCCCGCCAAAAACCGCATAATAACGATCTTAGGACGCCCACCAGACATAACGTGCACGCCGAAGCATGCGCGTTATGTGGGTGGATTTGTGATAACATTACAACAGTTCACGAAAGAATCCGCAACAACAACAGAAAGAGGAATATATACAAGATTGACTCAAACGAGTCAAGAAACAACAGATACATTACAAAGATACAAAGCACAGCGAAAGCAAAATAATGTCCGACTACGGACAAGATACAAATTGGACTAAGAGTCCTGAAGATAACCATGGCGTCCACATCCCTGCCCAGGCCGAGCCGGAGGGATTCCCAAGCTAACGTCGTCAGACTTCAAACCTGTTGACTGTTCAGTGCAAAACAGCCCAAAAAGATTGGGTCAGGTAATGGAATTTACCTGGCAAGCAAAGCACACTTGAAACCAATACAAATGCTCCCAAAATATAAATGATTGGTGGACTGAAGCGGCAGCAGCACTAAGCCATCTACAGAAGACACGCTACAACTTTCGTCTATAAGATAGGGATGAGATCGAGTAAAGAACCAACTAGATACTAACACCAAACATAACCCAGCCGATTATCACTCACTCGATTAACCCACGAGTAAGCAATCCAAAGGCACTCACACAGCGAAGCAAGTTTAAGTGTTATCATTATTAGATGTACGGCTCCTAATCTTGTTAGCCAGCATCTTCACCAAGTTGTCCAAAACCGCGGACGCGGCTTTTCGAAAAGATTTAACCCTGCAGGGGTGCACTATTGTTTAACCACACACATCAAATTGCCATGGAGCGTTTAACACGACCTTTCACTTCTCTTCGGCCAAGTCCAGGGAACCACCTAGCTAGGATCTTACCCGCATCAAGAGTCCGGCCGAGGCTCCGACACAGACCCAACCGTTGTGTGACCCTACCTTCCCAGGCCTCCTCTAGGGTAGCTACCCGGTTGGGCGGTGCCCACAAACCTATATAAAAGTACGCACATCGGTTAAGTACCATCATCATCATCAACATCTTCACCTGCATAAAATGGTGATGTGCGTACGCCAAATGGAAAGCCCGAACTACTTGCGGCGCCCTGGACAAGGCTTCAGATCGGTTCGTGGGTCGCGGGGATTCCCATTAGGTCCCACATGTGGACAGCGCGCTCATTCTTGGATCGACGGACAAGAACTACAGCGACACCAGAAGGACCAAAAACCACAAAGGGCCTCCTGCCGGTGCCTTATCTTACGATAACAATCGTCCCACATCATAAAGTAAAGCAGATAGCCACTTACCAGGGCTTTAAAGGTACATATAACAGCAAGAAGATAAAGGAACAACCTAAGCATGCGGTACGACTCGCAAGGCCAACAAGGTAAACAAACAACAGGGTGATAGGTTGTGGAGGTGGGGCTATATCATGGCAGCAGGGTAAACATGGATAGGATCGCGCATAAGCATCGTAACATAAGGATAGCAGAGATCAACGGCAAGGATTGGGAACAAGAGAACATTGCTTGCCTGAGAACACGGTAGAGGAAGCAGAACCTGTCGTTGCTCACATCATCTCAACGTCCTATTCCGCGAAGAATCGACAAACACTGGAAAGCGCAAAAGATGCAACGCTTACTACTACGGCAAAAGATCCAGCATGTTCAGAGATGATGCATGACATGGCAAGATGCAACTTAAGCCAAATTAAACGGAACCGAGATTCCGACAATTAATTATAGGTTCAAGTTATTTTTCTACATATCAAATTAAATGTTGATTAACAAGGCAAAACATGTTATGAGTGGGCTACACCAAATTAAATGGAATAGGGACAACCTTTATTTTATTATCCCACACATTCCATATTAAATTATTTAGGTGAATATGCAAAAGGCCACTAAGCAACAAGCTAGAGGATGCAAACATGATCATGGATGTCAGATTAATATTCAGTGCATTTCTCTGATAAAAATAGATATATAATTTGCATTATTTAGAGTTATACAACAAAAGATATGGAATAAACAGATTTGCAAAATAAAATAAAGGAATAGAGAGTAGAGAGGGAGATGGGCCGAGTCTGCCTCGCGTCGGCGACGGATAACTTCGGGACGCTCGGGGCGATCGTTTGCTCCGGAAGGAACTGGGCCGCGGCCCAACACTGGCGCCAGATCGGAAAAAGAGAAAGAAAAAGGGAAGGATTTTGCTCCGGCTGGGACTCGATCTCCTGATCTCCAGGAAGGAAGAGGAGGAGCGCAGCCACTGGGCCACGACTCGGCTGGTGATGGATATGAGGTACGAGGCTAGAAGAAGTAACACGCGAGGTGTTAACTGAATTTAACAGAAAAGGTTCAGACTTGCAGTGCAGAGCGACGGCGACGAACGACGAAGATTAGCAGCGGCGCTGCTGGTTCCTGGCGGGTGGCGAACTCGAGGGAGCCGGGGTGCGCTGCGGTGCTCCGGGGTGTGTGGTGTGTGCGCACGGAGGACGAGAGCAAGCAGCAAGGACAAGAGCAGCTCGAGCACGAGCTCGCTGCGGAGCGGCCATGGCGGACAAGCTTGAAGCCGAGCGGAAGAAGGTGCAACAGGAGGGGAAGGAGGGAGGAAAGAGACGGTGGCTCACCTCGGGGTGGTCGACGGAAAGGCTCGAGAGGACGAAGGAGGACGGAGGCGACATCGAGGAAGAAGAGGACGGCGATCTTGGCAGCGGACGGCGTCGAGGAAGACGAGTGTGTAGGCGACGAACCGGGACGGCTCCAGCTCCGAGCTCCAGTGCGGACGACGAGGGCGGTGCAGCGTCTCCATTACCGGACTCAGCAGTTCCTGGCGGTGATCATGGCGACGGGGCAACGAGGTAGCAGCGGTGGTGGTTCTCCTTCGTTGACAGAGGAAAGAAACAGCGATAGGAGGATGGGGATGGTGGCGGCGGCTGGGGAAGGAAAGGAGGAGAGGCTAGGGTTGAGGAGAGCGCCGGGGCAGGTTAAATAGGAGGGGAAAAGAGAGGGGGGGAGAGACTGGAAGGTGGGCGCCATGGCCACCGTGGCCATGTGCGTGTGCCTCTCCCCTCTCCGTACAAGGAAGAAGATAAACAGGATGGTAAGTTGGGCTGGGCCGCTTTGGTTGGGCTGTAGAGGAGATGGGCTGAAGTGGAGGCTGCGGCCCCTTTTTTTTTCCAATTACCAGAATTTCGGTAATTAGCAAAAGGATAAAAGAGAGAGGGAAAGATAGATAAAAAGAGATAGATAAGAGGGAAAAGAAATAGAAAAGAGAGGCAAGACTTTTACAAAATAATTTACAAAACTATAAATTTTGATTTGAAATAGTTTTGCAATTATTCCCAAATACTATTTTGGGTTTATTAAAATAGGAAGAGAGGGAGAAAGATTTATTAATTTGCAAAACAAAATAGGGTTTGCAAAATAATATTTTTTATTTATTTAGCAAAACATGCAAGGTGATAACAAGATGCATGATGACATGATGATGCAAAAAGAAAAACAAACAAATCTAATTGGGGAAAAATCCCGGGACGTTACAGACGACACCACTAACAAGAGATCGCGCCCCCGCGATCCACCCCAAGACAACAGGAAGAGAGGGATAAACTATCGGGTCTTCGTGCTCCACGCTGATCTTCTCGACACCACTAACAAGAGAATGTAACTCCACCTTCAACTTGTCGACACCACTAACAAGAGATTGTTGCTCATCTCGAAGGCGACTTCTAAAGATCGAACCTAATAGGTTAAAGGCAAGAGATCGTCCACCCACGTTGGATCCTATAACTTTGAAAGATGGGCAAGAGAGGAGACTCCAAAACAAGTAAGATAAGAGAAGAAATAGATTTGAGGTAAGGAGTAAATAAGAATCCTATTGAGATATTTCCAAAAGTAGTTTTAGCCAAAATAGTTTTTGACACTCTACAAACAACGACCGTTAGCGAGGTTACCCTACAGGCTTTGCGGACCCGCTGCTTCGATAACCATTTGTATCGAAACAACCTAGGGTTTCGGAAACCTGGCTCTGATACCACTTTGTGACGCCCCAAAATCGGTACCATGCGGATTTCAGCGATCCCGCCAAAAACCGCATAATAACGATCTTAGGACGCCCACCAGACATAACGTGCACGCCGAAACATGCGCGTTATGTGGGTGGATTTGTGATAACATTACAACAGTTCACGAAAGAATCCGCAACAACAACAGAAAGAGGAATATATACAAGATTGACTCAAACGAGTCAAGAAACAACAGATACATTACAAAGATACAAAGCACAGCGAAAGCAAAATAATGTCCGACTACGGACAAGATACAAATTGGACTAAGAGTCCTGAAGATAACCATGGCGTCCACATCCCTGCCCAGGCCGAGCCGGAGGGATTCCCAAGCTAACGTCGTCAGACTTCAAACCTGTTGACTGTTCAGTGCAAAACAGCCCAAAAAGATTGTGTCAGGTAATGGAATTTACCTGGCAAGCAAAGCACACTTGAAACCAATACAAAGGCTCCCAAAATATAAAGGATTGGTGGACTGAAGCGGCAGCAGCACTAAGCCATCTACAGAAGACACGCTACAACTTTCGTCTATAAGATAGGGATGAGATCGAGTAAAGAACCAACTAGATACTAACACCAAACATAACCCAGCCGATTGTCACTCACTCGATTAACCCACGAGTAAGCAATCCAAAGGCACTCACACAGCGAAGCAAGTTTAAGTGTTATCATTATTAGATGTACGGCTCCTAATCTTGTTAGCCAGCATCTTCACCAAGTTGTCCATAACCGCGGACGCGGCTTTTCGAAAAGATTTAACCCTGCAGGGTGCACTATTGTTTAACCACACGCATCAAATTGCCATGGAGCGTTTGACACGACCTTTCACTTCTCTTCGGCCAAGTCCAGGGAACCACCTAGCTAGGATCTTACCCGCATCAAGAGTCCGGCCGAGGCTCCGACACAGACCCAACCGTTGTGTGACCCTACCTTCCCAGGCCTCCTCTAGGGTAGCTACCCGGTTGGGCGGTGCCCACAAACCTATATAAAAGTACGCACATCGGTTAAGTACCATCATCATCATCAACATCTTCACCTGCATAAAATGGTGATGTGCGTACGCCAAATGGAAAGCCCGAACTACTTGCGGCGCCCTGGACAAGGCTTCAGATCGGTTCGTGGGTCGCGGGGATTCCCATTAGGTCCCACATGTGGACAGCGCGCTCATTCTTGGATCGAAGGACAAGAACTACAGCGACACCAGAAGGACCAAAAACCACAAAGGGCCTCCTGCCGGTGCCTTATCTTACGATAACAATCGTCCCACATCATAAAGTAAAGCAGATAGCCACTTACCAGGGCTTTAAAGGTACATATAACAGCAAGAAGATAAAGGAACAACCTAAGCATGCGGTACGACTCGCAAGGCCAACAAGGTAAACAAACAACAGGGTGATAGGTTGTGGAGGTGGGGCTATATCATGGCAGCAGGGTAAACATGGATAGGATCGCGCATAAGCATCGTAACATAAGGATAGCAGAGATCAACGGCAAGGATGAAAGACAATGCATTGGGAACAAGAGAACATTGTTTGCCTGAGAACACGGTAGAGGAAGCCGAATCTGTCGTTGCTCACATCATCTCAACGTCCTATTCCGCGAAGAATCGACAAACACTGGAAAGCGCAAAAGATGCAACGCTTACTACTACGGCAAAAGATCCAGCATGTTCAGAGATGATGCATGACATGGCAAGATGCAACTTAAGCCAAATTAAACGGAACCGAGATTCCGACAATTAATTATAGGTTCAAGTTATTTTTCTACACATCAAATTAAATGTTGATTAACAAGGCAAAACATGTTATGAGTGGGCTACACCAAATTAAATGGAATAGGGACAACCTTTATTTTATTATCCCACACATTCCATATTAAATTATTTAGGTGAATATGCAAAAGGCCACTAAGCAACAAGCTAGAGGATGCAAACATGATCATGGATGTCAGATTAATATTCAGTGCATTTCTCTGATAAAAATAGATATATAATTTGCATTATTTAGAGTTATACAACAAAAGATATGGAATAAACAGATTTGCAAAATAAAATAAAGGAATAGAGAGTAGAGAGGGAGATGGGCCGAGTCTGCCTCGCGTCGGCGACGGATAACTTCGGGACGCTTGGGGCGATCGTTTGCTCCGGAAGGAACTGGGCCTCGGCCCAACACTGGCGCCAGATCGGAAAAAGAGAAAGAAAAAGGGAAGGATTTTGCTCCGGCTGGGACTCGATCTCCTGATCTCCAGGAAGGAAGAGGAGGAGCGCAGCCACTGGGCCACGACTCGGCTGGTGATGGATATGAGGTACGAGGCTAGAAGAAGTAACACGCGAGGTGTTAACTGAATTTAACAGAAAAGGTTCAGACTTGCAGTGCAGAGCGACGGCGACGAACGACGAAGATTAGCAGCGGCGCTGCTGGTTCCTGGCGGGTGGCGAACTCGAGGGAGCCGGGGTGCGCTGCGGTGCTCCGGGGTGTGTGGTGTGTGCGCACGGAGGACGAGAGCAAGCAGCAAGGACAAGAGCAGCTCGAGCACGAGCTCGCTGCGGAGCGGCCATGGCGGACAAGCTTGAAGCCGAGCGGAAGAAGGTGCAACAGGAGGGGAAGGAGGGAGGAAAGAGACGGTGGCTCACCTCGGGGTGGTTGACGGAAAGGCTCGAGAGAACGAAGGAGGACGGAGGCGACATCGAGGAAGAAGAGGACGGCGATCTTGGCAGCGGACGGCGTCGAGGAAGACGAGTGTGTAGGCGACGAACCGGGACGGCTCCAGCTCCGAGCTCCAGTGCGGACGACGAGGGCGGTGCAGCGTCTCCATTACCGGACTCAGCAGTTCCTGGCGGTGATCATGGCGACGGGGCAACGAGGTAGCAGCGGTGGTGGTTCTCCTTCGTTGACAGAGGAAAGAAACAGCGATAGGAGGATGGGGATGGTGGCGGCGGCTGGGGAAGGAAAGGAGGAGAGGCTAGGGTTGAGGAGAGCGCCGGGGCAGGTTAAATAGGAGGGGAAAAGAGAGGGGGGGAGAGACTGGAAGGTGGGCGCCATGGCCACCGTGGCCATGTGCGTGTGCCTCTCCCCTCTCCGTACAAGGAAGAAGATAAACAGGATGGTAAGTTGGGCTGGGCCGCTTTGGTTGGGCTGTAGAGGAGATGGGCTGAAGTGGAGGCTGCGGCCCCTTTTTTTTTCCAATTACCAGAATTTCGGTAATTAGCAAAAGGATAAAAGAGAGAGGGAAAGATAGATAAAAAGAGATAGATAAGAGGGAAAAGAAATAGAAAAGAGAGGCAAGACTTTTACAAAATAATTTACAAAACTATAAATTTTGATTTGAAATAGTTTTGCAATTATTCCCAAATACTATTTGGGTTTATTAAAATAGGAAGAGAGGGAGAAAGATTTATTAATTTGCAAAACAAAATAGGGTTTGCAAAATAATATTTTTTATTTATTTAGCAAAACATGCAAGGTGATAACAAGATGCATGATGACATGATGATGCAAAAAGAAAAACAAACAAATCTAATTGGGGAAAAATCCCGGGACGTTACATTTGCTTCCTGGAGCAAAAGCGGGAATGGGGTGCCCAGATGACGCGCACGGACGGTGATGATCAAGTAGATCGGACGGCTGGCGACCCGAAGGTTCGTCCGTTTCCAACCTCCGGAGGACGCTCAGCGCTACCCTTTCTTTTTTGATGGAGTACGTAGACTTGTTAGTTTTTTTGACGTAATGGCAATGGTGGGTAATTTTCCACTTAAGCCTAATCTAATGGTTGTAAATTTTCAGTTAAGAAAATAAACGGTCAGATGTTTCTGATTATTGTGGTAATTTCTAGGTTAATTCACTTAATTCTCGTTAGCCCATAATTTACTTTTAATATATATTAGATTAATTAAGATAGTTACAAGAATGATATTAGAAAAGTTTTGTTTTTAGCAAACTAAGTAAAAGTAGATTTTCAATCCTATGGTCAAACCTATTTCTATCCAGACCAAGGGTTTCGAACCTACAGGCAACACAGTGCTCTGATACCATCTGTAGCGGACCTGCATTTAAAAATTGGCAAGATCACTGTGTATAGTGCAAACCACTAGATCGATTCATTTGCACACACAGTTTACGATGAATGTCACAACAAAATATCAATTATTACACGCGGATCCAGTACTTAATAAAAATATTCGTTACAAATTGCATAGCACGAAGCTAGCTTTGAAACAGTAAAGCAGCGGAAAACATTATTCTTCATGGAGTCCCCATCATCTTCATGTGCCACAGGCGAACATGTTGGTTGTAGACTCGAAACCCTTAAACGAAACCTCACTCATCGTCGGAACAACCTGCAATAGGAAAAATGTTGCAACAAGGTGGGTCAGAACCATATAAAATGAAACTGGCAAGTGACACTCTGTGGACTCATAGTGGAATAACTCTAATAACCTATATGCATATTTGGCTGGTGGAGCTTGAGGCTGTTTTGCATAAAGCAAATTTTGTCCTATCTTTTCAAAGACTTTTTCATCTTAACAAAGAGTACCACTGATAGACATCAGTGAACTCCCAACCCTTGTTCACCCATCAAGTTTTATTTAGAAATTGGAATGTTGGGATCCTCTGTTGACGTCCTTAATCAGCTGCTCAGAATTGTCCGCAACCGGGGACACGGCGAAGTACTTAGTTTTGACACTCTCGAGAGGTTGTGCATGTTCACCATTAGACTCAATCAGCCCAAACTATCCCCCCACACTCCATTAGTGTTTTGGGGAAAAGGAGAAGATTAAGACGAGATCTCTCAGAAGCATTTTCTCACCCCATACTGGCCTGACCCATTCCACCTACAATCCTCTACCACCACCTGTCAAGCCGGGATGAGTCCACGTAACTTACTTGATCAAGACAGAGCCCATATGACTAATGGCTGCACTGGAAACAATCTTCACTTGGAGTACTTCAAATCCCTTTGTCCCTGGGTGGCCATCCACAAATGCACCTTCAGGTATAAAACCCCACATACCATGGTCCTAAGTATAGTGAAAACTATCTTAGGTGAAAATCCCCATGAACATGGTCCTGAGAAGCCACTCAACATAAACCAAGCAATACCAATTCCACCCAGGTGATTCATTAAACTTAGTAAATGTGTACCACCTCAGGTGATAACCACCACATACCATGGTCCTAAGTATAGTGAAAACTATCTTAGGTGAAAACCCCCATGAACATGGCCCTGAGAAGCCACTTAACATTTTGTAAAACTTTCATCAATTGCATAACTAAGCAAGTCTACCATATTATAATAGGATTCTTGACCAACTAGTATAGGGGTGCTACTCTAAACAGTTTTAGCACAGCAATACTAATAACACCTACACATGCTCAAGGAAAATACACTAGACGTGCATAGACAAAATAGTAGGAAATTTATGAATGTGCCACTTGACTTGGCAGCAAGGAGAGCAGTAGTCACAGCTGCAAAATTCCTCGGGTCCCTCCGAATAGTCTAACAAAATTTTCAAGCAAACAATAAACATGCAAACAAAATAAGCTATGCATGAAATGCACTTATAAACACAAGAAATATATTACACTAACTTTTTAGGAAATCATGCATGAAGTCAAGATGCAATTGAAACAATTTTTAATATAACAACTAAACAAAACAATTTCCAAAAAGGAATAAACACAAATTAATTATTATTGTTTTATGTTTTTATTATATGCATGAAACCATATGATAAGTTTTATTTAAAATTTAATTAAACAAAAAAAACACTATTAAGTCACCCAAAAGGGTATTAATACAATATTAATGTTTTCTGTAATTAAACATTTTATTAAAATTGCAAAACAGTACTACTGGACAGGAAAAATAATAGTTGTGACATTTTGCAAGAATAAATAAATTAAAATAGTTTGTAGGATTTAAACTATACCAAAAATACTCAAATTAAGCCTCTGATTTTTAAATCAGTTTAAAAGTTTCCAAAAATATTTTTAACAGTGACTAAACTATTCTACAGATCCAAATGTTTCTAAACATATTTTATTTGCAATTTGTGAACTTATCGATTTAAAGATATGTCAAAATTACTCAAATCACACATTTGAAATTTGAATAACTAGCTGGGTGGCCCGCGCATTTGCGCGGCTAGATTTCATTTGATTTCTATCTTTAGAAATATTTTTCTACCACTTGTATGATTTCACACTCAACTATATTCGGCTGAAATTGACCGCTAATTATACATGATATACATAAATTATTGTCCCAAGCTCGAGAAACCACGATCATAATTAATTAAGTGTATTTGATTTTTGATACAACGATATATGAATATGAAAGATGGATGCAAATCCAGATGTAGCTTTTCATGGAACTTCCAATATTTTCTTTTTGCTCCATTTCTTTTCGTATGTCTTTGTATATCATTTGAACAATATTTTTCCAGAGTTTCCCAATGAAGAATTACATCTAAACATGAAAGACTTGTATTTATACTGTTTGTTGTGTCGATTCTTAATTCTCTTTGTTAGTTCATGCAATATACCTGTCGACTGGTGTATGCATCCACGCATTCTCATCTAAATTACACTCACGTGTTATTGCTAGCTCTCATTGTACTCATTTTGTTTAGAATTGACTTATATTTTATGCATATTTGAAATTTTGAATAAGTGAATCCAGACTTCTAGCATTTGCCTACCACTTGTTCTTTCTTATTTTAAATACCATAGGGAAAATATGTTTTTATCCACCTATTATGAATTTTGTTTCCTACAACTTCCTATGTACACTTATAATAGTTCTTAACAACCATAATTTTCTATTACTATGGATTTTGGTAAAAGATTTGCCACATCCGCCCCATTACAATCTATACCATATTTCATCCTATGTCCAGGAGGATCATTAATCACTTTCAACGGTGTGAATAATATGGACTATATATAGTTTATGTATAATATTAGTTTTTCTACATTGTTACTATTTGGATCGACCTGAAACGATCCAGTGTAGAAATATTATTCTGTGATCCTGTAGGGATGTGTTGCCTTCTTTACTATTAAGTATAGTATACGACTGGTGCTAGATACATATATCTTATTATGAAATAATAGGCGTATGTGTGATGTAAGTCCTTACAAAAGTTAATTTATGGTCTTATATTACATCATATCAGACCATGCTGGGTATGCCTTCTGTTTCATATGACCAACCGATGTATAGAATCATGTACTCAGGTGTGGTTTATATTTCCTATGAACCATGGGTTGACTTCTTACGTGGAACTAATTACTATGTCTTCCATACATGGATCTACAACCTCTTGCACATGTATGCGTTCAGCCTTCGTCGAATCGTCCTGATGCAAATGCATGAGGAGAGGACATAACCTGTTTGAATCATCGGAAGATAATCAAGCCGAGTTGATGCAAACACTATACCAGGTCAAGAAATCCTCGCCAATATTTTGTCCTTGCAGTCGGCAGGTGGACACCGATTCAAACAGCCATTGACTTTAGATGTCGCTGCTTCTAGCTCGCTAGATGGACTCCTCATCCTCGAGCACCTTCGCGGGAATGTGTCGTCGCCTCGACCTTCGCGGGAATGTGTCGTCGCCTCGACCTCGATCTAGATTCGTCAGTGCAATATCGCCGTTGTTGCCTTGAGCTTATGGAAGGCTTTTTGCTGGTCCGTCAACATCTTCATACTCAAGATCCACATGATGATGTCTGTTATGAAGACAGAAGGATCTACCGTCAACATCTTCATACTACTCCATCGTGCACATCTTACATGCTGAAATTTATCCTTTTGCGAAGCACCACCAATCATGTCTGAAAGCATAGTTATCTTCCTTGTAGGTGTTGTGTCTGCCGTGCCGCTTCTAAACATGATTTTTTTACTCCGCGACACTGAGATGATGCTTTCCTCCTCATCTCGATCATGTCCACAATCGTGCCGGCTAAGCTGATTAAACAGACAAAATTACTTGAATCTCAAGAAGATTAAGGTGGATGCTAGAATGGTACTTCCAGTCACAAAAGCAACATCCATAAGAACGATGATAACCAAACAAATTGATAAAAGGCAGCCGTGCATCTGCTAGCCAAGTATTATACTGTAGGAGGAGCTAGCCTTACGTGAAGGATTGTTGGGGGCGGTCACGCACATGCTGTCAATTGAACACAACGGAGCGTCGCCAACACGGGAGAAACGCCCGTGAGATACCTGAGTGGCGCCTGCCTTGCTAGAGCAGAGGACATAACACCCTTTTTCTTCACCTGGACCGTGCGAGGGCAGGACGGAGGCGGCCAAGACGATTGTGCTCCTGTATGTTTCCAATTCGTGGATGGAGACAGCTCTGCTAGGGGAAGCGGCTTGCATGACAGCGGGCTAACGGTGCGACGCCGCGCGCGGCATGCAACCTACGCCGCCATGATCGCTCAAGGACGGTGACTGCCGGGATTTTGTGTGGCTGCGTGAAGCTAGAAAGCCTTGAGTACGCCCGCCGGACACAAATCTATCTCTTTTTTCTTTCTTTGAAGATGATCGGTTTGTGTGATGCTTCCGGACCTTCGGTGGCGTGGTGCTTCCGGGCCGTCGGCACATGCATGGACTTGGTTTGAGCGCCGTCGGTTGCCGCCAGATCGATAGCGCCATCGCCATGTATACTCGTGGTAGACTTTGCCAGAGGCCTTCGCAACTACATCAGCTCGAGATCGCCAAAGGCCTTGCTGTCGTCACCGGGAACTCATCGGAGATTATCCAGGGGGCGCCTAAGTATGGACGCGATTTTTTTCGGCGGACGAAGGGCCTGATAAAGCACCGCTAGCTAGGTTGTAGTGCGCACCCATTGATTGATTTCTTAGCGTATATACTTTAAATAGGGAAAGAGTCCAGGTCTAATGCAACTTAGTCGGAGGAACCCCGTCCGTACGTAGATGTCCTGCTCAGATCTCACGTTATTAATGCTCAGATCTCACGTTAGTAGAGTTCTGAGCCTGTCCGTACGTAGACGTGATTGATTATGACATGTACCGATTATGGACTTTCATCTACAGCTGCCGGTCAAAAATCTCTTTGCGCGTCAATCGTTTTCCGTTAATCTGAGCCGTTTACTTTATGTTGCTACATGTTTGATTAATCTGAACCATTGTTTGTCTTGTGTTTTAATTATATAATAGATTTAAACTGAAGCAAAACTGAAAACTAACATTGCTAAAATATTCTACAAGTCTAGATCTTTTCAAAAATATAAAGTTTGTTAAATTTGGCCAAACCAATAAAAAGATCTAATGGTTTGAATATGCAGGGGCTTTTCTGCAAAATTACCAAATTAAAATAATTCGGGCAATAAACCAGAAAAGGCTGGGTGACGTGGCGTGCTGCGATTGGCTGATACCGGTTTGTTAAGTGATCTTTTCTGGGCCACTGGATCTAGATCTACGGCTTAGATCTACTGATACCCCTTCGCTAACAGGATCTGATCGTGGCCGTCGGGATCAGATCGGACGGCTCTGGTCCACTTGACCATAACCGAGCGGCACTAGGTCGCCGGAGCGCGCTGGCCGACGGTGGTGACGGCATGGCCGCGGTGTTCCAGCGAGCTAGAGGGGGAGATGGGAGGGGCTTTTGTTACCCAGAGGTGTAGGATGTCGAGGCGAAGTCGATGGCGAGACAGCGGTCTCGGGCGCATCCTGTTCCTCCGGGAATTGCTCATCGGAGTGGGATTCCGCGGCGGTGGCGTCAGGTCGAGCATGGGCGCATCGATCTGAGGGATTAAAAATCACCAAACGGTGGCAAACAAATGTGTTGGTCTTGTGGAAATAGATTAGGACAGAAGAGGGGGTGCGGGGCATCCTGGTTACGCCGGAGTGGTGACCTCTTCCCGGCGGCGGCGACGGGACGACGAGCTCGAATGTGCGTAGCCTGGCGGCGCTCTGGCGGAATTTCCTGAGGACAATGAGAGAGGAGGAGCAGGGGAATAAAAGGGGCTCGGTGGCGCGTCGATTGGGGAAGGAGATCGCGCGAATTGAAGGCGGGATGTGTCGATGGTCCGAAAATGGGCAAGGGCGTGATTGACGCGCGGGGAAGACGACGCTGACGTGGCCTGAACGGTGGGGCCCACACGTCAGAGAGAGGAGAAGAGGGGCGTGCGGCTCGGCTGCTGTTGGGCTGGAGTTGGGCCGCGGCTCGGGCAGGCTCGGGCTAGCTGGCTCGGGTTGGCCCTAATCATTTTTTTTTTGTTCTTTTTTTTCTTTTTCTTTTTCTGAAAACTTATATAACTTTGGATTTAAACCTCCAAATGAATTCAAACCAATTTGTAAAATTTTGTAATAATAATATCTGTTATTTGAAATATTCAAGCACCCTTTCCAATACCTTTCAAGATTACAAATTTTAAAATATTGCATAATTACTTAATTGAAACATTATGTCAATTTTGAATTAGGGGTTTTAATAAAATCATTTGTGACTTATTAAAATCAATGAAAATTCCAACTTTTGAAATTTCAGAAGCACACAAGACAAGATGATGATGAATGCATGCATGATTTTAAATTTTCAACTCAAAATATATATAATTTTCAAAAGTTTTTTATCTTTCTGAATTTTCAAATATTTGAAAATATTGGAATGTTACAATGAGACACCATATTCTATACACCCTAGCAGTACCAAGATGTATATGGACTTCAAGAAAGTATTCTGGTGGAATAATATGAAGAGGGAGATTGCTAGGTATGTGGCTGAATGTCATACTTGTAGACAAGTTAATGCTGAACATCAGAGTCTAGCAGGGTTACTACAACCTTTACCAATTCCCAAATTGAAATGGGAAGACATTAGTATGGATTTTAGCACTGGATTACAAAGAACAAGGAGAAATAAATATGCTATCTAGGTAATTGTAGATCGTTTGACCAAAAGTGCTCATTTTATAGCCATAAACCAGAGGGATATGATGGATGTAAAATGCATACATGAACTTTGCACTTTAATTGCTTATATTCCAATCATATTTGCATCATATAAGGGTTATATCAATGTTTTATAATGATTTTTGGGAATATTCATTTATTTCCTATTTTTATGGAATTAACCCTGCACAGGCAGAAAACCCCGTTTTCTTATTTTAATGTTTCAGGGACCCAAACGTCAACGAAATCACCTGGAAATTTACGGGCGTCAATATTTGGAAGGAAGAAGACCGTGGGCGAAGGAAGCGAACAAACGGAGGCCCGAGGCCAAACGGGGGTGGCCCACGCGGCCAGGTACTGTGGCCGCGTGGGCCCACCGTTTGGCCTCGTGGCTCCGTTGCCTCGATCTTCTCCACCGACATCGTCTTGACCTAAAAACGCCTATAAAAAAGGTCCCCCGACGTTCTCTGGAAGGAGCGCCGCACAAACACAGAAACACCGAAACGGAGATCAGGAGCTGCAGATTGGAGGGGGAAAACTCCGGCGGGGCGCTGCCGGCGTGGTCTCCATCTTCTCCATCGACTTCTCCACCGTCTCCATGATGAAGAGGGAGTAGTCCACCTCTGGACTATGGGTTTGTGGAAGTAACTTATGTATCTCTCCTCTCTTGAGCTTCACTAATTAGCACCGTATGAGCTGCTGAACATGATTACGGTCACCGTTGTAATACCTTTGTGGTGGATCTTTATGAGTTAATATATGTTTGAGATTGCAATGTTTGTTTCAGTTATGAGTATAGATGCATATTATGTACCCCGTTCTTGTCTACTTGTTTTGATCAAGCATGTTTATGAGAGCGTGTGTGGGGGAACGTGTGCATTAGTTGGAGTAACGGGGGGTGGCTAGTGCAGTGAACGTGAGAGAAAGTTCTGCGATCCACTTTGGTATCTTTACCTTACTTTGTTACCTCACTAGGGATAAACTAAAATACCATGCTACCGGGGATGTGGGCGTGACCATTGCCACTACTCCATGACTAGATCTAGCATGTTCTTATTTTCACTTCATGTCATGATACTTAATGCTATACTCTGAGTTATCTTAATTACTGAGGTGTTATGATTTAGTTCGCATCTTGGTGGAGTATAAGAGAGGTTAATAACCAAAAGATCTCTATGTTAGGACGTGATGCCCATATATCTAAGTAACTTGTTATCAAACCCTGTGTTGCAATCTCATATGTTAACTGTGTGTGTTCCATTGTCTACCACTTTATAAAGAGAGAGTGCATTTGTGAAACCATGAACCCCAGTCCATTTTTAATCATAAGAAACACCTTTCCAACACCATATACCACTTTTCTATTTTCAGCCATCATTAAATCCGAAAATACAAAAATACTTTTCATCTTGCATACATCATTCAAAAACCCAAAAATATCATTTATCATTGCATCCACCATCATTGCATATTTATTTCTTGTTTGCATTGCATAACTATCCTGATATCATTCTTACACCTTGTGCTTGACAACCACAGGTGAGGTTGAGGACCAAAACATCTAACCTTGTTTTGTAGGTAACCAAAAGAAGGATAAGAAGATAAATCTACCACTTCAGATTCCCCGAGAGTTCGATATTAAACCCTCGAGTCACCCCTCGTGGGGAAAACTGTCTTCCACTTACTATACACTCTGCACTTGGAGTCTCAACCTAATCCCGTTTATTTTGCAGGTATCAAACTTGCTCTTCGGGATCATCAAGACGTTTTCTGGCGCCGTTGCCGGGGAATCGTAGCTGAGAGATTTATCCAAGGGTGTGCATCATCGCATTCATCTCACAACAAAGTCAACGTCACCAACTTGTGCTAACACCTAAGCTTGGGGAGGTTGCACCTACGTGAGCACCATCTTATCCATCTTTACTTACAAAGCAATTTATTTGTTTTGTTAGTGTCATTGCATATCATATCATATTTATTTCAGTTTTGCATAAAAAATAAAAATACCAAAAAAACTTGCTATCATGGTGCTTGGAAACAAACAAGGAGGGAGTTCTCTAGGGAATTCTGTTTCTAGTTTTAAACAATATCATGGAGAAACATTAAAAGATGCTTGGGTAAGAATTAATAGGATGCATTATGAAGATCCTACACCTTGTGAAGATGAAAAGCTAAATCTTTATTTCTATTATGGAATAGATCCTTGGTATCAAAATGCTTTAGATGGGGCTACAGGTGGAAGTTTTGTCTTGTCAACACCACCTTGTGCAGCCATGACACTTAGAAGGATTTTTGGTAGCTTTGTGGGTAGCAAGAAAAAGTTGGAAGACACCACAATAGCACTTGCTTCATCAAAGGATAAATTTGAAACTAAGTTAGAAAAGCTACCTAGTAAGGAAGATTTTGAACAACTAGTTTCTTATTCTGAAAACATTATTCCAAAGATAAACAATGAATTGGTTAATGTCATGCATAAGTTGAGAATTTGTGAGAAAGAATTTCTGGAAAAAGATGTTTACCTGAACAATATTGAGGAAAAATTGGTTCGAGTTAGTGATTCATTGAGAAAAGATTCATCTCTTAAACATGTGAAAGAGGTTCCTGTAGGCAACAAGTTGGGTTAAAAAGGAAAAGAAAGTTGAGGAAGTTAAAATGCTTAATGAAGTCAAGGATCCTTTGCTTGACTTAGAAAATTGTAGCTTGCATGAATTAATATCTATCTTACAAAAATTTGCAAGTGATCCTTCCATCAACACTAACCAAGCAGGTTTTGGTTCTTATATTGCTAATCATGTCTTGAAAGAAAAGATTGCTAGGTACAACCAAGAGGCTATGATACCACCTAAGCTTGGGGATATGTGGATACCTAAGGTACTAGTAACTATTGGAAAAGAGACACACCATGCCATACTTGATCTAGGATCTAGTGTCTCTGTTTTATCTAAAGAACTATATGAAGTGCTTGAATTGAAAAATCTTGAAAAATGCTCTATTGAACTAGCACTTGCTGATGACTCTATTAAACATGCTTTGGGAAAAGTAAGTGATGTTATGGTAGAGTTACATATGACTTTTGTGCCTGTGGATTTTCTAATCATGGACATGGGGAATAAAACCTCTAGTCCTATTATTCTTGGAAGACCTTTTCTTCGTACCACAGGTGCTATCATTGATTCAAAGGAAGGGAATGTAAAGTTTCAGTTTCCACACAAGAAGTGCATGGAACACTTTCCAAGGAAGAGGGAACCACCAAAGTTCAAGCTCCCTCATGAGCTTCGTCCACAATAAAACAACAAGTAAGAAGCCTAGCTATATGGCTATAAAGAAAGCGCTTTGCGGGAGGCAACCCGGTTATTTTTGTGTGATTTTTCTTTGTGTCCTCTTGCTGTAACAAGAGATTTGTGTCTAGTTAGGTTCTGGAGTTTTTAATAAAGTGCCAAGTTTTACCCTTTTTGGTTTGAAAAAGTTGCTTATAGCGTTCGGAGATTTTATTCCTGCACGAAGTCAGTGCACGGTATGATTTTTAATTCTTATTCTGTAACTCCGAATGAGCTCATATTTGAACTGTAGTTGCAACTTTTCATCCTCTGTATGCATGAATTTTTCGGAATTTTTCGAGAAAGTTTGGTAGGGTAGAAAAATACGTTTTGCTGCTGCTGTTTTTCTGGACAGATTCTGTCCCATTTTGTTTGATGCATGCTTTGAGCTTTTAAGTTGAATCTTTTTGATCCAATTGAGTTTATGAGTAGGCATACAACATTATACACTTTCTGGACATTCATATGAATTTTTGTTCAAGGATTATATGCAGCAAGGAACCTATTTGTTTATCACTATTAATGCACCCCACAGAAAAGAGATGGGAGAAACGGTGTTTTGAAGTTTTTTCACAGGGATTGGAGGAGATGCACCAAGAGCTATCCAAGGATGGTGAAGACCATAAGCTTGGGGATGTGAAGACAACCCCACTGGACCTACACACTCTCGGTTTGCACACGTCCAACTTCTGTTTTTCGATCGAAACACTTTATCGCATAAACTTGGAGCGTCGTTTTTTGTTTTTGTTTGAGTCTTGAGAGACCACCACACTATCAATTATATATGAGAGAGCTACTGGAAATATGGGTTGAAATATGTTGGATGCTTTTATAAGATTGGGAAAAGGGATGTTTGACTTGATTTTTAATGATACATATAGTTGCATGATTCATGAGCTTGTTTATGAGTAATAGTTTGCAAATTCTTTTTGTAGAGCTATCACTTATTCATGTTTTGGTGCTGATTGTTATTTCACTTGGTTTAACATGGATTAGTTAGTTCTATGGACACTCATGCATGCATCTAGATGGTCAACTTTCTCCCTTTTGCTAGCCCAAAAACTCCAACAAGCAAAAACTTGTTTCCAACACCTTCAACCAAAGTTATTCCAGTGAGTCCACCATATCTACCTATTGGCTTTATGCTATTCCGAGTATGTTTAACATGTTGTTTGTGTTATCTTACCTCTGAATGAAAATGTTTATGTTATTGATTGCAATGGAAAAAATTGGTTATATAGCTCTCACGAACTTGATGCACAATGTTCTTTTATTTGCATAATAAAACTTGACCCATTGTGATTAAGATTATGATGTTTGTGGCTTGATGAATGTTTTGGGTTGGAAGTTAGCCCATATGTGCTGTCACATGGCAAGCTTTCAACACGCTCTTCATCTCATTTAGTTGATATCATGTGCTTTTGTCTATGGATGCTTATCATGTTGAAATAAATGTGGAAATAGAGTGAGTTTAAATGAGTTTGTGTAAATGGTTAGAGAGACGCCTGGGCCGCTAATCTAAGCCATGCATCATTCATGGTGGAAATTTACTTACATACTATGGTGAACCTTCTGTGATACACCTTGCAATAAAAAACTATTCCAAATGGTAAATAAAAAGGGTGTTGAGATTGTTCATTTTGTTTGTTTGTCTTGTCATTTTGATATGGGCTTGTTCCATATCTTGGGACAAGAGGTACCCCAGTTGACGCTCTTGATGATACTATTATGCTTACAATGATATTTAATTGAACTTGCTTTGTTTCCCAAGTTGAGTAACACATGGTGTAAGTACTTGTATTCAAGGGGCATGAGACATTCAACCCATTCTTTATCAAGCACACTACTCATATTTGCTTTCACTTTAACCTTAATCATTCAAGATGCTATGATAGGGGCAATGAGAGCTTGACACCAATGAATACCTTATTGCAATCATTAACTTAAGTAGAAGAGTTTGGAAGTTGGATGAAACTTATGCATGCTTTACCTCTACTCACATATACATCTTTCCAAAGTGTACACCTATCATATTCAGATTTTCATCTACACTCTATGACCATTGTAGGATGTTCTACTTATCATTATGCATACATGTGTTCCATATTACTTGCTACCATGTTACACTTTGTGAACTATCAATGAACATCCTTGTCTTGAATACTTGATATCACTTCATAAACTATTTGCATATTGCTACTCCTTTGAAGAATGAATCATTTGACTATATGTAGCAATAGTAATCATCTTTGATATCCATTGTTAAGTATTAAATTGCAAAGTCCATGTTAGTTTTATCATCTTCATACTCGAGGACGAGCATGGATTAAGCTTGGGGATGTTGATGCATGTAAAATGCATACATGAACTTTGCACTTTAATTGCTTATATTCCAATCATATTTGCATCATATAAGGGTTATATCAATGTTTTATAATGATTTTGGGAATATTCATTTATTTCCTATTTTTATGGAATTAACCCTGCACAGGCAGAAAACCCCGTTTTCTTATTTTAATGTTTCAGGGACCCAAACGTCAACGAAATCACCTGGAAATTTACGGGCGTCAATATTTGGAAGGAAGAAGACCTGTGGGCGAAGGAAGCGAACAAACGGAGGCCGAGGGCCAAACGGGGGGCCCACGCGGCCAGGTACTGTGGCCGCGTGGGACCCACCGTTTGGCCTCGTGGCTCCGTTGCCGTCGATCTTCTCCACCGACATCGTCTTGACCTAAAAACGCCTATAAAAAAGGTCCCCCGACGTTCTCTGGAAGGAGCGCCGCACAAACACAGAAACACCGAAACGGAGATCAGGAGCTGCAGATTGGAGGGGGAAAACTCCGGCGGGGCGCTGCCGGCGTGGTCTCCATCTTCTCCATCGACTTCTCCACCGTCTCCATGATGAAGAGGGAGTAGTCCACCTCTGGACTATGGGTTTGTGGAAGTAACTTATGTATCTCTCCTCTCTTGAGCTTCACTAATTAGCACCGTATGAGCTGCTGAACATGATTACGGTCACCGTTGTAATACCTTTGTGGTGGATCTTTATGAGTTAATATATGTTTGAGATTGCAATGTTTGTTTCAGTTATGAGTATAGATGCATATTATGTACCCCGTTCTTGTCTACTTGTTTTGATCAAGCATGTTTATGAGAGCGTGTGTGGGGGAACGTGTGCATTAGTTGGAGTAACGGGGGGTGGCTAGTGCAGTGAACGTGAGAGAAAGTTCTGCGATCCACTTTGGTATCTTTACCTTACTTTGTTACCTCACTAGGGATAAACTAAAATACCATGCTACCGGGGATGTGGGCGTGACCATTGCCACTACTCCATGACTAGATCTAGCATGTTCTTATTTTCACTTCATGTCATGATACTTAATGCTATACTCTGAGTTATCTTAATTACTGAGGTGTTATGATTTAGTTCGCATCTTGGTGGAGTATAAGAGAGGTTAATAACCAAAAGATCTCTATGTTAGGACGTGATGCCCATATATCTAAGTAACTTGTTATCAAACCCTGTGTTGCAATCTCATATGTTAACTGTGTGTGTTCCATTGTCTACCACTTTATAAAGAGAGAGTGCATTTGTGAAACCATGAACCCCAGTCCATTTTTAATCATAAGAAACACCTTTCCAACACCATATACCACTTTTCTATTTTCAGCCATCATTAAATCCGAAAATACAAAAATACTTTTCATCTTGCATACATCATTCAAAAACCCAAAAATATCATTTATCATTGCATCCACCATCATTGCATATTTATTTCTTGTTTGCATTGCATAACTATCCTGATATCATTCTTACACCTTGTGCTTGACAACCACAGGTGAGGTTGAGGACCAAAACATCTAACCTTGTTTTGTAGGTAACCAAAAGAAGGATAAGAAGATAAATCTACCACTTCAGATTCCCCGAGAGTTCGATATTAAACCCTCGAGTCACCCCTCGTGGGGAAAACTGTCTTCCACTTACTATACACTCTGCACTTGGAGTCTCAACCTAATCCCGTTTATTTTGCAGGTATCAAAGCCTTGCTCTTCGGGACCATCAGGATACTGCAGCTGTGTTGATATATATGTATGTGAAAGAAATAGTAAGTAAACATGGAGTACCTTTGACCATCGTATCAGATCGAGGATCTGTCTTTATGTCAGCATTCTGGAGACAGTTGCAAAAGAGGTTGCGATCACACCTAAGTTATAGCACAGCATATCATCCTCAAACAGGTGGTCAGACTGAAAGAACCAATCAGATTTTAGAAGATATGTTGAGAGCTTCTGTTCTTGATTTTGGAGGATCATGAGATGAACACTAAGCATTAGCAAAATTTTCATACAACAACCGCTATCAGAGTAGTATTAAGATGGCACCATTTGAAGCTTTATATGGAAGGAAATGTAGGTCACCAATCTGTTGGTTTGAAGTTGGAGAAAGTAAAGAATTTGCACCTGAGTATATAAAGGAGCAACAAACAATTGTTGATATCATCAGAGATCGGTTGAAGATAGCTTAGACTAGACAAAAGAGTTATGCTAATTTTTCAAGAAGACAGTGGGACCCTGAGATATAAGATAAGGTATATCTCAGAGTCAGTCCTATGAAAGGAGTAAAAACATTTGGAGTTAAAGGGAAATTAAGTCCCAGATATATTGGACCATTCCAAGTTTTGAGTCAGAAGGGCACAATGCCTTATGAATTGGAATTTCCCGACATATTGTTTCAAGTACACAATGTATTTCATTTGGCTCAACTCAAGAAATGCCTAAAACCACCATAGGAACCAATTGAGTTTGAAAAGTTGAACTTATAGCCAGACCTGTCGTATGAGGAACAACCCGAGAAAATATTGAGGGAGAACTGGAAAAGGTTAAGGAATGGAGCAATTAAGTATTGTCTGGTTCAATGGAAGAATCATTCTGAAAGAGAAGCAACTTGGGAAAAAGAAGAGGATTTGCGACGAGACTATCCACAGTTGTTCAGGTGCCTCAGAAAAGAAACTTCGGGACGAAGTTTAGTTTAAGGGGGAGAGGATGTAATACCCCGCAGTTATAGGACTCGAGAGGGTAGAATTAGGAATTTGCATTTCTGCATTCATGCATGTTTTAGTGAAATCTGGAAAAAATTCACGCTTTGGTGTTAAAAGGATTGAGGGTCGATACCAGACGAGTGTCCATGAACCGGGAGTCAGTCATAGACAGTTAGTCGAGAGGTGTCGATAAATCCTGAGGCATATTTTCAAACCATATATTTCTTAAAATTGAGTATGTGAACTCAAAAGGGAGTTCTAATAAAATTTCAACTCAAATCAATTCCATAACTTGTCCAATCTATTTCACACACACAAATAAAAATTCTATTAACACAAAATATCCATTACAAAATTTGTGATCATTTCATTACAATAAAAATTGAATTCTATTATCAAATCTTACAACAAGGAGTATTTACAACATAATACAAATAACTTCTGGAATTTCATCCAACGAATTCAATTGAAATAAATACAACAAGTCTTTACAGCATTGGGTGTTACAGAAATAAAATAACACAGTTCCTAACTAGCCTAACTAATTCTTCACTGATCGCCTGGAGATCTTCAAACCTGCAAAACAAACATTACATATAAGAAGAAATGGGGGTTAGTGTTGAAATATCGTCAACACCATTTGGTGCTGACTTTTGTTTTATAAAAATCTGGCATTGCTCAAATCAAAACTGTGGTTTGATTAAGCTTTAAGTCAAAGGAATTGGGATGCAAAAAGGCAACCAAGAACAGATCAGATTTAACTCTGAGCAAGGCAACAAAGGGGCAAAGGCATTTCCTGTGTTAATCAACATACAAATAGGGACAAGGCAACCTGAACTGGATTTAGTTGATCTGATCATCAAGATAGCATACAAAAGCAGCAGAATTCCAATTATAAATAATGCCAGAATTTAAACTTAACAAGGGCAACAGAATAAAAAAATTGGTATCACATTTGCCAATGGATTAGGCAAATGGATCGTAATCCCACTCTTTAAGCTATTCATTAGCTTAAAACACACATACACTTGAGTGAAATTAAAACAAACCGACATTAGAAATCATTCCTTCACAGCCAAGCCAAGACCTCACAAATATCTGATGTTGGATAAGAGCAGTGACTCAATACATATCAGCAAGGGGTGAAGAACTGCGCAGCAACAGTAGGAGGTTATCTCCAGGGTTAAAAGGAGAGCCAAAAGGAGTCAAATAAGGCAGCTCTAGGTAGAAGAGGGCCACTGTAAGCAGATGAATCACCACATGCAAGTTTCCCTGGTGTCACAAGCCCAGATCATCACAAAGCTTGATAAATAGAGGACCAACCCGAAGCACAACTCACACACGGCTCGCAGCAACCACAACACACATTTCACACTC
The DNA here is from genome assembly GCA_947311845.1 of Poa pratensis. Classification (NCBI taxonomy): domain Eukaryota; kingdom Viridiplantae; phylum Streptophyta; class Magnoliopsida; order Poales; family Poaceae; genus Poa; species Poa pratensis. The sequence continues at coordinate 1,185,305 of CAMZMU010000076.1, read as the reverse complement.
ACCAGAACACCCAACACCTCATCCCACACATCTGTTCTAATCCAAGAACATCCATACACACACCCAGATCATGTCTAGAACCTAAGCACCAAGTTAAAGGCCTTTTCAGCTAGAGAAATACACCCTAGGATCATTGAAGCAGCGAGGAGAAGCAGGCGTACCACAAGACGCAGGTTATCGTCATATTCCAGAAGCTCAAGCTGCTCAACAACAGCAGGTTGATTCTGAGTGCTAGAGAGAGCTGTAGCAGGTTCTGTAAATGACAGAACCATGGTAAGAGAGAAAGAGCAGCACCTGTTCTTAACAGAACCTTGTTATGCAAGGCATATGCTGTGGGAGAGAAAGAAAGGTAGTGCAGTTGTTGTGCTTAGCAGTTGCTTGTTAAGAAAAGGGCAAGGGAAGTTAGAAAGTAGTGTAGTATCTGTTCTTATTTGCTTTACCAAATTATACACAAGGCAGTGAACTAGCAGAGCTGGATTAGCTGTTCTATGCACATCTGTACACTGAGAGAAGCACAGGAAAACATAAAAACATTTTTATACAAGATAGCCACTGTGTAACTCCAAATTGGAGGCATCACAACATGCACAAATCATACGTAAATAATTTTAACATCACTGCTAGCTCATGCAGTGCATGTTCTAGCTCAGTTATGATTATTATCTAGCTTAAATCATGTTCCAAGCATCAGATGCTTTATATGTGAGCAAGAAATGCTCCAACAGTAATTCCAAAGGTAATGGAATGATCTACAACTACTAGATCTACACCATTCATCTCATTCTTGATGCACAGAAGGTAGACAGTGCATATACAGGAGCAGTTCATCAAGAAATCATCTCCAATTCATCAAGAACCTAATAAATCATAGTAAATCGAGCTTAATCTAAATCCAGTAGCATCTAGAGCTAGTAGAGAGACTAGAAGAACTAGTCGTCAACCCGTGCATCCGCACGGGCTGTATTTATTAAGAATAGTTTTAAACAAATTAATGCAATTGAACTTCTAATTTGAATCCCAATTCTATGTTTTATATTTTAAATTCTTATCCATATGCAAAGTATCGTAATTTGACTAAATTATGATGTCTTAGCTATTTTCAAAAAGCATAAATATTAAATGCGCGTGTATACGCTCTAATATATATTTGATTTAAAAAATCTAATCTCGCGTGGAATGAACTTTTAAAAGTAGATGACTCTACCTTATATCTTAGATTAGTTACAGTTGCAAATTTATAGCCAGTGTTACGGCCTGGCAAGGAAACAGAAAAAAAGAGAAAAAAGAAAGTCATATACATGAGACTAACCCTGAAACTTTTCTGCCCGGCCATTCCCTGTTAGTTGTGCGACCATGTGGCCCAGAGCTTCAGTTCGTCGGCGATTCGTTGGAAGATTACTGGAGGCGTAGCTGTAGCTGTGGTCTGATTGCAGATTCTATCACTCCTCGCTCTCCACGTAATCAGCTAGCACGTGGAAAATCATTATGAATTTTTAACCGGTGCCCCAGATGTCTACAGCAAGCATGCAGAAGTTCTGGTTTGCCAGAGCTAATTGTCCAGATTGTAGTATTTTGCACAAAGTAATGGAGAGAACCTGGAAGCAGAGATTCAAAATGCACATAGTCCGTTCTTGCATCAATCAGTTAGTAGGGATTAAGGAGTAGCGTCCAATAATATATTTTTTAAGGCCAGCGTCCAATTATATGTTAACATATATACGGATCAAATTATTGGAGTAGGTTATTAATACAGAAGTTTTTTACGCACACGTGTAGAACTCGATTTTTAAGCACTACGCTAATTTAATCCTCAGCTATTGTGATCAACTTCAATGGTCGACGGGCAAATTGGTGATCATATTAGGTAGGGATTAAAGAGTAGTGTCCAATAATATATTTTTCTAAGCGGAGCGTCCAATTATATGTTAAAATATATACGGATCAAATTAGAGTAGTTTATTAGTACAGATGTTTTTGACGCACACATGGACTATCCGGTCATAAGTCATATTTCGAGATTTATTCTACCAATTAAATCTTGGCCTCATGTAAACACCGCCAACTCCGTACAATGCAAGCGTAACTTATTCTTATTGATCATCTCAAGTAGTATGTGCGTACCGATTAAGCCTCTCAATTAGCATGTGCGTGTACAGTTGTGTGTCCCTGATGGATTTGTCTTTTTTTTTTCACAATCCAACCTTGTTTTCAGATCTAGTTAGTCATGTGTATCTAATGGTGTAAATTTCTTTTCTTAAAGAATCACACGAACTGTACTATGCTTGGGATCGAGAAAATACATTTACTATGTAGTAGAACTTCTAGGACTGCTAATCGTATTAGTATGTGTGCCCAAAAGTGACTTAAATCATGCTGCTAATTTTTAGATTTTTTCTACCTAAGTATATATCAAACAATCAAAGCTTCCGATGTATATATCTGATAAACGGCACAACTTAAATCATACGGTTAAGTTAGGTAGTTCTCGACGTATATCTAACAATAATCAAACCTTCCGATGTACAAATCTGATAAACGGGAGAACTTAAACGGCAGATTTTTTTTTAATAAAAAAAAAGATAAGCTTCAGAACAACAGAATTAATGGAGCAGAACGTGATGTTATAACAAATAATGAGCAAGCAATACTCAAGCAAATACGTTTGCGTTTGGATTAGACACTTCTAATATTCATCAACCAAATCCTTTTTTAACCTATAGCCCTCGGAATGAATTAAAATATGAGACCCACGGTGTTGAGAATTATCATCTAAAACTTTTTTACCTAAGAACTTTTGATTTTTCTTTGAAAAAACAAAATAACTAATCTAACAGAGACATGCAGACAAATTATGATATGGCTGCGCCTGCGACTGTTAATATTATTTCTGAACCAGTCAAAACTGTACGTGAACTGATCTATCCGCCATCGACGCTTGGGCAGGATTATATCTTCAGCACGTTTGGTGCAACACAGGAGGCAAGAGTGCCGAAAGATTCAGATTCCTGGAATTATTTGTTTGGTCATGTTAGCACGGTACAATCTATTACGTTGCATGCAGCGGGAGAAAGGCAAAGAAAATACTACACTAATTGTGTTGGTAAGCCACGTTCAGTTGGAGATAGAAGGAAACATACTTGTTTTGACAAGGAAAAGATTAATCATAAGAGATCCTATCTGATTCTGTTCCTGCCGGTCAAGGAACATGCAAGGGGTGGAAGAGGTGTACGCGACCAGCTCTCCTTGAAGTCAATCGGGTGGGGTCCACCAAGAGAATAGGATCCATGTTTATTTCTCTAGTCGGTTTGTGTAACAGGTTTTATTTCCTACGCAAGTCTAGGGTCGGCTACTGCTATAAAGCCATAGAGGGTCCGTTGTAATATGGAGGTTGAATTTTATGAGTTAAAAACACATGTGTGTTTCGGCCGCCGTGCCGTGGGGTGGAAATCCCTGTGTGTATCCGTCGAGACCGATCAAGGTTGTTTCTTTGCATTGGATTGGAGGTGTTGTGCTTCTAATTGCTGTGTGGTTCGTTTAGAACCGTCCAAGTAATTCCTCTCGCCGAGAAGGGTTTGCTTGTTGTTTGCGTGAGTTTGCATCGTCCAGATCGTAAGCCGCGTACTTATCGCTGTTGCTACTGATCGCCGTGAAAGATTGGGCCTAAAACCCTTTTGGATCACGTTGATCCATATCATCTTGGTATCAGATTCGTCGGGTTTCTCACGGCGATTTTACTGCTGAGATTTATTTTGCTGTTATACTGAGGAGAGTTGCTGCCGGAGGCGATCTGCCAAGACACCGGTGTTTCATCTGTGTTTTCCGATCTAGAGAAGTTGGGTGGTTTGACGGATTTATTTTTCTCTGCCACCGATCTGCTGTTTCGCGAAGATCTGCTGTTTTGGACTGTCCATGTTCTGGATAAAGAAGGACTAGAGTCCCTGCCGCCGCTGCGATTTCTGATATTGGTGGCGGTCGGTCGTTTCTATTTTGCTCTGGCCTGAAGTCATCGATCTGCTGCTACACCGAACAGGCCTGCAATTCTCGGAAGTACGAGACATCAAAGGAGAGTTAAGAAGAAGAAAAAAAAGGAAGCGAGGATCAGTTTGGTTTGGTACGTGCATATTGGATTGGACTACACAAGGAATCAAGTTAGTACTACTGGTACCTGATCACCACGGTAGCTGAGCACTGTTGCTCGACTACGACACAGAAGTTTACCAGAGTCACGCCGCATTTTCTTTCGGGTCTGAATCTGCCGACTGCTAACTGACATTTTCTGCTCAGTTTTCTTGATATGGAGAAGATAGTCAGCGACTCATATTCAAGGAAGAGCTATCGCAGGTTGTCCAGTGATTTCTTGCTAGAGGAGCAAGGCTATGGGGCCGAGCTTTTTCATACCTACTCTAAGGTGGAAGACAGAGCTTGCGCCATGACGATCGATCATTACAGTTCAATCAATGCAGTTGGCATCGATATGATGGAGAAGTTGGAGTTGTCGACGATACCACATCCACGACCTTATTCGTTGAGGAGGTGCCATGACAAGCTCGACATCACGCTTCAAACAATGGTACAATTTTCCATCGGCAAATTTTCTTCTGAGATATTGTGCGATGTGATACCAGTGCCGATGGTTACATGTTATTTGCTATTGGGAGAGCCATGGTACAAGGAGAACAAAGTTGTGTACGATTTTCTTGCTAACACCTATACTGTCACGCAAGAAAAGAAATATATTCTCAAGGCCATGGAGAAGAAAGCGTTTATTGCATGGAGGAAAGACCGGCTGCAAAAGATCAAGGAGCACAAGGAAGCAAAGAATAAAGAGGACACATCGGCTGCAATTTATTCAGCGTCCGTAGATTCAAGAGACGACACTGTTTATTTGAAGACCGACTTGAAACCGAGGACGGTTTCAAATGAAGAAGGGGAGGATGATATGGCTGCGCCTGCGACTGTTAATATTATTTCTGAACCAGTCAAAACTGTACGTGAACTGATCTATCCGCCATCGACGCTTGGGCAGGATTATATCTTCAGCACGTTTGGTGCAACACAGGAGGCAAGAGTGCCGAAAGATTCAGATTCCTGGAATTATTTGTTTGGTCATGTTAGCACGGTACAATCTATTACGTTGCATGCAGCGGGAGAAAGGCAAAGAAAATACTACACTAATTGTGTTGGTAAGCCACGTTCAGTTGGAGATAGAAGGAAACATACTTGTTTTGACAAGGAAAAGATTAATCATAAGAGATCCTATCTGATTCTGTTCCTGCCGGTCAAGGAACATGCAAGGGGTGGAAGAGGTGTACGCGACCAGCTCTCCTTGAAGTCAATCGGGTGGGGTCCACCAAGAGAATAGGATCCATGTTTATTTCTCTAGTCGGTTTGTGTAACAGGTTTTATTTCCTACACAAGTCTAGGGTCGGCTACTGCTATAAAGCCATAGAGGGTCCGTGGTAATATGGAGGTTGAATTTTATGAGTTAAAAACACGTGTGTGTTTCGGCCGCCGTGCCGTGGGGTGGAAATCCCTGTGTGTATCCGTCGAGACCGATCAAGGTTGTTTCTTTGCATTGGATTGGAGGTGTTGTGCTTCTAATTGCTGTGTGGTTCGTTTAGAACCGTCCAAGTAATTCCTCTCGCCGAGAAGGGTTTGCTTGTTGTTTGCGTGAGTTTGCATCGTCCAGATCGTAAGCCGCGTACTTATCGCTGTTGCTACTGATCGCCGTAAAAGATTGGGCCTAAAACCCTTTTGGATCACGTTGATCCATATCAAATTATATCAGAGGTATTGTTGTTTAAAAAAGAAATACACCAGGGATACTTACTGCTGTTTTTCCTCCAAATTATTCTTCGATGTTTTAATCTCATATGTTCCTTTCATGGTATGATATATCTAAAGCTGTCGAGTCTTTTCTGCCGGACATTGAGGAACGCAGCAGCCACGCAGTTAATCAGCGAGGGAAAAAAAATCAGCGGAGGTCACCATGATCAAAGGAAGGGCCACGCTGGTAAAAAACCAAACGATTACTTGTGTGCACATGAGAACTTGAAGTACTTGTAAATCTGATCTGAAAGTTGTGCGGGCTTACCTGAGAATGATCTGTCGGGACTGGGGTTTAATTATCTAAAAGGTATATATATATATCCTTTACTGTTTTGTAGAATCATCAGATACCTTAAATCATAGAGGCCACCGGCTATTTGTACTAAGTATAGAGAATGGATTGAGGAGTATAACGTACAGACCACCTTGATGAGATAAGCCAAGCGCGAGCATGCGGATATGCAGAAAAATCAATCACCGGATATGATCAAGCTAGCTAGTAGTAGGTTTTTTTTTTAGAGGGTATGCAATTGCATACCAGATTTTTATAGAAGGGAAGCAAATCCGTTACAACATGTCGACATCAAGTGCTACAAGCAGCAAAGATGTCTGACTCACACCCAAAAAGCCTAGTGTTTATTCTCCTAAATTACAAGGTCTCCAGCTCCAGCTCCTGCCGAGATCCACATCTTCATGTCCTCCACGATTCTGGCCGTGAGCACATCCTCATTGCACTGCTGCCTCACATTACCAAAAACGCGGGCGTTACGCTGCTTCCAAATACTCCAAGACACAAGCGTGATCAGTGAGTCCACGGCCTTCCTTTCCTTGTTCCTGAACCTCGCTCTGACTGTCAGCCACCAATTCTCCAGCGTGTCCGTCATCGAAGGAGTAATCTGCACCTGGAAACGGTTCGAGCACCGCCACCATACTTGTCTCGTGTACACGCAGTGGACCAAAAGATGATCAGTGGTTTCGATTTCCTGCAGGCACAGCTTGCAGTTCTCTGGATGCTCTTGTAATCCATGCCTGGCACGCCGGTCCGAGGTCCAAATCCGGTGCTTCAACGCCAGCCACATGAACAGTTTGCACTTGAGAGGCGCCCAACACTTCCAAACTCCTCTTGCTAGCCGAAAAGTATCCTCTCCTTGCAAAAGTGTACTGTATGTAGACTTTGCCGAGTAACTCCCAGACGCCGAAACCGGCCAGAAGAACTCGTCCTCGCTATCAGCATTCAGGTTCACCGACTGAATAGCAAGCCACAACCTGACACACTGACTCGCAGCCTCTACTGTCATGGGTTCTTTGATGTCAAGCATCCATCTGTTATCCGCCACTGCTTCAGCTACCGATCTTCTGTTTGCTTCACGGGTTTTTATCAGAGATACCAGCAGGGGAGCAATTTCCTTCACCGATGATCCTGTAAGCCACTTGTCTCTCCAAAAAAGCAGTCTAGCCCCATTACCCAGGTTGATCTGTACTAGACTGTTGAATACTACAGCCGCCCTCGTGTCCTTGAGCATGGGCAAACCTTGCCAGGGCCGGGACATGTCTGTCCTCCGCAGCCACTCCCAGTGCACCCGAAGAGCCAGGCCCTGCACCCTTAGGTTCTTCACTCCTAAACCTCCATAGCAGATCGGTTTGCAAACATTATCCCACGCAACCAAACACTGGCCTCCACTGGCCTCCTCTAAACCAGCCCAGAAAAATGATCTGAGCCACTTGTCCACCGCTTCAAACAGCCACGCAGGGGCGTCCATGACCATCAGGTGGTGAACCGGCCTGGCTGAGATAACAGACCTAATAACAGTGAGCCTCCCACTCTTAACTATCATACCTCGCTGCCAAGCTGGCACCATGTTGAGGACCTGATCAAGCATAGGCTGCCACTCTGCCTTTGTCAACGGGCGCAGAGCTAATTGAAGACCTAGATACTTGATTGGAAACTTGGTGATATTGCAGTTGAGGGTTTGAGCCACTAGGATCTCATCCTCCTCTGATCCCCTAATTAAAGTTGCAGAGGTTTTCGATAAGTTGATTCTCAATCCAGAAGCTTCTCCGAACAGGCCCCAAATATGTTGCATTGTGTCCAGATCAGATGGAGAGGGTTTAACAAAGCAGACAACGTCGTCAGCATATACTGACAAGCGCTGCATAGGTGTGCAGCCCGCAATCGGTTCCAGAAGACCTTCCTCCACCGCCTTGGCAACGCACAAGGTAATGACTTCCATCACAAGAACAAACAGCATCGGACTAATAGGATCACCCTGACGCAAACCCCTAGCATGTGTGATTCTCTTTCCAGGGACCCCATTCACCGAAACCATGGTACTGGCAGAGTAAAGCAGCACCGAAACCAAATTGCACCACGCTTCACTGAAACCCATCTTTCTTAGAACCTCCAGAAGGAAAGCCCAAGAAACTGAATCAAAGGCTCGAGATATATCCAGCTTCAGCAGGACTCCCTTCTCCTTTCGACTGTTGATTCTCCGTGCAACTTGTCTCACCAAGATGAAATTGTCATGCAAATTTCGCCCCTTGATAAACGCTGATTGATTGGGACTAACAAGATCCCCAAGCCTAGATCTAAGACGGTTTGCAAGAATCTTAGAGACTAGCTTAGAGAAACTATGCACCAAACTAATAGGTCGATAGTCTCCAATTTCCATAGCGTCTGGCTTTTTGGGAATCAAAGTGATTAAGGCTCGGTTTAACTTCCCAAAACCTCTCCCATCGCCAACTCCAAATTTCAGAAGGGCTGCCATCAGATCAGGCTTTATGATGTGCCAAGCTTTCTGAAAGAATGCGCCAACAAAACCATCTGGGCCTGGCGCACGATCAGGCGGCAGATCCTTAATCGTCGCCCAAACCTCCTCCTCAGTGAAAAGCCCATCCAGTCCAATTAGATCTTGGGCCTCCAAGCCCAAATAATCAAGGTCCAAAGAGTGCTCCCTGGGCTGCATGGTGCCCAACAGCCCCTTGTATGCGTCGTAGAAGGCCTTCTCTTTCAGTTTCTGGTCAGTGATCAGAGAATTATTAACCCTGATGGCAGGGATGAAATTCTTGGCTTTTCTCCCATTTGCAACAGCATGAAACAGACGTGTGTTTGCATCCCCCTCCTTCAACCATCGTACTCTGGACCTCTGTCTCGCCATGGTTCTCTCCAAGGAAGCCAGTCCAAGGACAGAAAGCTTAAGTGTACGCCTCAGCCAAACCTCCCCTGCTGACAGTGGCCTTCTATCTTGAGCCTGCTCCAATCTGAAAATCATCGTATTAGCAATTGCCAATTGGATCTTAATGTTGCCCACCTTACGTTGTCCCCAAGATTGTAGATGACATGCCAGGTTTCTGAACAAGGCGTCCAAACGCTTATAAGGATCGACAATAGCAGGATCGCATCTCCAACCTTCTCGAACAGCATCCTCGAATCCATCCAGCTTCAGCCAGAACATCTCAAAGCGGAATCGTCTCTTTGGCTTGAAGGCAGCATTCAAGGAGAGGTGTAATGGGGTATGATCAGACACATTGCTCGATAAGGCCTGCAGAATACAATCAGGGTGCTCCATGTCCCAGTCCACCGACGCCAAGGCACGATCGATTCGAGTCATAGTGGGGGTCGCCCTCTCATTGCTCCAGGTAAAAAGCCTCCCATGCAAGTAGATGTCCTTCATCTCATGCAAGTTCACAAAATCCCTGAACCTATTCATCATGTTGCGGTTCAGATTTGTGTTGTTCTTATCTTCCGCTGAGAGAATCATGTTGAAATCTCCCATTAGAAGCCAGGGACCTGGGCATAAGGATCTCCTCTCTGTCAGTTCTGTGAGAAACTGAATTTTATCAGCATCTGATTGCGGGCCGTAGACCGCCGTCAACCACCATCTCCTGTTGTCCTTGGAGACAACCTCTCCTGTGAGGGCGTATGTGTCAATGCTTACATGATTGAAGTCAAGAACCGTAGAGTCCCAAGCAATTAACACCCCTCCTCTAGTCTCCACAGCCGGCAGATAAGCAAAACCATCAAAAGCTGGCCCTAAGCATTGCAAGACAGTATAACGATCAATGAATGCTAATTTAGTTTCCTGCAGACATACAAGATGTACATTCAGAGACACCAAAAACTCCCTAACCGCATTCCTCTTGGCTTGTTCATTCAAACCGCGAATGTTCCAATCTACTATCTCTAGGCTTAAATCCATAAAGAACAAACAGAAAACTCCGATTACCATCCCCTAACGCACGCAGACCGCCTGGCTGCTGCACGCCTCAAGCTCTGCCATGGATGGCATTGCCTTGCCAAAGATAGCCGCCACCACTCTCAGATGGTCCTCCTTCAGTGGGGAGTCGAACAAGTCGCGGAAATCCTGAAGAGACTGTTCTGTGACTACCATCTTGTCAGGGACAACACCCAAGGCCTTGAGGAGCGCGCTTTCCGCCGCCGACGCCTTCTTCAGCGGCTTGCTCGCCGAGGCCTGCGCTTGGGCTTGGGCACCCCTCGTAAATCTCACCGGCGTAGCCGGCACCACTGAGTGCGATCCAGCAGACTGGACCTCGCGCAGGAGAGGCGGCGCCAGCTTTTTCAACAGATTGGTGCAGAACAACTTCAGGCGCCCGAGCTCCCTGTTCTCTGACAGTTGGAGTGCAGCAGGTTCAGGAGGGGAAACCTGCCCAGCATGGGCCGGCTCCACAGCTTCCCGGGCCTCAGCTCCAACGACCGGCTCGATAGATGGCCCACCTTCTTTAGCCACTGGTTCTTCTACCGACTGGGCCTCCGCACCATCATCCAATTGTTGGCCCAGCTCCTCAGGGAGAGAGAGGGATACTTCAAAGAATTCCTCTCTGTCAGTGGCCCCCTCCAAACAGGACCCGGTCTCCTCCACGTCAGCAGTACAACGGCTAGAAGACTCCAGATCAGGCCCAAACTCACTAGAAGCTTCTGGAATCTCCTTGCTGGCAGAACCTAGAGTTGAGTCCTCCAGTTCACATGGTTTTTAGCTGTAGGGGTAAGTCATCTAGTATTATGGAACAGCTAGCACGTGGATATGATTAGAAATTCATGCCTCTCCGCGTACCTGATTCCTCTTAGACTATGGCTGAGTAGATGGCTGACTCAACGGCGTGCGGCCGGAATCTGAAGACGATTGGAACACGAAAGCACCTTTTCCGCAGTTCCGCACCTTCCACTCGCGCTGCAGGGAGCCAGGAACAACGGCTCAGTAGATGGTTGCATCAACGGCATTGCTGCTAGATTAATCGCCCTCGCAAGATCGGAGAGGACGACGACCGCGAGGTCCGAGAGGAGGCGCTCTTTTTTTTTTGGTTCTGGAAGACGATAGGAATTAGGATTTATGCGCGAGCGAAACGGTGGCTATGGTCATCGTACGGTTGAAAATTAATTAATTTTCGGTTAATCAGATGGTCAATATTTTGTTAACTCCAGATTAACGTGGTGCCTCGTATGGTGCCTCCAATTAGTAAATATAAGATGCGCGAGCGAAACGGTGGCTATGGTCATCGTACGGTTGAAAATTAATTTTCGGTTGACAATTAATTTTCGGTTAATCAGATGGTCAATATTTTGTTAACTCCAGGATTAACGTGGTGCCTCGTATGGGGCCTCCAATTAGTAAATATAAGATTAGGAGAAGAAGAGGGGAAGAAAGAGAACATACCCTGCGTCCACGACCGTAGCTCCATGGCGGCAAGGCAGTTCTTGCACTACCATTGGATGGGGCCAGTGGATGAAGCGGAGTTTCAACACCAGCACCATGGTGGCACAGGGGACGAAACCCTGCACCAGCCATGGCGGAGCTCGAGCGTGAGCTGAGGAACCACGACCGCACTAGAAACCCTAACCCTACGTTGGGTTGTCCGCGGCGAAGAGAGAGAGGAAGGAGCGAATCGCTCGGACAGGAAGGCAGAGCGGAGTGAGGGGATCAATTTACCCCAAGCCACGGCGGCGGAGATGGCCAGAGTTGGCCGGAGCAAGGCGGCGACGGTGCGGGTGTCATGTACCGACGGACGGACACCGGGAGTAAAGGATACCCACTTTTTAGGTTCGGCACGGGGCGCGAAGGAGGCTGAGAATCGTCTCTCACGGGTGATCAAGGTCAGCTCTTCCTACGGACGATCGAGGCAAGCAACACAGAGACACAAGGGTTTACCCAGGTTCAGGCCGTCCGGAGGCTAACAGCCCTACTCCTGCATGTCTGGATTGATGGATTATTCATAGTGTAGCTTACAAGGTGGCTTCCGGGTAGAGTACCCGGGAGGTAGACGGCTAGAGGTGGAAGAAGAGCAGATCCTGACCCTGAGGAGATCACCTCTCTCTTCCCTCTCTTCCCTAGTCTAGTCTTGCCTTGCTCTAAGTTTTGGACCCTTTGCTTGGTGACCATGGTCCTCCTTTTATAGTCTAAGGGGACTCCACATGGGTCACGCGATACGCGTGAGGGGTTTTAGGCGGGAAAGACCCCTCACAGCCTAAATGGGGAGATGTGGCTCCTTCTCCTCCAAGTATCGTCCATGGGTTAGGTGAGGGCGTCCACCTTTAGGGAAAGTGGGGCGGACAAGGGCTGACAGCTCTACCGGCCATGTCCCCGAGCCGTGCCTTCTTCGCCTTGCTTCTCAAGTCTTCTAGGAGCGTCGAGTGCACGCTGGAGTGCTTGTCCATAGCTTGTACGGACACGTACCCGAGAGGGAGCCCAGCCTCCTGCCACGTACTCGGGCTCTCGGGAGTCTTGTCTTGTATCCCGCGAAGGGGGAGACCCCGGGAGGTCTCCAGGACCTGAGTCCTTAGCAGGGTGTCGATGTCGATCTTGACAGGTCTTCAGGGGGTTGGTGGGTGAACCCACCAACCTCTCTTGGTACTTGGCCTTGTCCATCTTCTAGGTGGGCCCACGTGCAGCGGATCCACTTTGGCAGCATCAGGGAACCCCATGTTCCACTGCTGCGACAGTAGCCCCTGGGCATGGTCTTCCTTGTTCTGTCCCATCAGTCAGAGCGATGGTCTTGGAGTTATTCCGCTCGGGGGAATAACTATGCTAGTCTCCTCGATTGTCGGTAATGGAGAAGCCGAGGAGGGAAGCTCGATGAAGATATAAAGGGAGGGGTGCGCCGTCTGCATCCTCATCCTCCTCCTTTTCCTTCATCCTGACCCCGCTCCCTACCAAGGCCACCGGCGTCAATGACGAGGGCAAATAGGGGAGTTGGACGTCCTCGTTCTTCGTCGGATGCGGCGGAGGATGGCCCCTCCAATCATGGAAAGGCCACCTCACGAGGTCGAGGCAGGCGCGGCCGCGGCGGTCGAGGAATCCGCGACTTTCCTGCTCCTGCTTCTAGGAGCATGTTCCACACGGGCTTCACGGCGTTCGAGTTCGTCGTAGATCTGAACCAGATGCCCTGCGGCCGGCTTTTCTGCCTGGCTCCTTTGCGGCGGCGGTGGAGGACAACCGGCCTCCGGGCTTGTGGTTGCAGGTGGACGGTTGCCCCAATGGCCCCTCCTGGGTCTAGGTCGACTACACCGTCGATGACTCCATGCTCCTAGGTCGGGGATGGAAATCGTTCACCCGCTCCCGCCGCCTGACCCGGGGGCAGTCCCTTGCGTTCCAGTTTGATGGAGACGCGACGCTCTCCGTGAAGATCTTCGGTGCTGATGGAGGGCGCGTGGAGTGCTGCATGGAGAGCGGGAGCAGCAGCGGCGCCAACTTTGATGATGAGGATGAAGATGAGGAAAACTCATCCGGCGTCAAGGTGGAGGAGGGTTCTTCCTCATCTGGATGAAGAGCTCCGGGTAGAGGGCCCCGAAGATCTCCTTCACCTCCTTCTTCACGGCCTCGTCGACGTATTTCTAGAAGTAGCGCCTTCCATTATGCGCCGGTGTTCCTTGCTCGTAGAGGGCAAACCTTTCTTTGTAAAAAATGCCCCATTTTGTAGCTCTTGAAATGAAAAAAGAACTTGTCTCTTTTCGTCTCTTGATCTTCGGGTTGCGCTTGGTATGAACGAGAGCGGGTTTTTTTGCAAAACGTGCGCCCATTACTGCGGTAGTCCTTCCGTCGAGGGGTAGGGGAGAGCGAGGGATCTATAAAAGACCCCTTGGTTCCCACCTCCTCAACGCATCTTCTCTTCTTCCTTGCTTCGCTCCCCGCCCCTCCTTAGACCGCAGAGCAATGTCAGGTGAGGCAGAGATGTCTCTTTTGGGCATGTCGACGGCATCGTCCGTCGTCCAGGGCGCGGCGAAGGCACCCAGGGAAGCTGGGGCCCGTGCAGCGGAAGAGGAGGAGGTCGCATCGCGACCCGATCCCCTACAGCACTTCTCCTGGTTGGCTACCCTTGTGGGCCCCGACGCGCAGGACGAGGCCATAGAGCGAGCCCTCCGGAAGATGGTGTTGATGAAGAACCTGAAGGAGAAGGTCGCTGGGACTCCAGAGTTGTCCCTTCTCCTAGCTGAACTCGAAGCCATCGAACAGGTGAGGGTTTTGACTTTCGCAGTCCTTGCTGAGTGGAAGACTCAATCTTGACCCCTTGTGGCATCTTGTTCAGGTTGAAAGTGCGGCCATGCGCGAGCGGCCTGCAGCATCCATTCCCTCTACAGCAACTGCGTTCCAGGTTTCGCCGAGAGGTTTCCCACCCCGCGGAGTGCCTGAAAGCCCTGCACATGTATCCCTCTCTCCTTCAGGCGTCCCCGGAAGAGAGAAGTTTAGCCGGCAGATAACGAGTAACAAGACTGCGCAGCGTAGGATTAGACTCCTAGCTAGCCTTAGCATTTTAGGGTTATCTTGCAATAGGATAGAAAGTTGCACAAACTGAATGTAATTCGGAATTGTAATTTAGAATTGTAGTTCAGAATGAATGCAACCTAAGTCCTCAACTCCCGGGGTCATTTTCCAATCAGCCCTTGCACTATCGCGCAATTTAGTTTTTCGAGGAGCTCTCTTACGTCCCAAGTACTCTCCCAGCATGCATTCCATATTCGCTGCTAAGATGCTGATGCTGGAGACATACCCCTAAGAGAGCTATACCTTCCGGGTGCCCACTCCACTATCCTCAGCTCGTGAATCAGAGGGAAACTCACCATTTGCCGGGGTGGACGCCTTACACCCGCAAAGGCTCTCGAGAACCGTCAAGCATGCGCAGAATGATTGTATGTTGACCCCAAGCGAGATATGTATGCCTAATGCAGGATGCAAATGCAAGGACTTAGCTGTGATATGCCAGGTCCTCGATCCGTCCTGCTCTCCCAGGTATCGTCGTCGTCATCAGCTCCTGAGTGTTTCTGTCCCGGGAGAAGCGCTACACACAACAAACTTTCAGTAAGGAAAGAATGGACCTGTCAGCCTGCAGGCAAAGTTGAATGTGCATTTATGTGTTTAGGTTCTTTAAAACACAGCATTGCCCGTTCACTTCTTTTCGCGGAAGTAAGGCATGATCGGGTGGCAGTGCCTAAGCTGGTAGGTCACTCGCGCTCGACCCGTCAGCCACCGGCACTATATCAGCCCCCTGCTTGTGGATTGTTACGGATAACACACTTCAAGACAAGAATTGAGGCTCACGAAATTGAAACACTTATCTTTTATTCCTTGGCGACGCTTTCTTACACCCTATTACA
Organism: Poa pratensis; assembly: GCA_947311845.1. Lineage (NCBI taxonomy): Eukaryota > Viridiplantae > Streptophyta > Magnoliopsida > Poales > Poaceae > Poa > Poa pratensis. The sequence goes on along the minus strand of CAMZMU010000076.1, from coordinate 1,169,875 downwards.
GAACACTAGCCCCTTGGGCGTGCTTAGCGGATTCGACGTTTGGCGATTCGTGTTTGTAATTAGGGGTAGAACTTCCGCAGATTCTCGATATTCCAGCATTGCCTTCGGCCTGCCTTTCTCATCCTCCAGCCAGACTGCACCGGGTCTCCAGGTATGAGTAACCCAGTAAGGGCCTTCCCACTTTGATGACATTTTGTTCATGCCTTCATGTGACTGCTTCTTGCGGAGTACCAGGTCTCCGAGTTCCAGTTCCCACGAGCGTACGCGCCTGCTGTGGTAGCGGTGTAGCCCTTGCTGATATCTTGCAGATCGCACCAAAGCCTGACAGCGAACTTCCTCCAGAAAGTTTATGTCATCGATCCTTCTCTCAGCTTGGGTGTCTTCATCATAAGCGAGTACCCGGTGAGATCCGTGCCTGAGCTCAGTTGGTAGGACTGCTTCAGCTCCATAGACCAGGAAGAATGGTGTTTCTCCTGTTGCTCGACTTGGTGTTGTTCTGATGGACCACAACACACTTGGTAGGTGCTCTATCCAATTCTTCCCGTGGTTATCCAACTTGTCAAAGGCCTTGGTCTTCAAACCCTTCAGGACCTCCGCATTTGCTCGCTCAACTTGACCGTTGCATCTTGGGTAGGACACCAAGGCGAAACACACCTTGATGCCCATTTCTTCACAGAAGGCTAGGAAGGCTCGGCAGGTGAACTGTTAACCATTGTCAGTGATGATTTTGTTTGGTACCCCAAAACGATGTATGATTCCATCTATGAACTTGATGGCTGCTTGAGCTATTTGCCGGGGCACCGGCATGACTTCCACCTATTTGGAGAACTTGTCGATGGCTACGAACAGGTATTCGTGTACTCCCACTGATTTTGGTATCTTTCCGACGATGTCCAACCCCCAAACCGCGAAACGGCTCAGCATTGTGATCATACTCCAGGAGCGTATGCTCCGTCATGTAGTTGATGATGTTCCGGGCCCAGGGTGGGTGGGCTCTTTCCACCGGCAGAACCTCCTAACCTGAGGGAAGCGGAGCTTCCTCTTGAGAAGGGATTGCTGGGCCTTGAGCACCTTCTCGGCTGGCTACCCGTAGAGTTGGTGTAGAAGGGTCGCCAGCCCCCAGCCCCGTCGTAGATCTTGCTTTGAGCCTCTCGGGAGAGACAGAAGGTTGCCGGAGCACCTCGATGTAGATCCCGGGAGGTACGGGCTCTTGCTTGGAGGCTAGTTGAGACAGCTCATCGCCGGATGTATTTTCTTCCCGGGGGACATACATAGCCATGAAGCTGCCAAACCTCTGCTTCAGCTTCCAGATTTCCTCCAAGTATGGTGCCATCCGAGGACAAGCGTACTCCTTGTTCACTTGTTTGATGACTAACTGAGATTCACCCTTGACGATGAGCTTGTCGATGTCGAGGCCGATAGCAGCACGAAGTCCCGCAAGCAGGCCCTCGTACTCTGTCGTGTTGTTCGAGATGTTCTCCCGGAAGTGCATCTGAACGACGTACTTCAGTCGGTCGCCCGTGGCGGAGATCAAGACGAAGCTAGCACCCCCTTTGCCCTTGGTGTACGAGCCATCAAAGTACATGTTCCAGGCGCTCGGGTCTTCTTTTCCGGGGAGGCTAGTTTCCTCCTCCGGGTCGTCGAAGGCCGTCTCCGTCCACTCAGCGGCGAAGTCGGCTAACGCCTGGCTCTTGATGTTGTTTGTATGCTCGAACTTGAGACCAAAACCTTGAAGCTCCATGGCCCACAGCGAGATGCGTCTAGTGGCTAGCGGGTTCTCCAATGGGCTTCTCAGATTGTACTTCGAGACCATGGTAACTTGATGGCCTTCAAAGTAGGGTCTCATCTTGCGGGAGGCAATGAGAATCGCCAGCAGCAGCTTCTCCGTCATGGGGTACCGTTCCCGGGCATCGCGCACACAACACTGATGAAGTAGACCGGGTGCTGCACCTTGCGGGCTTCTGAGCCCTTGCTGGGCTCGGCTTCCCCCGATTGATCTTCCATGCGTTCAGCTTCTTCGGGTGGAGGTATAGGAGCCCCCAGCACTGCTTCACCGGAGTGAAGCCCCCAGCCATCTTCTTTGGGTGCCTCATCATGAGATGGCACCGCAGATGCGATTTCTGGACCGTCGGGTCGTCCGTCACCAATCTGCTTCTTGCTCGGCTATTCCAGGAGAGAGCCCCCGGGACGCTTGCTCTTGTTCTGGCTTGGCACCTTCGGGGGAGCTTCGCGCTCCACTACAAGCACGCGCTGATCACCTGTTTGGTGGCAGGATGTACAGCAGCAGAGGCTCCTTTGTTGTCGAGGCCACGAGGATAGGTGGCGAGGAGAGGTAGCGCTTGAGAGATTGAAGAGCTTCCTCGGCCTCCGGGGTCCACTCCACGGGACCTGACTTCTTGAATAGCTTGAAGAAGGGAAGAGCTCGTTCTCCCAGCCTTGAGATGAAGCGCCCGAGAGCTGTGATGCACCCGTTAAGGCGATGTACATCTTTGACTCGATGCGGTGCCTCCATGCGCTCGATAGCCTTGATCTTGTCGGGATTGGCCTCAATCCCCCAATGGGAGATCAAGAAATCAAGCAGCTTGCCGGATGGGACACCGAAAACGCACTTGTCGGGGTTGAGCTTGAAGTTGACCCGACGCAGGTTTTCGATGATCTCGTGTAGATCTTGGATGAGTGAGTCCTTGTACCGAGTCTTGAGCATGATGTCGTCGATGTATGCTTCAACGTTGCCCCCAGCTGCGAGCCAAGGCATGCTTGCATGGCGCGCTGGAAAGTGGCTCCCGCGTTCCGGAGGCCGAAAGGCATCCGGGTGTAGCAGTAGGAACCTTTGGGCGTGATGAAGGCCATCTTCTCCTGATCCTCTTCCGCCATCATGATCTGATGGTACCCGGAGAAAGTTATTTCCCGCACTTCTTCATGCTTAGCGGGAAACCCAAATGTCTAATGCCGCGCGAAGTTTTGACCAATTTATGTCACGTGCAATCTACAAAACAGAAAACGGATACAGTTGCTACACATATATCTGTATCTACAAAATATTATTCTACGCATATGAAGCAGCGTTGCCAAGTAGGTGTTGCTATACGATGGTTCTTCTAGTAGTGGTAGAGGGAAACGGTCCTTGGGGCAGGCCTTATTCAGGTCTGTGAAGTCTATGCAAAGACGCAGCTTGATTGTCATGGGCTTGGGCACCACCACAGGATTGGCCACCCAGGTAGGATGAGGGACCAATTTGATGACACCTGCCGCCAGCAGTTTGTCGACCTCGAACATTATGAACTCCGATTTATCTTTGCTCTACTTCCGCAGGACTTGCTTCATGGGACGGGCGTCCGTGCTTACTGCCAGTTTGTGCTCTATCACCTCCCTTGGAACACTGGGAAACCTCACGCTTCCCAAGCGAAGACGTCTAAGTTTTCCCGAAGGAAGGCGATGAGCGTGCTTTCCTATTTGTCGTTGAGGTAGGCGCTGGTGATGGTGCGGCTCCCGTCACTTGTCAGTGCCACCTTCTTGGTCATCTGAGGGTCGCCATGGAAAGGCGCCCTCTTAGGAGGGGTAGATATCGAGCCCCCGGGATATCCACCGCTCCCGGGGAATGCACCGAAATCACCCTCCAGTTCTTCTGGCATTGTGTCGGACGTCGCCGCCACTGTCTGGTTCAGCTTCCGGACGCAGAAGATAGCGTCGTCGATGTCGGCCTTGACTACGATCACCCCCGTGCCGCCGGGACCTTCATCATGTTGTAGGCGAAGTGGGACACGGCCATGAACTTGGCCAGAGCGGGACGGCCGAGTATGCCGTTGTAGGGCAATGGCGTGTCAGCAATGTCGAAGACGATATCCTCGGTTCGGAAGTTCGCGGGCTCACCGAAGGTGACTGGGAGAGTGATCTTCCCTAGTGGCCGGGTGACGCTTCCGTTCACGCCTTGAAACGAACCAGTGTCTTGTAGGCGAGAGACGGGTATTTGCTGGGTAGCCAGTACCTTGGTTGTGGGCAAGTTGAGGCTGGACCCCCCGTCAACCAGCATCTTGGTGACCTTGTAGTTGTGGATGATCGGCGACACGACCAGGAGCAGAGTTCTACCCCAGAGACGTGGTCGGAATGATCTTCCGGGTTGAAGGAAATGACATGATTTGACCAGTCCAGGGCCCTTTGCGGCATGGAAGAGACCGCATTGAGCTCCCAGATGAGCCTCTTGCAAGCACCGTTAGAAGGAGGCAGGGAAGCTCCCCCGGGGATGCATGCAACGACGCCATTGACCTCCTGGAACTGCCCGTTGTTCCCTCCCTGAGGAGCTTGCACCTCGCCTGGGTTGTTGGTGGGTTCCAGGTTGAGTTGTCCGCGACCGCCTTGGCCACCGCGTCCTCCTCCTTGTCCCCAACGTCCACTGCCTCTGCCCCAGCCACGGCCGCCACCTTCTTGGCGACCAGTGGGGCAGACGCGCGCGATGTGGCCCTCGAGTCCGCAGTTGTAGCAGGCATCCGGGTTGGTTCAATCCGCCCGGTGCTGCTCCCATAGCATGAGGTGCTTGATTTGACGGCAGTCCTTGAGAGCGTGATTCCCGTCGGGGTGGATGTGGCACCAGGGATCCTCCCCTTCGGAAGCAGAGGATGACTTGGTTTTCTCGGTGTGCGGCTCCGTGATGAAGACGCGCTTGTCGGGACCGGAGTCCCGCTTCTTGTTCCTGGCGGCAGATTGTTTGTCCTCGGGTTCATCTTCCCCGGGAACCTTGACCCCTTCCTCCACGCGAGCACACCGGTCCACGAGCTCCCAGAGCTCCCGGGTGGTCTCGATGATGTGGGTGCTCAGCTTCTCGCGCATCCGAACGTTGCGGACGTTCGCGTGGAAAGATGAGATCACCGAGTCCTCCTTGATGAGGGGTATCATGTTCATCTTCTGGGTGGAACGCTGCACGAACTTGCGAAGGGTTTCGCCCGGAAGCTGCTTGAAGTCATGAAGGTCACTCGGATCTCCAGGACACTGGTACCCGCCTTGGAAAGCACCGAGGAACTGCTCCTTCAGTGCCCGCCACGAACGGATGGAGCACTTCGGAGGTTCAGAAGCCAAGTTTGGGCGTCAGCCCTCAGTGCTAATGGGAACCAATTGGCCATCATGCACTCGTTTGCCCCGGCGACCCCGGCAGCCAGAGAGTAAAGCAGTGGAGGACGTTAATCTTGAACTTCTTGGGCCAGGAGACTTGGCGAAACTCGAGAACAAAAGCCTGGCAGCCCTCGGCCGTGTCGTAGTCCCGATCTTCCCGGCGGTAGCGCTCGCGACGACGCTCGATGTGAGTGCGCATATCCTCATTCTGGCGGTTGTTGAGGTCGACCCGGAGATCTTGGTTGCGCGTTGTGGACGACGGAGATGGTCTTGGCACGTTCACGGTTGGGCTGGCCGCCTACCGGAGAGGTGGCATGGGGAGGCCGTGACTCGCCTTGGCGCTCGCCACAGGACGGGCCCCGGGGCTCGCGTATCTTGTCCTTCCCGGCTCCAGGACCGTCGACAGTGGGGGCGTGAGTAGGCTCCAGCGCCGGGCCACGGTCGGCGAAGTCGAGTAGCTCCTCAACGCGAGTTCTCCACGCGCCGTAGATATTTTGGGGTCGTCGGTGCTCGGAGGAAACTGCATCAGGGCCTTGGCAGCAACGAGCGCATCATGATGAGCGCGATCAAGCGATGGAAGGTGCGTGGAAGACTTGCTCCCGGCACCTCGCGGAGCACCACCGGCGGGAACGTTTCCGTCCCCTACCCCGGCAGCAGGCTCCTTGTCAGCACCGTTGCCACGCTCTTCTCTCCAGAGCGGACAACAGAAGTCCTGACGGAGTTTCTTGGAGCTGCCGGGTCGGCGTGACCGCCGCTCTTGTCGACGTTGACCTCCTCCGAGACCTCTTTCTCCGCTGGCGGAGGTGGAGGTGGTGGAGTGTTCTGACGCACCTCCGCAGCACGGCGATTAGCGGAAGCCTGGGTGCGCGAAGGAGAAGCCGCCTTGGAGGCGGCAGGGTCTGGTCTCTTCTTGGGCGCCATGCTCGTAGAAGAACTCGACGCTGATCTCGAGGTTGACGAAGATGATTTTAGCACTTGCACCCCTACCTGGCGCGCCAGATGTCGTGTCCCGACGGACGGACATCGGGAGTAAAGGATACCCTCTTTTTAGGTTCGGCACGGGGCGCGAAGGAGTCTGAGAATCGTCTCTCACGGGTGATCGAGATCAAGCTCTTCCTACGGACGATCGAGGCAAGCAACATAGAGACAAAGGGGTTTACCCAGGTTCAGGCCGCCCGGAGGCTAACAGCCCTACTCCTGCATGTCTGGATTGATGGATTCTTCATAGTGTAGCTTACAAGGTTGCTTCCGGGTAGAGTACTTGTGAGATCCTGGCTGAGGGCTTAATAGGATTGATAGGATACTCATGTCAACAAGTTGCAACTTCTTTTCCGGAAGCTCATGTGGAAGGAACTCCGAGGTTAAGCGTGCTTGGCCCGGAGCACTTCAAGGATGGGTGACCGACCGGGAACTCCTTCCCGGGTGCGTACGAGTGAGGACAAATTGCACAGAAAAGACCAGTGTTGATCTGTGGGGCCAGTCTAGAGATCCTACAGAGCTACCAGGGGTGACAGGCCTGGCCCGGGGGTGGGTCGGGGTGTTACAGTACCCGGGAGGTAGACGTCTACAGGTGGAAGAAGAGCAGATCCTGACCCTGAGGAGATCACCTCTCTCTCTTCCCACTCTGCCTTAGTCTAGTCTTGCCTTGCTCTAAGTCTTGGACCCTTTGCTTGGTGACCATGGTCCTCCTTTTAGGATAAGGGGACTCCACATGGGTCACGCGATACGCGTGAGGGGTTTTAGGCGGGAAAGACCCCTCACAGCCTAAATGGGGAGACTGGCTCCTTCTCCTCCAAGTATCTTCCATGGGTTAGGTGAGGGCGTCCACCTTTAGGGAAAGCGGGCGGACAAAGGCTGACAGCTCCACTGGCCATGTCCTCGAGCCGCGCCTTCTTCGCCTTGATACCCAAGTCTTCTAGGAGCGTCGAGTGCACGCTGGAGTGCTTGTGCATAGCTTGTACGGACACGTAACCGAGAGGGAGCCCAGCCTCCTGCCGGGTACTCGAGCTCTCGGGAGTCTTGTCTTGTATCCCGCGAAGGGGGAGACCCCGGGAGGTCTCTAGGAGCTGAGTCCTTAGTTGCAGGGTGTCGATGTCGATCTTGACGGGTCTTCAGGTGGGCGGACCCACCAACCTGTCTTGGTACTTGGCCTTGTCCATCTTCTAGGTGGGCCCACGTGGAGCGGACCCACTTTGGCAGCATCAGGGGAACCCCATGTTCCACTGCTGCGACAGCGGGCGACTCGGTCGCCAGAGCAAGCTCGAGCATGGGCCAGAGAGAGAGAGAGAGAGAGAGAGAGAGAGAGAGAGAGAGAGAGAGAGAGAGAGAGAGAGGGGAGAGTGGCTCGGTCGGTTGACCGGACCCGAGCTCAAACCCTTGACCTGGTTCAACCAGAGGTTGACCAGGAACATTTTTGTCTTTTCACTAAATTATGAAATTCTTCCAAATTTCAAAACTCACTATAAATTCAAATAAAATCCTAAAAATACTTTAAAAATATCTACACATATCATCAGAAAATAAGTTATCTAAATTAAATCTCAAATGGAATTTTTAAAAATTATTTCTTATATTTAAAATTC